>CM053594.1:277920833-277952348 GCA_028646575.1 Pseudocheirus occidentalis | reverse complement strand
GAAGCTATGGCCATTTTAAAACAACTCAAGAAATTTTTTTCAGTACTACATCATATTACAGATACATATGAAGTTTTTAAGTGTCCGAAACCCTTAAATACATACATATATACACATGCATACATACCTACACATACATACATATATACACATATATACATACATACATATATACATATATACTTATATATACACATATACACATATTTTCATATATATATGTATGTATATAGTCGTTTGGTTACACAACTAGTAAGGGTTAAGTGTCTGAGGTCAAATTTGAACTCAGATCCTCCTGACTCCAGGTTGGTGCTCTATTCACTGCACCACCTAGCTGCCCCCCTAAAATCTTTTATCCAAATATATATTGTCTTTTCATGATGCCCATTCTATCTCTGTGAAGTTCACTTTTTTCTTAGATAAAGAAGATTTGATATTCATCCTCATTAAATTCTACATTGTTAGACTCAGTCCAATGCTCTAGACTTTCAAGAACTTGTTTTTTGAATCTTGTTTCTGTTAAACAGTTAACCACCCCTCCCAGTTTTATTTCATCTGCAGATTTGAAGAGCTTATAATTTATTGCTTTCTTTAACGGACTATAATATTTCCTTTGCTCTATATAATGATCGACATTTTTGAACACTTTTTCTTAAAATTTCTTGTGGGTGTTACATTTTCACCCTAAGCATCCACTAAAAATTCCTTGTGTCCCATTATCATTTCTTTTTTTTAAAGTTGTATTCACTCAGTTACAATCCTTCTTTACAACCTGACTAGTGATTAATGGGAAGATATTTGTAGATCCTATATCTGTGTGCATGCCACCATGATGGGGGTGGAGGAGGTGGAGGGGGAGAAAATCTAAAACTCAAGGGACTATGAAACTGAATGTTGTAAACTAAAAGTAAATAAGCCAATTTAATTTAAAAAATAAAAGCATCAGTGTTTTTCACTTGGGAGGCACTTAATAAATGTAAAAAAAATAAAGCTGAGTTCACAAAATGTGTTAATTTTTTATTAACTTATTTTAAAATATTTTATTTTTTCCAATCACATGTAAAAATTTTTAAACACATATTGTTTTCAAGTCTGAATTCTAAATTCTCTCCCTCCTCTTCTCCTACAACCTCTCCCTGAGATAGCAAAAAAATGAACATAGGTTATACATTTGTAGTCATGCAAAACATATTTCCATATTAATCATGTTGTAAAACAAAACAGAAAACAAAAAACCTAAGGAAAACAGAGAAAGGTTTTTTTTTAGTTTACTTTGTTTTGCAATCAGACTATCATTTCTTTCTCTGAAAGTAGAATGCATTTTTCATCATCATTCCTTCAAAACTCTCTTGGATTATTGTATTGTTGAGAATATCTGTAGTATTCATAGATAATCATGATACAATATTGCTGCTATTCTGTACAGTGTTCTCCTGGTTCTCCCCATTTCACATTGCATGAATTCATTTGTCTTCCAAGGTTTTTCCCCCCACCCCCCAAGAAAATGTTTATCAATCCTTAAAGTACAATAGTATTCCATCACACTTTGTTCAGCCATTTCCCAACTGATAAATATCCCCTCAATTTCCATTTCTTTTTCATCACAAAAAGAGTTACTATAAATATTTTTGCACATATATGCTCTTTTCTTTTCTTTCCTTTTTTCCTAAAATCGCTTTGGGAAGTAGACTTAGTAGTAGTATTGCTAGGTCAAAAGGTATGCACACTTTTTTTTTCATGTAACTATAGATAGCTTTGACTTCTTCTTCTGAAAAACCCTATTCATTTAAAGAATGACTTGTATTCTTATAAATTTTAGTTTTCTATATATTTGAGAAACGAGCCATTTACTAGAGAAACTTGCAATTCTACTCCCCACCCTGTTTTCTTTTTTTGCCCTAATCTTGGCTGCATTGATTTTCTTTGTGTGAAAACTTTTTAAAGTCATCAAAAGTAACCATTTATATCTTGTAATTCTCTCTATCTCTTCTGGTCATAAATTCTTCCTTCATCCATAGATTTAACATATAAGCCTCTAATTTGCTAATAATATCAACCTTTATGTCTAAATCATGTATTCATTTTGAAATTCTCTAACTTTATGGTGTAAAATGTTGGTCTATACCTAGTTTATACCAAACTGCTTTCCAGCTTTCCCAGCAATTTTTGTCAAACAGTGAGTTCTTGTCCCAAAAGCTTGTGTCTTTGCATTTATTAAACAGTAGATTATTATGGCCATTTACTACTGAATACTGTGTACCTAACTTATTCTATTGATTTGCCCCTCTATTTCTTAGCCAATAATACCAGATTGTTTTAATAATTACCATTTTGTAATACAGTTTGAGATCTGGTATGGTGAGGCTACCTATCTTCACAGTTTTGTTTTAAATTAATTCTCTTCATACACATGAACTTTTTTATTATTTCATTTTATTCTTATTTTATTCTTCCAGATAAATGTATATTTTTTAATCCTCATGAATTTTTAAAATAGTTTGATTAGTATGGTACTGAATAAGTAGATTGATTTAAATAGAATTGTAATTTAATCTTATTTGCTCAGCTCACTTGTGAACAATAAATTTTTTGAATTCTTTTTTAGATCTCACTTTGTGTAAAATGTGCTTTGTAATTGTGTTCATATAGTTCCTGGGTTTGTTTTGGCAAGTAGACTCTTAAATAATTTATATTGTCTACATTTATTTCAAATGGACTTTCTGTCTCTATCTCTTGCTCTTGGGTTTTGTTGGAAATATATAGAAATGTTGGTGATCTGTGTAGGGTTTTTATGTATCCTGAAACTTTGTTAAAGACATTATTTCAACTTTTTAAAAAAGTTAATTCTCTGGGAATCTCGAAGTATAACATCATATTTTAAAAGAGTGAGCACTTTGTTTCCTCACTGCCTAGTATAAATTCTTCTGTTTCTTTTACTTTTTTATTCCTATATGCTGGTATTTCTAATAGAATACTAAATCATAGTGGTGATAATGGGCATCTTTTTCTGATATATTGTGATTTACTTATCTGTGTGATATATTACTGTAATTTTGCTAGTATTTTCTGTTTAAAAATTGCACTGATATTTATGAGGCAAATTGGTCTATAGTTTTCTATCTGTGTATTTGTCCTTCCTAGTATAGGTATCAAGACCCTATTTGTGTCAAATAAGGAATGTGGTAGGATTCTTTGCCTATTTTCCCCCCAATATTTTATGTCATATTGGAATAAGTTGTCCTTTAAATGATAAAATGCACTTGTGAATCCATCCTACAGATTTTTTCTTAAAGAGCTCTTGAATGGCTTGTTTAATTTATTTCTCTAAATAAGATTATTTAAGTATTCTATTTCCTCTTCTGCAATATAGGCAATTTATATGTTTGTAAATATTCATCTATTTCTCTTAGGTTTTTAGATTTATTTGGCATATGATTGAACAAAATGCATCCTACTACCTTTCTTCTTGATTTGTGATAATTCACATTTTTAAAAATTTTTTGATGATAATTTGGTTTTCTTCTTTTTTTAAACAAATGAACAAATTTTTTATATATTTTGTTGGGTTTTTTATATAAATCCAACATTTGTTTTATTTATTAGTTCAATGTTTTTATTACTTTTGATTTTATTAATTTCTCCTTTTTTCAAGATTTCTGATTTGGTGTCTAATTGAAAATTTTCATTTCTTTTTCTTTTTCTAGATATTTTAGGTGCAGGTAAAAATCATTGTTCTAGTCTTTATTTTTAATGATGTGACTTTTTAAAGATGCATGTTTTCCTGTAAGTACTGCTCTGGGTACATCCCATAAATGTTAAAATGTTATTTTGTTTTCATCCTCTTTGATGAAATTGTTGTTTCTAGAATTTATTCTGTGACCCACTGAATCTTTAGGATAAAAATTACTTCGTTTATAATGATTTTTTAATCTGTGTTTCCATGGCCTTTTATGGAATGCAATTTTTATCACATTATTATCTGAAAAGGTTGCATTTACTATTCTTGTATTTGGTTGTAAAGTTTTTATGCCCTAACACATGGCTAGGAGTGTGTGTATGTGTGTGTGTGTGTTGATGTCATGTGTTGTAGAGAAAAATATATATTCCTTTCTATTCTCATTAAATTTTCTCCAGAGGTCTATCATATCTACTTTTCTAAAATTCTATTTATCTCTTTTAAAGTCTTTCTTGTTTATTTTTGGTAAGATTTATCTGTTTTTAAGAGGGAAAATTTGAAGTCTTCTGCTAGTATAGTTTTGTTATTTCATCTTCGAACTCATTTGTTTTTCTTTAAGAATTTGGATGGTATATCATTTGTTACATATATGTTTATTACTGATGTTGCTTCATTTTCTATAGTACCTTTTTAGCAGAATTCAGTTTCTCTGATTATTTCTTTTAATTAGATCTATTTTTGCTTTTGCTTTGTCTGAGATCACAATTGCTACCCCTACTCTGTTTTTAAGTTGTTTTCTTCCACATTTTTTGTGTCTCCTTTACCACACTGTTGAATCTTTTTTTTCACAAATTTCTTATATTACTCTAATTTCTTTCACCACATTTTCCCCCTCTTCCTCTCTTATTTAAAATTAAAAATACACCTGGAGAGTTTTTTGTGTGTTTCCTTTCACTTGATATTTTTCTTTGAAGATTTGCATGGAGGGGTTCTTTTGAGTTCTTGTTTGTTTTGATTTTCTTTGTCATTATAATAACTTTATATGTTAAAGTTCTTTTGTTGTTGTCCCATTCTATTTCTTAACTTTTCATATTATGCTAAATTTGGGCTCAGCTCCTGGAGTAAAAGGGGCATTGTCCCAAGCTTTAGCTTTTTTGGTTTTGTGCTGCTGTTTTCAGAGTTAATTCTGGGGGATCTTCAAGCTTTTGTTTCTTTCAAGGTGGTATGATTTAAGAAGAGGTGTTGTCATTGTTCTCCTGGTCTATGTTCTGATCTGTTAGTGACCAAAAGAACATTTTTCCACACTGTCCCTACTAACTAATTAACTAACTAACTAACCAGTCCTTACTCCTGCTACTTCTCCTCCTCACCATGGTACTGAGAACCAAAACTAAGTATAAGCAGAGAAACAGAGTAAGTGGCAGCAAAGGGTCCCTTGTAATCTCTTTGTGACCAGTTTTCTGACCCACTTAGTACCTGTAGGCTAAGAGCTCAGAAAGTTGTAGCAGCCAATTCATTCACCCCAGGGTTTGCTGTTGGCTTCTCTAGGCACTGCTTAAGCTGGGTTTTGTTCCACTCTCACCCCATAAGACAGACTTTTCCCTTTTCCTGCCCACCTACTAAATGTTGTAGGCTAGAAAATTGTTTTACCTCATTCTTCTGTTGGAAATTTCTGCTGAGAATTTATTTTGAGCAATTTTTTTGTTGATTGGCAGAATTCTTGCCCTTACTTTGCTGTCTTGACACCCCCCCCCACCTTAAAAATGCTACTCAAATTATTCCCTTTGTCTTAATAACAATTCCACTTTCACAAACACAGCCATGTTCCTTTCAATAATGTTCCAATATCAAATCTCTTCCACTATAAGGCTGGCACAACAATCCACCATATCAACTTGGTTAATCCAGTTTCTTCCATTTATTATTTTCTTACTTGTTTTGCCTTCTTTCAGTGACCTTCCCCACCATCCCCATTCTTGAATCTATCTCTTCAGATGCTACTTTCTGATACTCATTAGTCCTTTTGTGTATTCCAAGTTTATTACTGCTTCTTTTTCTTTTCTAATCCATATGTATAAACTAAAAGAATTTCTGAGAGTGAAGATTGTTCTTTACCTTTTCCTCAATTTCTCTCAAACTTGGCAGCTTTCTCTTTCCCAAATTCTCTGTCTGATCTATACCACTTCACAAATGATTCTAAGTCAACTTTATGGTATTCTGTTCCATCTTACTTAGCTCAAATACTTATTTTCCTCCCATGATCTTTTTCTTTATGGAAACAAGAAGCAAATCTGAAGAGAGAATGCATTCGCAGAGTAAGAGGAAAAGATAATGACTATTTGGAGACACAAAGTTCAATATAATGTGTAGAAAAAGTACAGACGCTTTCTTTACTGAGATTAAGGGTCAGGCAGAGATGCCTACAGTCCCCATTGTTTAATGCAGTTCTAGAAATGCTGCCTTTAGAAATAAATAAAGAATAATGCTAAACAGACGCAAAATTATTTCTATTTGTAGATGATATGGTGATTTATATAGAGAATCCCAGACATCAAAATAACAATAAAAACAAGCAAAATAGTTGCCTCAATTAAGCAGTTAGTTAAAAAAAATTCCAAAGTCTAACAAATTTGGCAAAAGTATATTTAAATATGAATAATAAACACTAGAAAATCATAAGCACTAAAAATCCAACAATGGGATGTTTAAAAATGAGGGGGTAGAATTAAAGGAACACAAAAATTTTCAGGATATGCACACAGGTGGCACTTAATAAATACATGTACATGATTGATTTATCTCTTTTTCCCTAAAACTCTACTGATTGATGGGCCCTCAGTGTCTTGCAGGTGATAGAGCACTAATGGAATCAGAAGCAAAGCTGTACTTAGCTGCAAGAGATTATGATTCTCTCCCTACCTTTTCTCCAACCCTAACATGATCTTTGGTCAGTAGCTGAAAGGAAACTTAAGTACATCTATCTCATTTATGCGTTAGAAAATTTCAGCAGAACCAATTTGAATTTTTTAAACTTACCTCTCTTATATTTAACTCAAACTTAAACTCTTTGTCTCTGTCTCTGTCTCCCTCTCCTTCTTCCTCTTTCTCTTTCTTTCTCTCTCTCTCTCTCTCTCTTTCTCTCTCTGTCACACACACACACACACACTCACACACACACACGCACAAATATATGCTTTTTCATTAAGGTGGATATTTGATCAGTTGTGTCAGTTCCTTGAATTTGATAAGGAAACCTATGGTTGTTCCTCTAATCAAATCTAATATTATTTGTGACTTTTAAACCTATGAGTGTGGCCATTTCTGGAACAACCAATCGATAGATAAAATTTTGCCTTCTGACATTTTTTAATGGAATTGAATTAACTATATACTTCATTTAAAAAATAAATGAAACCAAATTGACTAAATTATCTGAGTATTTGACTGAACCGACTGATCAATTCAGTCAAAGGGATGGAATGGATTGTGCATGTAGAGTGTCAAATCTCTCCAATTAACAGGATATGAGCAGTCAAGTCAAATATCACTTCCCCCTCCCCACCTTAGATTGGAAAGAAACATTAATATGAACACTTGAATAAAGACCATAAAGCCCAGTCTACATCCTGCACAGACATATCTTGTAGAAATTACACAAAGGAAAGCAATGATGCACTCTGAACATTTCCTTCTTCTGAATTTGTCTTAAACAGATCTTTTTCACTGTAATAAAATTAAAAAATACAGGATTTAAACTTGCTTTAGCTAGAGGTTAGCCTAGGAGAATACTTTAATATGAATATCATTATTAAAATCCCACTGCTTCAAATGGATTTTTAGATTAATAAATCTGCAGAGATATAAAATTATCTGATTTATAACTATGCATTATTAGGTCTGAAATGTCAGTTATTATCTCCTCAGCTTAATGCTTAGATTACCATATAATTTTATGCATCCTTGAGAAAAAAGGTTCAAAAGTCACATGGATATGAATCTCACATCTATTGTTTCATTTGGAAATCTAGTATGAAGAAGAGCAATCAAGGTTGTACCTTCTCTTACTGACATCATCCCAATCAAGATGAGACAGTGGTAATGAACTTGGTGCACATGGTCATTAGTCATCCCTTGTTTATGACCACCCTTGATGACTCTAATTGACTTAGCATTTTAAGACTTTTCATCCATTCTTTTGCTTTCAAGTTATAGATGGGAAAAGCAAGCCAAGTGATTTCAGCAATTCACCTTTTGAGTTAGTCTGTGTTATAGCTTACAATGTCCATATACCAAACATGGTGCTGGGAAAACAAATTCAAACCTTTCTCACTTAAACCTCAAATCCATTCTCCTAGCAGACAGCAGTGGTAATGGACATAATAATTCTGGCAGGTTATACAGGAGGCATTTCTTGATCATCTATTTTATCTAAAGTTATCAAGGAGATAGGGACAGTGGGAATGCCACCTCTATGTGGATATAATGAAAAATAAACTGAACACCTAGGTAGGACTGGGAAGAAAGACAATTAAGGCATACAAAATCTCGAAAAATGTGAGAAGGGTGACTGTAGGCTTTTTTATGAAATGGTAGGCTAGGCTCAGGGAACAAATAACTTTTAATAGTGAAAAGTAATTCATCTTTTCCTTACAAAGGTAGGGAACTAGAGAACATTGCATGTGCTGCTGCCCTTGGTGAACACTGAATTCTTCTTTGTTTGTTTTTTTTTTAATGTTTTTCTACTCTTCCATTTTACAATGTTAAATGAGAGAGGTGTTTAGGCAAAAGAGAAGGAACTATAGCTGTGGAAATGATTGTGGTGTATATCTATATGTCCAGATCTAGTAAGTCTAGGTACATATACATATATACATATACACATATATGCAAACACACACACATTATATATGTATACATACACACACATATATATGTATATATATGTATATGTGTGTGTGTGTATATATATATATATATTTGTAGCTTGATCAAAACTGAATCTTCTTTCTTTGAATCTTCTTCATTTGAGAGACTTCCTCATCTGAGAACTCAGTCTCTGGTTACTGTTTGGATATTTGCATACTCGTATGTTCTTTTTCTCTATTTTTTTCCTCTCTTAATTTTGTATCTACAATCTTTAAGGAATAGTCCAAATAGCAAATCAAGTTCAGCTATTTATTTTAAAGCCTTCCTTTTTGAAACATTTCCTCTTTTTAGGCAAGTTTTCAATTTAGTATGATGCCTTAACTATAACCAAGGGGGGTTAGGATCTTTGTATAAACCAAGATTTATACATATATGTCAATTGTGCCTTAAATGTCACTTCTTTTTTTTATTTGTTTTTTATTTTTTTTTTGCTTTTTGGAGGGCAGGTTGGGGTTAAGCGACTTGCCCAAGGTCACACAGCTAGTTTTTCGTGTTAAGTGTCTGAGGCCGTATTTGAACTCAGGTACTCCTGACTCCAGGGCCGGGGCTCTATTCACTGCGCCACCTAGTCGCCCCTTAAATGTCACTTCTTATTGGCTAGTCTTGTTCTTTGATTCAATGTGTTAAGACTCAGAATATCTCCTGAGTTCTAGGGAAAGTGAAGTTTCCTGTCAGAAGCTGATTTGGTCATTTCCTTTCTCCTCTGGGGAGAGCTAGCAGATGGACTTGGCACCAGATATTCATCTTTGGATGGCAAAACCTTGGGATTCTGATGAGCATTCTACCTATTTCTGAGCTGTACTTACAGCAGTGAATATCTGTGCTGCTCTTTTTTTGCTAACATTATTTTATTTGGATTTTTGCCAATGTTTTTCCATTTGAATTTCATATACAAGCTTTAAAACTAGAATCCCCACTTTAGTGCTGATATAACTACAACATACTCTGTAAATGTGAGCTATTTTTGTCTCGTACAGTCATTCTCTCTACTATTATACCAAATGGGGCCTCAGAAACACACTCTTAGGCTTAAGCCTGTGTGAAATTGGGCTACTCATCTCCCCTCTAATACCTCAATTCCCCCATGTATTCAGTGAAGGTATTGGATTAAATCTTCACAGAAAATCTGAATTATGTAATTTATCCTGTCTTCAATTTTTTTTTGGTAATTCCTTAAATTTAGTTCTTTTTTTTCTTTATTTTAATCGTGCTCTTACATTTGTCATCTAGTTATGTCCTCTGAAACTCCCCTTCACTAAAACAACAACAAAAACACTTATCCTTCAGCTGTATTATGACTTTCCCAGTAATTGACAGTCTTCAGGATGACACACACACACCCCTCAAAGCCTACTCTGCTTTTGGGAAAGACCAAGTTTCAAAAACAAAGTCTTGCATGACAAGGGAGTGATTTTTTCCCATGTCCTCTGAATGTTCATCCAGTTAATTATGGTCCTTCCTACTTAGTCATCCAAATAAAATATAATGCAGAAGATATTGTCTTATCTGGAACTTTGCATCCAGAGAATCACAGAGATGGAAGAAACTATGGAAGGAATAGTTTGAATGGTTTAAAATTTAATGGTTTAATAGTTTAAATGGAATCCAATAGCTTGAATGACACCCACATAACTGTCTTCTGTAAACATACACAAGTGGTCATCGACACTGATTACATAAATCTAGTGACAGGGAATCTGCTAGGTCATGAAGCAGACAACAGCAATTTTACACGGCTCTAATGGCTAGCAATGTCTTCTCTATATAGCAAATCTAAATCAGAGTTTCTATAACTTTCACATCATTGTTTCTAGCTCTGCTTTCTGGATCCAAGCAAGATCAATCAAATTCCTCTTTTGCATCTTCAGTTGCTCTGCTTGAGTAATCAAAAAGAAAAATTCCAAGAAATCAAATCCTGATGTGTAATGTTTGGTGATTTTAAGGTTTAAAGGCACAGGCTGATAAGATTTAACAATTTGCTTCCTCAAGCCAGTTTGTGCTGACTCTGGCACACCACTGAGTATACTATAGAGCAGGAGACAGTATAGTGTGTACTATAGTATATAACATAGAATATAAGATAACACATAATTATACACTGTAGAATATACACCTTTACAAACATTGTAGTTGAAAAGTACAGACCATATCCCCCCTCTTTTTTCTTCTGTGTGTGTAAGTGTGTGTGTTTATGTGTGTGTTTGTGTGTGTATATAGTAAAGGAAATCCAGACATTTCCTTTTGCCAATCTTTTAGTTTGGTTATATAGTTCCCTTTTTCCATAATAATTTAAATATTGCTAACTGATATTGGCTCAGAAATTATATCTGACAGTTTTTTTTCTTTATAGAACCAAAGACATTTAGTTTATCTAAACCAAAGTTCTTCTTTGTCTATTAAGTTTAACTATGAGTTTTAGATTAACCATAACCTTTATTTCAATCTCTCAAAATAATTTCAGACTGTGATGCTATAAGTCAATGTTAACAATTTCTATCATTTTAATATTATCTGTATATTTGATAATTGTGTTATCACTGTTTTCATCAAGATCATTGATTGAAGTGTTAGTGTGTGGAATGATTATTAACTTTGTAAGTTATGCAAAGTTAGAAGATACCATTAATGTCTTTGCTTGTAGCCCTATGATCTATCTTTCTAAGACATTATATATGCACTAAACAACAATGTTTGGTCTCATTTGTTTCACCATTTCTGAATATATGTCACTGTATCATCAGCCATTTCATGGTGAATAGTCATATTCCCAAGATATAATGAAAAATTTCATTAAATATTTTGCTGAAATATTTATTTTCTTAGCTTTCAAAAAAAACTATCCTCCTTCCCTGAATCCTGTATATAGTAACTTTGACATCATCTGGATTCCTATAAAATTTATTGCCAGCACTGAGAATTTTACCTCTTATCATATACTATTTTATCATATACCTAATATTTACTATTGATCAACTATTCAAATTATATATGTTTGTTTAACTTTTCACATATTTTATCTTTGCTCTGGAAGTCAATTACTAAGTATATGAAAGGCATCACTAGACCTACCATGGTGTGTCATAGATAGATAGATAAGTGGCCTTAGAGTTAGAGAGATATGGGTTCAAACCCTGCCTCTTGCATCTACTATTACCATGCTTTGTGCACCACTGTTTTTAATAGATGGGCATTGATTTGCCTTGTGAAGGAGGGAGAATGAGAAATGCAAAAGACTTTTGGAAGGAGAAGAAATTGGATGGAGATCATGAAACCAGATTTATTCATCTGGAGAAGAACCAAAATTGCCTTTATATTGCAGGCTATACAATCACAAATAGGACTTAGACCAAATTTGGAATGAATTATCTAGATAATTCTTTAACCACAAAATGTTTTCTTTTCCTTAAAAAAAAGCTGTCTTTGTATATGTTTTAACTTAATTAACTTTCTATTTTTCTGAATGGAACAGTCTGACTGAGTTGGATGATCCCTTCAGACAAACCTGTTGTACACATTCATAGAGACAATTTCCCTAGAGATATATATACATCATAATACCTACATACACACACATACATACATATGTACATACATACATGTGTGTGTGTATCATATGACCCCTCCTCTTTAGACCTCCCAGGGATGCTATGAATGCCTAGTAATTAGATGATGTTTGTAAAGTACAGTGGGCTAAGCATAAAGATGTAGTCAATGTAAATACAAAACCATATAATTAAAACATTGCTTGCTGGAGAGTACAATACCATAAACACAAAAGCAGGATTATTTTTTTACTACCCCCCCTTCTAACCTACCTAAAATAATTAGGTTTCAGCAAGACATTGTTTGGAAACAAAGAGCTTGGTAATTGTAGTATTTCATATGTTTGACATATTGGTTACATGATATTCCAAATCACTGGTGATTTTAATAAGAGGAAAGTAAGGGGCTCAGGAATTTTCAGAAGTGTCGGAATACAAATGTGGGTATTATAACATTTGCATTATTTTTGCATAATACCACTACTAGGTGAATACAGATGTGATACCTCTAATGGTTAAGATTCTTGCCACCTCTGCCTCTGAATTCATTTATACTGTTTCCACTGAAGACAGTCAGTATTTGGAAAGGAAGGCCATTCATTACCTTCAGAACCACTGAAGGTAAATTTCATTACCTTCAGAACCACTGCTCTTTCTAAAGTACCACGGAAGGTTCATCCTGAACCCTTCTGTCACGCCTCTCACATTTTCCCTTTAAAAGACTGGTGATCGTTTCTGGATCTTCATAGTCTCTCCATCATTTAGGATCATAGTATTTTAGATTTAAAGATCAAATAGCAGTTAAAGACTTTCTAGTCATGAAACTTTTAACCTTGTTTTTAATGTAGACTCATTTAGCAGCCCCACCCAAAATGGCAATCCTGTACCACCCTAAATGCCTTTTCAATAGGTAAATTGTGGCATGCCATTTTTCTTCTTCAAAAAAACCCATTAGAATAATTTTTAAAATAGTAGAAATTCGAAGATATAAAAGGGTCATATCCATGCCACTTTGGTAAGCTCATCATTTATGGGGAAAACTTGTAGGATAGGAAAGTTAAACAAAACAAGATAGTATAGATAAAAAAGTGAACTGAATGTGTACTATTCCCTTGGTTTCTTGGTTATGGTAAGCACATCATAAATGTCTTCCCTAAACATTTATTGATTTGTAGTATTCCCTACAAATCTGCAATCTCTAGAAAACAGAAAAGTGAATATTTGTTCCATTCTCACACTGACATAGCATTATTTTTTTCAAAGTAATTTCATATTCATGATCTCATCTTATCATCATGATAACACTGCGAGTTAGGAAGGTCAGATATGGGACTATTAGTAGGACCCAAGCATGTCCTTAGGCCAGGGCTTTTTCTGTTACCTCCCTTAAATAGCAGATTAACATGGCTTCTGCAGACTGTTATATCATAATAATTATTTTTTGTAAATATTAACAAAATTACTATGCCTTAGAGAAGCAAGAAATCTTAGAGATCATCTATTTTAATCATACTTGAACAAAAAGATCTTATACCAGACCCCAAATTGTTCATCTAGTCTCAGTGTACTGAATCCTACTAGTTCTGGAGGCAATCCATTCATCTTTTGAGTAGTTCTAATTGTTCTTTACATTTACTTTAACCAAATATTTTTGTTTTGTTTCTTTTAGAAAACCAATTATTTCAGTTATTCACTCAGTGTTGAAGCAGAGCAATTCCTGTTCCATATAACAATTACTTCAACTCTATTGTGTCTGCAATAAGACTTTTCTTCTATATGCAGGGTTCTTTCAACCGATCTTCATATCAAGAACATATAACAAATTGTTTGCCATGCTCTGAACAATTTCTACCCAAATATCCAGAATTAAATCCTCCATCTCATGTTGGATCATCAAAACAATATGGAGAGATTAATACCCCCTCATTCTTAGGTACAATAACTTTAAGGTAGTTTAAGCTGACATTTTGATTTTTTTGACCATCATATCAAACTGATGAATACTTAATTTATATTAATTTTTTTAAAAAGGAACAAAGCTTTTCAGGAATTCTTCAGGCTACCTATACCTTCATCATCTTACAATTAAAGTATTCTTTGTGTACTCAAGCGTCGGACTTTGTGTTTCTTTCTATGCCATGTTCCAGCCTACTAAGGAATTTTAAAATCCCAACTGTGATTCTCTGTGCAAGCTATGTATTGAAACTGTGTAATACGTTGGAAAGAAATTACTCTGGAGTCAGAGACCTGCATTTCCAATTCTGTTCCTGATGCTTACTGCCTGTTTGTCTTTGGGAAAGTCATTTACTCATCTTGCAGTGAAGGAAACAAAGACCAAAAGAAGTCTGTATTAGATGACCTCTGAGGTCCCTTCTTGCTCTAGATTTCCTATGAACCTTTAAATCTGGGGTCAGCTGCATATTGGATAAACATGTCTCTCATATACTTTTACCTAAGTGATTAATAAAATATTCATTGTATACATGTTATATGTATGTATTAATGCATGCAAACACTAGCTCAATAGCAAACATTCTACTGGATACATCCTACCATATGAGTGTGAAGCAAATTCAGTAGGGTATGAACCCAAGCAATATTATCTGTTGTTCATTGAGTACTGAATACTTAATCATATTATTATTTTAATCATCAAGCTAAAAAAATTTACTTACCTATACATATATATGTATATATAAATATGTATACATACACACACACACACACACACACACACATATATATATATATATGTAAAAGGTAAACTTTACCCACAGAAATAGAAATTTGTAATGGATTTTGTATGTACCGAGTAAATTGGACTTGGAGAAATGAACTCCTTTGACTCCCACATTTAACAAACGAAGATACTGTCACCCAAAGAGAAATGGCTAGGATTCTCACAATCAGATCAGAACATCTGATTATGTTAAATGCCATTGAGTATCTAGACTACTATTACTAGTTAGGATTATGAATAGATGGGGTACAGTGCAAGTGTTTTCCATCTTGCAGCAGGAGCTTAAGTGTGAATTAGTGCTTAAAAGACAGTTTCCTTTAAATGTCAGAACTCTTGCACCATGTATATATGTTGACTCCCACAATTTAGCATTTGTTTTAAAAATACAGTAAAGTAGTTTGGCCTGCAGCTTCTTATACTACTGCTTTGAAGGCTACCTTTTCCCTCTTCCATCATGAAGAGTTTCTAGTAGCTCTGAGGTTTTAAAAATACATTAAAGTGTCAAATGAGGTTAAAAAAGTATTCCATCCCCAATTACCATGTATATTGGGCTATGACTGGTTTGTACACTTCCTCTACTGCCACCAATACTCAGGGGAGCCTCTAAGGAATATGCATTCCTTCCTTCATAAGAAAAGCCTCACACTTGGCTTTATTAATTCCTACATTTATTGAAACACAGCACTGACCTTGTTCTGCTGACATTCATCAAATATTTACCCATCTCTGTGTCTTTTTTGCATCTTCTATGTGCATGCCACTTCTATTAATGTCTCTGCATATCCAGCATTGCCTTTAACATAATGGGATATTGATGAGTTCTGATTTGTTGCTGTTTCTCTACATCATTATTCTGATTAGTCTCATTTTGTGGTGAGCTTGGGCCCAGATTAGGCACTCAGCCTGCTTTCCTCTTTCAAGTATGACTGAATGGGGAATCCTCCAAGGGATAAAGAGGATGTATTTCAGGAATACTTCACCAATGTGAAAGCACTGACCTTTGTGTTTGAAGTTCAAGTCAATGGTTGTGATTGCCACTTCTCTGTGTATGTGCAAGGGGGGGGGGGTTGGTTGTTGTATGGCAGTGGTAGAAACATTCTAAATCCCTTTATTTGTAGTAGTTTACAAAAAGTACTGATATTCATTGTTCTTCTACATGCTAATCTCTACCTTTGATGTTATAAAGGCTTATCTCCTATCATCCAGCAAGTGTCAGGCTTATCTCTTCCCAAAAAGTAGTTTTAATGAAAAGAGGTTACACTAGGAATTCACAAAATAACATAGGTGACTGGTTCCTCATTACATTTCCTTCTATTCAAATCAAGTTAGAAAATAAAACAAGTCAGCATCTACTATGAACAAAGTATGATGATAACCACAAACCATGGACAGAAATTACTTTCAAACTGTCTGGAAGTGCCTACCAAAATTTGGAATGATTAGATTTAGCTCCAAGTCTTGGAAGTCTTGGAATCTACAATCCAGAGATTTGAGAATCCATACAAAGCAAGAAAAAACAGATGCAAGTTGTAAGGAGTGTAGGAGATTTGTCCCTGGGCCAAGGCAAAGATGTGAAGAGTTGATTTGCAGGAACCAAGTGAGAGATTAGCTACAAGGAAACATACATTTTGCTATACTCTTTATTAAGATATTTGTGATTCTGTTTATTCAAAGAACACTATTTCTCCATGTGTGCATATATCTAGACAGACAGCTTTGAAGGTAGCATTTCAGATATCCCCTCAGAAAAGAATATATATTTTGTAGTTCTCAACTGACCACCAGTCTTCTGGTGGCCTCACAAACACAAGACAACATCATGAGGATTTACAATTTCTAATAGTGTGTGAATAGCAGGACAACATGATAAAGACCTCGTTTTCACAGTAACAATTCATTTTAAAAATTATGAAATACCTTGAATATAATCTAGTCCAGGAACTAAATTAACTGTCCTAACACAGGATATGTATACTGTCAGATTTTTTAAAAATAATCCATAGCTACAAATGTAGTCTTCTTTGTGTGAAATGAAATTTCCAAATATTTTTGTTCAGTTGTTTTAAAATTCTGTCTGACTTTTTGATACCATTTGGGGTTTTCTTGGCAAAGATACTGGAATGGTGTGCCCTTTCTTTCTCCAGATCATTTTACAGATGGGCAATCAGGGGTCACATAGCTAATATGTGTCTGAGGCCAGATTTGAACACAGAAAGAAAAGTCTTCCTCCCTTCAGACCTGGCACTCTGTCCGCTGCAACACCTATCTGTCCTCTATCCACTGTGCCACATAGCTGTGTGTGGCAAATTTTTGTGTATGCATTTAATTTACCGCCAAGCCAGGGTTTTAAGTAAATATATCCTTGGTGATTATATTATCTCTCTACTATAAGATCCCTTTGAGTTATTTTTCCACTGGGACCAGTTATAAGAGCAGACAATGTTTGGTATCATCTAAAATCACCAGATTTTTGAAGAATGCCATAAAACAACCATTCTTGCCCCCCTAACCTGTCACAGAAGCTAAAATCTCCACAATTCTAGATTAATACTTTGGATTAAAGCATTACATCTTTAAAATTCCCATGTAACCCTGTATCTCACCCATCCCCACAAAACCCTTACTTGATCTATCTAACCTGAGAGATATTTTGCAATATCTCTTCTCCCTTCTATGTCTAAGCTCCTTGAAAAGATCATCTATAAGCCACACATCCATCTTCTTTGTACTCATTATTTTCTTAATACTTTGTTGTTTGGGGTGGGGGGAGAAGAAGAGGAGTCAAGATGGTGGTGTAAAAGCAAGAGAACTCAGCAGCTTCCATCAAAACCACCTCAGATACCAATAAAATATGACTCTAAACAAATTTTAGAGCTCCAGTACCCACAAAAGTACAGAGAAACAAAGGTCCCACTGAAGGCGGCCTGACAGGCACATGTGAAGGGCTCATTGCAGCCTGCTGGGAGCCAAGACCAGTTGTGGCTGTAGCCACAGGGTGTACAAGGCAAGCTACAATTGGAGCTTTGAGGAGGACAAATCACTAGTAGCTGTGGTAGTTTCCAAAATTATCAACCCATAAGGTCCAAGGACAAAGTGAAAGGTCACTGGAGGTGGGCGGAGGCAAGATGGTGACATAGAAGCAGCATAGTTTCACAGCTCCCACACAGCCACCATAAATGCCAGTTAAATTTTGACTCTAAACAAATTTTAGGGCTCCCAAACTCACAAAAATACAGAAAACACATCTCTACCAAAATTTGGCTGAAGGCAGCTCATCAGGAGGGGCTCATTGCAGCAGGTTGGGAGTCAAGGCCAGCCCAGCCCAAAACTGAAACTGCAGCCAGGCCACAGGGTAGACTGGAGGAGCCCAGTCAAAGTGTGAGTCTACAGAGAGCAGATCTGCAGCACCTGGAGAAATCTCCACATCTATGAAACCAGGAACAATGAGGATTAGAGAAAGGTCAGTGAAGCTTTCAAGCTAACTTTGGGGAAGGAAAAGCAGTTTGCACAATCTGCCCCCAGGGCAAGGAAGCAGTGAGGGAAGGGCAGAATCTGCTGCAACCAGCAACTGCCACTACTGGGCTTCTTCAAAGCTCCTGGCCTGCAGACCCCGCAGGGGGGCTGAGACAATTGATCAGGGACAAGGGCTCTTGTGTTTAGCAGCCTGGATCCAGAGTGTGGACTTGGGTGGTGGTCCTGGGGTGCACTTTCAGCAAGCCAAAGGTGGTGGGGTCTGCAGCACCCCACTAATAGCTCCAGCAGCTGTGAATGACCCAGCAATTTGGACCGGAGCTTTCCACCCTGGAAGTAAAGCTCCACAAAGCTAAAAAAAGAAAAACAACCAATTAATTAACTGGCCAACATGAGGAAAAAGAAGCAAAATAAGAACAGCAATAAAACTCTAGAATCCTTTTTTGTAGACAAAAAGGATCAGAGCATGGAATGGGAGGAAGACAACACAGTTAAAACTCCCACACCAAATGCTTTCAAGACACTCAAAGATTGCCTACAAGCTATGAATCAAATGAAAAAGGACTTTGAAAAACAAATAAGAGAACTGGAGGAAAAACTGGGAAGAGAAATGAGAATGATGTGAGAAAATCATGAAAAGAGAGTCAACAACCTGACTGAAGAAAAAACACTTTAAAAAATAAATTAACTCAAATGGCAAAAGAGGCTCCAAAAGCCAGTGAGGAGAACAATGCCTTGAAAAGTACATTTCCCAGATGGAAAAAGAATCTCAAAGGCATTCTGAAGAGAATAATTCCTTCAGAATTAGAGTGGAGCAAGTGGAAGCTAATGACTTTATGAGAAACCAAGATACTATTAAACAGTTACAAAGAAATGAAAAAATAGAAAGCAATGTGAAAAATCTCCTTGAAAAAAACCATTGATCTGGAAAATAGATCCAGGAGAGACAATTTGAAAATTATTGGCTTACCTGAAAGCCACGACCAAAAAAGGAACTTGTAAAGCATCCTTCAAGAAATTCTCAAATAAAATTGCCCTGATGTTTTAGAATCAGAGAGCAAAATAGAACTTGAAAGAATTCACCTATCACGTCTTCAAAAAGATCCCCAAAAGAAAATTCCTAGAAATGTTATTGCGAGGTTTCAGAATCCTCAGTTAAAGGAGAAAGTATTACAGGCTGCCAAGAGAAAACAAATTGAATATTATGGAAACACAATCAGGATAACCCAGGATCTAGCAGCTTCTACACTGAGGGATCAAAGGGCCTGGAATATGATACTTTGAAGATCAAGGGAGCTGAGATTAAAAACAAGAATCACCTACCCAGCAAAGTTGAGTGTAATGTTCCAAGGGAAAATATGGTCATTCAACGAGGTGGAGGACTTTCAAGCATTCTTGCTGGAAAAAACCAGAACTGAAGAAAAAATTTGACATTCAAACACAAGAAGCATGAGAAAGTAAACATGGGAAAGAAATCATAAAGAACTTATCAAAGTTGAACTATTTACATACCAATATGGAAAAACAATAATAGTAACTTATGAAATT
This sequence comes from Pseudocheirus occidentalis, assembly GCA_028646575.1. Taxonomy (NCBI): domain Eukaryota; kingdom Metazoa; phylum Chordata; class Mammalia; order Diprotodontia; family Pseudocheiridae; genus Pseudocheirus; species Pseudocheirus occidentalis. Next base: position 277,932,445 of record CM053594.1, on the reverse strand, counting down.
TTTCTTAGTATGAGGATAGGGGAAGGGAATACAAATGTATATATATATATGTATGCTTACACATATGTCTATATAGGAGACTATATATGCATATGAATACATATCTGAGCAAGCGTGTACATGTGTATATAGAGGGTATAGGATCAATTGAATACAAAGGGATGATACTTTAAAAAGGGAAATTCTAAGGTGAGAGAGGATTAGAATGAGAGGAGACAGGGCATGACAAAATGGAGTTAATCATCCCATATAGAAGAGGCAAGGGATAATTGTTACAACTTTACTCTCATTTACTCTCATTGAATTTGGCTTAGGGAAGGAATGGCATAAACTCTAAACTGGATATCATTCCATGCAGGAGAGTAAGGGTCATGGGGAAGAGAGGCAGGATGACAGAGGGGAGGGCAGGGTCTAGGGGAGTGTTGCTGGAAGCATGCACTTCAGTAAAGGGACAGGGACAGGGTAGAGAACAGAACAAGGAGGGGAGGGAAAGGAAGGAGGGACATATGATCAGACTGCTACAATATGTCCACTGTGAAGATGTCCTGTGTAGTTACACATGCACAGCCTGTATTGAATTGCTTTTCCTTCCTGTAGGGGTGGGTGACAAGGGAGGAATTGAAAGAATCTAGAATTTAAAGCTCTGCAATACATACAACTAGGAATTAAGATATGCAGGTGCTGTGGTAGGGAGACCCTCCCTGCCCTACCAGAAAGTTAGAGAGCAGATCGGGGGAGGGGCTTTATAGTGGGATTGCTGTTTTGGGGTTGGGGTAGGGGAAGGAGAGGGAGAAAATTTGTAACTCAAAAATCTCATGGAAATCAATGATGTAAACAAGAAAACAAATAAAAAATGAATTTAAAAAAATGAAAGGTCACTGGAACTTTAATAAATTTGGGGGAGAGAAGTGTTCTGGCTGCCTGATCACAGTGTAAGAAAGCAGCTTGAGCAGCAGCCCTGCAGCCACCTCCACGTGACTGCTTTAGATCTGTATGGGACTGCAGACTGCAGGGTGGCCAGGCAGGCATTCAGAGGCTAAGTGCTCTTGCCTTAACCTGCCTGGATCAGGAACCTGGTCTTGGGTGGTAGTCCAAAGGTGTGTGACCAGTGAGCCAAAGCTGGTGGGGTCTCCAAAGATGGTGGCCTCCTAATAGCTCTGGAAGCTGAGAAAACTCCAGCTATGTGGGACAAAGCTCTCCGCCCTGCTCTGGGAAACAGAGATATACTGTGACTCAAAAATCAAGTTAATAGACTGGTGATATGAGCAGTCAAAGGATGCAAACTCAGCTCAGCAATCCAATTTAGATTCCTTTTTTGGGGATAAAAAAGGATCAAAGCATGGAAAATTAGGAAGACAACATAGTCAGAAACCCTACACCAAAAACTTCCAAGAAAAACGCAAACTGTTTACAAGACATACAGGAGCTTATGAAGGATTTTGAAAACCGAGTAAGAGAAGTGGAGGAAAAACTGGGAACAGAAATGAGAATTATGAAAGAAAATCATGAAGAGAGTCAACCTGACTGAAGAAAATAACACCTTACAGAACAGATTAAATCAAATGACAAAAGAGGCCCAACAAGCTAATGAAGAGAATGCCTTAAAAAGTCAAGTTTGCCAGATGGAAAAGAATTTCAAAAGCATTCTGAAGAGAATAATTCCTTCAGAATTAGAGTGGAGCAAATGGAAGCAAATGACTTTATTAGAAATCAAGATACTATTAAACAGATCAAAACAAATGAAAATATAGAAGCCAATGTGAAGTGTCTCCTTGAAAAAAACCACTGACCAGAAAAATAGATCCAGGAGAGATAATTTAAAAATTATTGAACTACCTGAAAGCCATGATCAAAAAAAGAACTTAGAAAACATCCTCCAAGAAATTCTAAAGGAAAATTGCCCTGATATTTTAGAATCAAAGGGCAAAATAGAACTTGAAAGAATTCACCAATCACATCTTGAAAAAGATCTCCAAAAGAAAACTCCTAGAAATGTTATAGCCAGGTTCCAGAGTCCCTAGGTCAAGGAGAAAATATTACAACCTGCAGGAGGAAGCTATTTGAATACTGAGGAAACACAAATAGGATAACTCAGGATCTGGCAGCTTCTGCACTGAGGGATCAAAGGGCCTGGAATATGATATTCCTGAGATCAAGGGAGAGCTAGGATTAAAACCAAGAATCACCTACCCAGTGAAATTGAGTATAATGTTCTAGGGAAAAACATGGTCATTCAGTGACGTGGAAGACTTTCAAACATTCTTGCTGAAAAAAACAGAACTGAACAGAAAATTTGATGTTCAAACACAAGAAGCATGAGAAAGTAAACATGGGAAAGAAATCATAAGGAACTTATCAAAGTTGAACTATTTACCTGCCAATATGAAAAACGATAATAGTAACTTATGAAACTTTTCTCAGTATGTTAGGCGAAAGGAATACAAATATAAATATATAAATACAAAAAAGTAAATATATATATATGTATGTATGTATGTATGTATGTATATATGCTTGAAGACCCTCCACCTAATTGAATGACTATATTTTCCCATGAAACATTATATTCAGTTTATTCTTGGTTTTAATCCTAGCTCACTTGAGCTGCAGAATATCATATTCTACGCCCTTCTGTCCCTTAATATAGAATCTGCTAGATTGTGGGTTATCCTGATTTGTTTCCACAATATTCTAATTGTTTCTTCTTGGCAGCTTGTAATACTTTCTCCTTGATCTTGGGAACTTCATAACTTGGCTGTCACATTCCTAGGAGTTTTCTTTTGGGGATCTTTTTTAAGAAGTGATTGGTGAATTCTTTCAAGTTCTATTTTGCTCTCCAGATCTAAAATATCAGGACAATTTTCCTTGAGAATTTCTTGAAGGATGGTTTTTAAGTTGTTTTTTTGATTATGGCTTTTGAGTAGCACAATAGTTTTTAAGTTGTCTTTCCTGGATCTATTTTCCAGTTTAGTGGTTTTTTTCAAGGAAATATTTCACATTGCCTTCTATTTTTTTCATTTGTTTTGATCTGTTTAGTAGTATCCTGATTTCTAATAAAGTCATTTGCTTCCATTTGTTCCACTCTAATTCTGAAGGAATTATTCTCTTCAGAAAGCTTTTGAGATTCTTTTTCCATGTGGAAAATTCAACTTTTTAAGGCATTCTTCTCCTCACTGGCTTTTTGGGCCTTTTTTGCCATTTGACTTGTTTTGTTTTTTAATGTGTTTTTTTTTCTTCACTCAGGTTAGTGATTCTTTTTACTTGATTTTCTTTCATTATTCTCATTTCTTTCCCCTATTTTTCCTCCCCTTCTCTTATTTAGTTTTCAAAATCCTTCTTAAGCTCCTCTATGCCCTGTAACCAGCTTACATTTTTCTTGGAAGCTTTTGGTGTGGGAGTTCTGACTGTGTCATCTTCCTCATGTTCCATGCTTTGATCCTTTTTTATCCCCCCAAAAGGAGTCTAAATTGGATTGCTAAGCTTAGTTTGCATCCTTTGACTGCTCATATTGCCAGTCTATTAACTTGATTTTTGAGCCACAGTATATTTCTGTTTCCCCAGAGCAGGGGGGAGAGCTTGGTCCCACACAGATGGAGTTTTCTCAGCTTTCAGAAGTATTAGGAAGCCACCGTTTCTATAGCCCCCACTGGCTTTGACTAACTGGTCACATATCTCAGGACTATCACCCAAAACTGCTCTCCTGATCCAGGCAGGTCAAAGCAAGAGCACTTAGCCTCCGAATGATCACTTGGCCCCCCTGCAATCTGCAGACTGGTAGCTCTGAAGCACCAAACTGGAGGTGGATGAAGGGCTGCTGCTTCAGACCACTTCTACCTCTGGAGTCAGTCAGCTGTGCCTTCTCACTCCAATTTAGCTGAGTTCCACTGACCTTTTCCCTTTGTCCTTGGCTCTTATGGATTGATAATTCTGGAAACTGCCACAGCTGCCAGTGATCCACTCTCCTGACAGTTCCAGCTGGAGTTTCTCTTGGATGGCCTGGGACTAAAACCGCATGGGGCTGGGCTCTTCTCCCAGCATGATGTGATGAACCCTTTCTTTCTGCCTGCTGGGCTGCCTTTAGCAGGACCGTTGTTACTCTGTTGTTTTGTGGTTTCTGGTTCTCTAAAATTTGTTTAGAGTCATATTTTATTCGTATTTGAGGTGGTTTTTGGGGAGCCATGGAGTTCTCCTGCTTTTACGCTGCCATCTTGACTCCATTCCCCCCTCATCAATTTTAAATCTCTCTCTGCCTACCATATTCTTTCCTAGTGGCTACAAACCTATCCTCAAAAACTTCTCACTTGATATTTCCATCCCTGTTAATTATGCATCTATATCTCTTTTACCTTTTCACTAAATCATTTAGAAATCCATTTAAAATTCTCACCTCCAGTTTCTCTCCTTTTGCACTCTTCTTAACATTTCACAATCCAATTTCTGTTATCATCATTCCACCAAAACTGCTCACTCCAAAGTTACTAATTATTTCTTAGTTGCCAAATCCAGTGGCCTTCCTCAGACTTCTTTCTTTTCTAACTCTCTGTGTACTTTGAAACTGTTAATTATTCTCTTCTCTCTAGGTTTTCAAGGGGGGGGGGCGGTGTCATTCTCTTCTGTTTTTCTATTACCTATCAAATGTCTCCCCTTCAATCTCACTTGACTGGATCCTCTCTCACTTGACAACCTCTAATCATAAATGTTCCACAGGTTTCTGATGTGGGCCCTCTTCTCTCTGTACTAGTTTATTTGATGATCTCATCAGTTCCCATAAATGGAATGACCATCTCTAGGTTGATGATTCCCAAATCTTCCAATTCTACCTACCCTAATCTCTCTACTGACCTTTAATCTTGCATTCCCAACTACCTTTAAGACATCTCAATTTAGATATCTAGTAATTATCTTAAACTCAACATTTTTAAAACCAAAATCATTATCTTCCCCTTAAATCCACCCCCACATAAAGACATGGAAAAAAATTAAGACCCTAATGCACTGGTGGTAGAGTGATTGACTAGTCCAACTACTCTTGAGAGCAATTTTAAACTATACTCAAAGGGTTATAAAACAATGCATACTATTTGACCTAGCAATACTACTAGTAGGTTGAGTTATCTGAGAGTGATGGAATACTATTTTGCTATAAGAAATGATCAGTAGAACATCTACGTTCAAATTTCAGATAATCAATGGAAACATCAGTGGGTCTTTTTTTTTCTTTCTAGCACCTTAGTCAGGATTGAACTACGTCATCTCTAAGGTCCCTTCTAGTTTTAAATGATCCAAACTATAGAAACTACTGAACATTTAGTATGTTTCATTCAATGGCATTATTTTTACAATGAAAATATTGCATTAATTGAACATAGTGATGGAGTTAATTTAGAATTTGTTTATTTGAGCTGCTCAAACTTTTAAGAAGGCATCAACATCATAGACAAAGATCTTATTCCCATACACAATAAGCACAGTATAGTGGAATACAAATCTTGAGATTTGCATTCTGGTCTGAGCCTTGCTATACTGCTGAGATTTTCGGGAATCATACATTGTCTCTAAGCCTCAGTTTTCTACTCTCTAAAGTGAAATTTTAGTCTAGATCTTTTGTAAGGTGCCTTTGAATGCCTACATTCTAAGAGTTTCATGTAGATGAACATATTTTTCTATATTTTGAACTCCTGTAAAACTCATTGTTTAGCAGAAACTACCTTTTCTTGCTATTTATTCTTTTCTCCCTTTCTCTATATATTTCTTTCATTTGGAGGATACAACCCTACATATCAGGAACATTGAGTTCTGCTTCTATTTATCCTTCATTATCTCTTCAGAAGGAATTATGTGTCTTTAAATGTGGTGGCTGTTCAATGGATGGCAACAATGATTATAATGTATGGCAAAAGCTGCTTCCTCCAATAAGTTACCAATTGCATTTTTATAGCATTTCCATTATTGTCTAATAGAAATCTGCAATGCCAATGTGTTGCCCAGAGAAGCTGCTATGAATATGCATGCTTATTTCCAGGGCAGATTCACAAAATCTAATAAACTCTCTTTCTTTTGGAAAAACTAAAATATTTATTTGGAACATGACTATTAGGAAACCAAAAAGTAAGATTTAGCAAAGTACTTACCACTAATCTAGAGAGTGACAACATCTCAAGCCTTCTTTCTGTTAGGCCTCCTCAAAAACAAGGTCCCCTAGGCAAATTTCTCCATTCTCTCTACTTTCCCTCTCATTCTCTACTCTGTCTCTCCAACTCTATTTCAGTTATTCCTTTGGGCAAGCTCCTCCCAAAATGGAGTCCATGTGACTCAGGTTATATGACAGCTGTGAGCTGTGTCAGAGCTCAAAGCAGATTGCTTAGGCTTACTAATGGGCAAGGAAGTTCTTCCTATTCCATTAAAATTACAGAATACAATACTAGTAGCTGGAGTTGATGTGGAAAATTATTAGAAAAGAGTAATGTTAATGTTAGCTTTTTATTCCTTCCCTCCTCTCCCTTTTGGAGACATAAGTTGGAGATCTTTGTTTCATAATACTTTTGCAGACAATTGAGTATATCTGACCTATATAAGTCATTATCTGTCATTGCATTAACTTAAAAATTGTAGAAGGAAGGATGTGAAAGAAGAGGAGCACATATCTCACTACATAAGTTAACTTTTAATTAATTGGCATTTGGGGGCTATAATTTCTTTTTTTTTTTACTCATGTGCATGGTGAGTTTTGCAAAGTCCAGTGAAGTCCTTTATCCACTTCCCATTGCTGCCAGGTTAAAATATAAACTGCTCTTAATGCCCTTTTCAGTACTGCTTCTCACTTCTCTTTCTAGGTTTTTTGCACATTAATGAACTCTATCCACCTTATTTCTGAGATAAATTGCCTTGTTTGTTGTCCCCTTAACAAATTTCATCATCTATGACACTTTACAGGCTGATCACCCCCAGCCACCTCCACAGTGTCTAAAATGCACTCCTTCATCTCTGCTTCTTAAATCCTTATCTTTCTTTAAGGTTTAACACAGGTATCTATCATTTTTCCCACCTGCCACTTTTTTGTTGTCTCTCTTCTTAAATTACATTCTATTTAATCATCCATTTGCATATTGTAGCTATCAAAAATGCAGACTCCATGATAGCAAGGCCTATTTTTCATTTAAAAAAATAGACTGTATCCCTGCTTTTTTATTATGTATTTATCTTAATAAATATCTGTTACTTTTATTTGAAGTTCAAGGAAAATATAAAATGTTTTATATGAAAGCATTCATTGGAGAAATAAAGATTAGTTAGTAACCTTTTCAAGGCACCTATGTTCACAAAGTATTTTTCATGTTTAGTTTTATTTGATATTCATAACAGTTCTGTTACGTAGGACAAGTGTCGTTATTCTATCCTGAATGCAGTGACTTGCACGTAAGAGATACTTAGTTAATTGTTTGTAGATTTAAATGTAATCATTTAATTATTTTACATATTAGGAACCTGAGTCTGGAAGTGATTATATGAATTGCCCAAAGTAATACTACTAATAAAGCCAGAAGAGTGTGGACTCTACTATATTGTCTCTTTAAAATGTAGGATATCTTATTAATAGAAATAGTCTTATAAAGACATAAAATGAAATTATACCCAGTATGTTGTCCAGTAGATGCTGAAAGAAGTTCAATGGAATCCTAAACCATAATATACAAGTATTGTGCATATGACTTCACTTAAACTTGGCTATTTTTATCATTTCACAAATATTAAAAAAAAAGATACCAGGACACTCCTCAAATCCCTCTTCCTTACTAGGAAAGTTTCCTTGATTCATTTTGAGTATTGTATTCACATAGTCAAGAGAATCTGGCTCCTTTGTGATTTCTATATGATCTCCCTTGCCATTGAAGCAGTTTCCAGATTGCTTGTATATGGCTTTAAAGCATCTAGCCCTCAAAAGAAGCTGAATAGCCAACTCCATCACTTCTGACCTCTCTGCAAGAAAATTGCAGTCTCTCCCAGCAGGGTTCCCATCTTTTCAATCACCTTAGAAGGCTCCCTAGGCTGAAGAATATAAAAGAAAAAAAAGGTTTTGCATTTGGTCCATCAAGCAAGACAAAATCTCTAAGAGATGCCACAGTAAACCTTTCAAGAATTCATTAATCCTTTGTTAGTGCCTATCTCAGTGAACTGAGAATTCTGGCTGGCTGGCCAAGGGACAGCTCATTAAATGTCTGTTGATCACTTCTTCACACATTATCCACATATGCCAAAAGACCTAGTCTTTTCCCATTTCTCAATAGGCTAGTCTAATGAAAAACTATACCTTAACATCTTTAGCATTGACTGTTACCTACGTAAGATATCTGCTAAGTCTCCGAAGTAAAATCACATCTAATTTACTTTGTTCCAGCTGAGCAATGTATTCACTTTATATTAAAATAATCTTGGCTCTAACAAAGGACGATTTCCTCTCTCTTCTATTATTTTCTTGGAGACAACTTTAAAAAAATATAAACAGATTAAAAGGTGTTTTTAACAGATTTTGAAAAAAAATCAAATCCATGTTTATGGGAGACAATAATAATAATTAGCATTATACTTTTTAAATAATGTTATTATTTAATCATTATATATTATATATTATTATAATCATTATATATTATAAATAATGATATTCCTAGAACATAAACTCTATATTCAGAATTATTTAAATGCATAAAAATTCATAGATGTTTCTCACTAATATGGTCAGAGACAATTAATAACAACTAATGATTATACCCTAGAAAAGATGAGAGAAGCCCAAATTTTATACTGTGACCTGACTAATGCTTATGTGAGGGGACATTCTTGAGAAAAGATTAGAATAATAGCCTCTGTCCCACCACACCCCCTATTTTACTTCCAGGAAGAAGGCCCAAATTGGCATTTATTCAAGGTTATTAGAATTATAATGAGGGTTTGAGTTCATGTAGTTACCTGTCCTAAAAGTACTACCATATTCAGTACTGTTGATTTTTGTATTCAATACTCTTTCATTATGTATATCCCATCCCATTCCATCATGCTATTTAAGACATTTTTTTTCCTTTTATACTTCTTCTCTTTCCTGGGAAATCCCCTATATTTTCTCTCCTATCACAACTTTCATGTGCCATTTTTCTTAAATGACCGATTCACTGCTACTTTTCCCCAAGGAAAGCTATCTCATACATTAATTAATGATAATGAGTTAGTAGTCATTAAGACTAATCTTCCATTGTGCTCATTTTACCATTTGACAATATGTCTCTTTTCTATCCTCTGCATTATTTCTTTTCAATTAAATCCAGAAACAGAAAGGGAAGGCATGTATTTAACAAAGAAAGGAAGGAAGGAAGGAAAGATGGAAGGAAGGAAGCAAGGAAGAAAAGAATGAAGGAAGGAAAGAAAGAAAGAGAGAAAGAAGAAAAAAGGTAGAAAAGGCAGAAAGGAAGGGAGAGAGGAGAAAAAAGAAAAAAAAGGTCACAGAATTACCTACTTTTTCCATTGTTTGCTTTTCTCTTTACTCACAGAACTATTTTTTAGAGTGGAAGGATCAACTGAAAATAACTGAAGTAGAGAACTTGTTAAAACTGAATTTTTAAAATGGATATCTCTATTTTTATCAGTGAAATGTTATTTATAAGATGCCTTATGACACCATTAATATATACCTTCAACAGCAAATAATGCCAGGTTGAAATTCACCAAAACATGTAGTAATTGCCCTATAAAACATGCCCTGTTGTGTCTTATTGCTTAAATTAGGTGAGGTTGTCAAGGTAACGCTTGCCTCCTATAATATCATGCTGGCTAAAGTTACATATACTAAACTCCAAGCTTTTGTTACACAGTCACTAATAGGGAAACTATTTTCACAACACTGAAAATATGTCATTGTTTACATTGTCTCAAATGAAATTCCATGGTAGAAAACATAAGAACTTGAAGAAATCCTTCTTCTTCCTAGACATCCATGGATAACTTTAGACTCCATCATTTTTAACCTGGAACAGACTCTGGGACAGTTTAAAATACACTGATTTCTTTTCTGCTTTTATCAATTCAGTATGCTATATTTCTGGGACAACCTGACATTGAAGTTCAGATGTCATAGTAGTGTTGAAGATAAATTTCACTCACTTTTTCATCCAACAAACAGGTATTGCATACTGAATATGTAGACCCAAGGGCCAGTGTGGCTTCAGAAAGGGCAAAGAACAATTTCTATGATATTAGCTGCTCAACAGCTCCAGGAGAAATGCCAGGAGAAGAAAAAAGGTCTATATACATCATCCTTCAATCTAACAAAGATATTTGGCACTGTCAGTCAAGAAAGCTTGTGTAAAATTATGGGAAAACTTGGTTGCCCAAAGAATTTCTATTAGCATTGTATGTCAATTTCATGACACCATACTTGCCTAGCTTCTGAATAATGGATAATGAATCCTCTTGTGCTTTCCCAGTCACCAACAGAGTGAAGCTGGGCTGTATGCTTGCTCCCATGTTTTTTGGCATGATGTTTTCAGCAATGTTGTTAGATGCCTTCAACAAGGAAGAAAATGGCATAAATATCAGTTACCAGACTGACTATAAGGTATTTAATTTTAAAAAGCTACAAGCTAAGACTTAAGCAGAGGGAGAATTATCGAGTAACTTTTTGTTTGTAGATGATCATGCATGCAATGCAGCCTCTGATCCTAAGATGAAAAAAATAGGAATCAATTCTTTTCTGCTTGTGATACTTTTGGGCTACCAATTAACACCAAAAAACATAGATTCTCTACCAAGCAGCATCATATCATCAATTGTGGAACCATTAGTTATAGCAAATGGAGACTTTTTGAATGCTCTGGATAAGTTCACTTGGTAGTATATTTTCCATGCATGTACACACAAAAAGATGAGATTGATGAACAAATTACCAGAAATAGATCAGTTTTGGTAAGGCTCAAAAGGAAAGAGTGGAAGAGAAGATGTATTAGATTATCTACCAAAACGAATATCTACAGAGTCATTATGCTCATTGTTGTATGTCTATGAAACCAGCACCATGCCAGGAAACTGATTCATTTCCCTTTGAATTTTATTATGAAAATTCTTAAGATAACCTGTAAAGGGGGGAGGAGCCGAGACGGTTGCATAGAAGCAGCAAAGTTTAACAGCTCCCACACAACCACCTTAAATACCCATAAAAACGATGCTAAACAAATTTTAGGGCTCCAAAACTCACAAAAATACTGAAAACACATTTCTTCCTGAAGGCAGCTCAGCAGGTGGGGCTCATTACAGCAGGGTGGGAGCCAAGGCAAACCCAGCCTGAAACTACGGCCTGGCCCCAGGGGGTCTGGAGAAGCCACAACTGGAGTCTTCAGGAGAGTGGATCTACGGCAGCTGGCACAGTTCCCACATTTATTAAGCCACAAGATATAAGGCTAAAAATGGTCAGTGGAATTTGGCTTAATTTGGGGGAGAAAAGCATCTGGCCAAACTGCCCCCAGGGCAAGAAAGCAGGGGGAAGTGGCAGAAAAAACTGGAAGCACCTCCACTAGACTACTTCAGTGTCCCTGGCCTGCAAATAGCAGGGGCGGGGGGGGGGGGTAATG
>CM053594.1:277900019-277920333 GCA_028646575.1 Pseudocheirus occidentalis | reverse complement strand
AACTAGTCAAAGTCATTGTGTGTTATTTCTCTCCCCTACCTTCCTGAAATTTTGGCTATTTAATCCTGGACCATTAGGATAATCATATGATAACAACAGCTTTTCTTTAGCATTTTATAGCATCAAAAGTGTTAAGAAGTATTAGGCCATATTTTCAAAGCTAAAAAAGTAATCAAATCTTGTCTCCAAATCTAGAACTAGTACCTGCATATTATGCTGCCTCTCTCAACATTTAGCCTAGAAAATCTCTTTTGATTGTCCTTCTGTATGGTTGATAGGCATAGGCTTTTCTATTTCCTTTGGGAGAGGTCTTTTGTGTTTTTCCAAGGAAGAACTGGCAGTTACACTTATCTAGTTTTACTTTGTTTGTTTGTTGAAGCTAATGGGAAAGTGACCTTGAGGGTTAATGGGAAGACAAGTAGTCCCAGGGTCTTTCAAAGGCAAAAGCCTCAAACAAACACAGTAAGTAGAGCCAGTATCAATGGAGAAACTAGCAGGAATTAAGGCATTCACTTTCATAAATGTGCAAAGTGTCTTTTGCAGGGCTAACAAAGAAGAAGTAAAGCCCATGCTGAGATGAAAGAAAATTGTCTACTGTCAACAGAATCTTATGTTTACCCAGTAAATCCAGTGAAATAATATTTCACATTTGTGTTCAAAGACCCTGTTTATATTTCAGTTTTAAAATGTTCTAAATAAGAGTCATAACTTTAAAAAATATTTTTGGGATATTTATGAAAGATTCTACTAGAGTCTAGTGTGGTGTGAAGGCTAAATCCATTTCTAATGCAACTGCTAGATGAATCAAATCCTTATACTTCAGAGTTCTATACAGATGCCTCACTCTTCTAGCAAAATTATGCTATATTCTCAGATATTGTAATGTGTTATGTTGCCTTAAGATTTACGAGGCACTTCACGTGTATTATCTCCTATGATCTTAAAAATAATCCTATGAGGCAGGAGCTATTACTATTCTCAAATTTACAGATAAAAAAGAAAAACCAAGCCTGAGACAGTTTGTATGACTGCTCTAAGGTCACACAGAGAGTCAGTCTGAAGCAATATTTGAATATACTTCCTCTTAACTATAAATCCAGTATTTGAACCACTACATCACCTAGTTGTCTGTAGCAACATAGCCCACATTCTTGCTTGTTCGACAAGAGTAAGACTTCATTTAGAACAGTCCCAGAAACAGACCCTGTCTGTTTTTAGAGGACCAAACATCCTATTTAATCACAGACCGAACAAAACAAAAAGCCTCACCTTTTGAAGAGTATACTGGCTGCTTGGTGATTAATCCTTTAGACATGGCAAACAAGAAAACAAATAAAATATAAAATGACCCTCTTTGAGTCTGCAGTGACAATGGCACTTGTCAGTATAACTAAAACAAAAGGCAGAAAGAAGTCACAACTACTTGGAAAGAGAAGAAACAGTTTCTTGTTAAAGGGTCAAATAAAGACTTGACAGAGTTAGGTTTACTTTGTATCAAAAAGCAATTAGAATCGTTTCATGGGACATCTGATCATCTGGTATTATAGTATTGATTATCAGTATTTCTAAAGAGACTACCATAAAAATATTTGTAGTTAATAACAGCCTTTTTTTGGTAGAGAATAACAAGGCAGAAAAATCATAACTCACTAAGACCCTCCAAATTAAAACATCAAATGGGCAAATATTGCAGAAAATGTTGAAAATATGTATTTCAGAGTTAATGAATGAAAGACGCTAGCAGGCTTGTATATTACACAGAAACTTTATACCTTTATGTTAAAAGAAACCAATGAGTTCTAGGTATGGTCAGCATTTAGTAATATCAAACATACAATGATGAATGGTGACTTAGAAAGAACACTCATTAAAAAATAAAATAAGACTATATTAGGCAAAATTATTATGTGATGGATAATTTTTGAAAAATTAGGAAAATGATAGTGTACTTTAGACAGTTTTTTCTAAAATATAGGAAAAATTCAGTATTTGATAATATAGCTAAATTAAAGGTTATGAGTAAGAAATATTTTTGTCTTTTTGTTGCTACTTTTATTATTTTAATCATGAAAATGGAAAATTCTCTTTTAATTCAGATCTAAGATAAAAAAAAATTTATATTGCATAGATGATGTGATTAGAGCATCCCTTCCAAAATGCAGGCATTGAGTTAAGGTAGAAGTTAAAGGAGAATAATCAACTTCTTGAGTGTCAAACCTGTTAGCTTCATTTAGAAGTGATGACAACTGTGGCATCTACTTGTATAATCAACAATGATTTAGTATTCACCTGATATATCTATATCTATATCTATATCTATAAATATCTATATCTATATATCTACATATATGTATATGTACTTATATATATCAGATACTGTTATAGATGCTGGGACATGGAAAGCAAAAGAAGTGTTGCTTGAACATGAGCTGGAAGACAAAGAACAGGGAATGGAGAACTAGTGATAATGAAATTAATTACTTTAAGAAAATTTTTAAGCTCTTTTTTTAAGTATATGAGGCTCATAGAACCTAAAATGTCTTCTTTTATTTGTACTCATTTGACTTTCAAATGATGTTTTCTCTCTGTGATCTTCCACTTGGTCTTTTTCTGATCATTATTATATTAGTAAAATTCACCTTAAACCATTGATTTTCCCACCTTGATTCTTTAGATTAAGTATTTCCTTTAATAGCTTTTGCTCTCTCCATGATACCACACTACTTCCACCCCTTTGCCACATCACACACACACACACGCACGCACACACAGGTAACTTATCCCTGACCAAGCATTGTGTCTTTGGAAATTCATATGGACTTGTATCAGTAACAAAGTATAATCAAGTAAAGCTCTCTGGCTAGGGAGAAGAGGTAGGACCAAGGAAATCTGATTAGTGCCAAGTGACAATGTAACAGATAATCAATAAATAAAATTTTTATAGAAACCAGAGAGTCAGAATAAAGAAGGAACAAACAGGTAACAATATATTGAACTATGGGAAAAAATACACATTAGGTCAATTGGCAAACTACAGATATGCCTCTGACACTAATTGGTTGTTGATTCTGGCAAGTCATTTGACCTCTGAGAATCCCAAATTCCTCATTTTTAAAATGAATTTGGTGGAATAGGTTGTTTATAATTTCTCTTTAGGACATAACATTCTATGAGCCAGAAATGGCAAAAAATGACAACAACAAAAAAAGCTCAAGGCACATATTCAGAAACCAAATAGACTATAAGGATGATATAGGCAAAGCAATAGAAAGCAGGAACACATGCCATTGTAATGGAAATTTGAGTTCCTACTCATGTCTTTTCCTGACCCTTCTCCAAAGTCTATTTTCAGTAGGCACTGTCCTCTTTTAGAATAAGTTTAAAAAAATCATACCTCTTTAGAATGCAGAGTGCAAATAACTACTTTTGGTGAGCAATCTTAAGAACTAGACATAAAAAGTAGTATCATGAAAAGTATGGTATAGTGGAAAGAAGCTGGATTTGGAATTAGATAAACTGGCTTTGGCACCTATCCCTTGTCTGACCTTGGAGAAGTTATCACCTTCCTTGGGCTTTGGGTCTTGTTTCTTTATCTGTAAACTGGAAGAAGAAGGGGAAGAGGAGGGGGAGGAAGAGGAGAATGGACTAGGTAGTATCAGAGGGCCCTTCTAACTCCAGCTACGAGGATTAGAATAAATATGAGGGAAAAATCCAGACAACTTTCTAATTGTTTGGAGGAAAGGAAATGAAACTCTAGTGATTTAATTCACAGGTTAAAATCATTTTTATCCATCTGTCTGTCTTCATTTTGTACCTTAGGACAGATGATCCAAATGTGCCTCTGTGCCTCATGGGAAACATTTAAGTGGTGTTAGAATCCTTTTTACTTAGATGTCAGAGGAGCTGAGTTCAGAAAAGCTTACAGATGACTTGGAATACATAACTTTAACCTGGACTGAACAGTCTACAATGTGTAAAATGTTTTTTTTTCTTGTTTTATGATATAGGAAGCACTGTGTGAATGGGAAAGGAAGCCATTTTGGGAATTAAAAAAATATATAATTTGAGTCCTTACTCTGTCATTTACTAGCTGTGTATCCTTGAGCAAATTTTCACATCTGAAAAATAAGGATGTTAAACTTGATGATATCAAAAGACCTCAGCACACAAAAATTATGACATATTATCATTCCTTTCTAACCCTTCAGGGTAAACTAAATTTGAGGGAGCTCAAATTTTTCCGGCTTGGAGTATTTAAAATTTTTTCCCACGGGTTAGGAATTGTTTTAAACCCTTTACTCATTGAAGGAATGGCTGGTAGAGATTCGATATTCAGCAGCTAAAGTACAGGGCCTGCAGCTTCAACCACTTTGGGATCAACTATATGCATGATATATGTATGAACAAGTCACCCACTGTTCTTCAAAGTACCCAGTTTCACAGTCTTAGTCATCTGATTCTTCTCTTTCCCTCACTCCTCATATGCAATCAGTTGCCAAATGATGTTGTTTTTACCTCTAAAGCATCTCTGCTAACCTTCTTCTTCTCTCTACTAATTAGAGGACAACTAACCGAATTCAAGCTCTATTGCCCACACTATTGGAACAGTTTCCTAGTACCACACCCTACATCAAATAGCTTCTCTTTTAAATTCATTTTCTCTGTAATTACCAAACAGATATTCCTAAAGCATAAGTCAAATATCATCTCCCCAGGACCTTGATTAGTCATATCGTTGACTTCCTGTTGACTTTAGAATGAAATTACAAACTCTTCTTGGTTTTAAAACCACCACACAATCTAGGTCTTGGCTCAGATTCTGGTTTTCCTACACCTTACTCCTCTTGCCATAGGTACATGATAGACAAACTGGCCTACTTTCTGCTCTCTAGAGACAGACTTTGGTTTTCATTTCTTCCCCAAACCTGAAATAGACTCCTTCTTCAACTTTACCTCTTCAAATATCAAGAAGTTTCACATAAAGTTCAATCTTTGACAGAAGTTCTATCCTGATTCCCCCATGTTGATTGCACACTCCACCATAATTATTCATAATTTACATGAATTTACTTAATTATATAAATGTAATTTCCCCACCAAAAAAGTAAGCTTCTCAAGAACAGAACTTTTTTTTCCTTTTTTTGTCTTTATTATTTTATGATATTATAGAAATAATGGTATTTTACATAATATTATACTAAATGTCAATGGCAAAATTTATTAATTTTTGACAGTATTTGTCTAAAATTACAAGATATTTTCATTAAAGGCCATGCTATTTCCTATCTGTAGAGTCATGAATAACCCTTTCCAAACCATACTATGGAGCTTCCTTATGATGTCATTGTGCTAGTTCTTACAGAAAATGCATACCATGATATATATGGTAATGGAAATCATTAAACCTAGATAAAACTCTACTTCTGACTCTTTATTGTTCTATCACACTGGCCAAGTCATATTACCTAATTAGTCCTGTCACCTAATTACCACCCAGCTGAATTTCTTTGGACTTCTGTAATCCTGCCCCTGCACCAGGTGGATATTGATTTCTTCCAAACTAGCTTTCTCTCTCTCTCTCTCTCTCTCTCTCTCCCTCTTTTTCTCCTCGTGTGTGTTCAAACCCCTTAGTACAATCTCTGGTACTTGAAAGGTACTTAAATGTAATAAATGTTTATCGAGTGACTGGTTTCTCTGAACTTCAGGAAGTTTTGTTTTTGTTTTGCTAACTCCTATTTCATAGAGTAGTAAGGAAGCTTAGATGATATAATGAATGTGAGTTGGTTTTTTTTTGGAAACCATAAAATATTAGATAATTTCATCTAAAGAACTTTTTTTTTAAAGGCTGGATCAAAGGACATGCCTAGTTTGGCAATTGGGCATGATCATAGATTGCTTTCCAGAATGACTGTAACAATTCCTAGCTCTTCCAATAGTACATTGGCATTACTACTTTCCTATAGCTACTGAAATATTTGCGATTTTCCTTCCTGTCAAGTTTGTCAATCTGTTGTGTATGAGAAGGAATTTCAGAGTAGCTTTGATTTGTTTTTCTCCAATTATTATTGATTTGAGGCCAGTGATAGAATGTAAATATGCATTTTTCACAATATCCATGTGAGGTGGACAAGATTAGGTCAAAAATTAGAATTTGCACTTGTCAAATAAGGAAAATGAGATGTAGTGACTTGTTCAAGGTCATGCAGAGATAGAGACAGAGGGGAAATCAAACCCATAAGAATTATCATATTCCAGGGTGGCTAGGTGGTGCAGTGAATAGAGCACCGACCCTGGAGTCAGGAGTACCTGAGTTCAAATCTGGCCTCAGACACTTAACACAAAAAACTAGCCATGTGACCTTGGGCAAGTCACTTAACCCCAACTGCCCTCCAAAAAAAAAAAGCAAAAAAAAATAAAAAAAAAGAATTATCATATTCCATTTAAGTACTTCAGTAGACCTTGTAGTCCCTCTCTACTATCTGTAGAATGAAGCACATAATGAATGCTTCAGTATTTAAGCCAGAACAGTCCATGGTTTCATTGATATGGGTGATATCATCAATAGTCTGATGCATATCTTATCTCCTCTATACATATTTAGATACTTTAACTAATGTTTGTGACAAAAAAATCCCACAAAAGTAACATCTGGTTGTCAATCTTCTGGCATTACATTCTCTGCATTTAGAAAAGCTAGTCTTTCTTAAAGAGATATGCAAACCACCAAAAGGCCCATATTCTCCCAATATTACAATTCACTGGGAGATCCCAGGGTTTACATTGAAGAGCTTTGAATTATATTTTCAAGAATTTAGAGTCCCCACCATTTCATGGAAAGTAAGGACTTTCTGAGTTTCATCATAGCATTCAATGGCATTTATTTCTCAATCCAAGCAACCCATGAAACAAGCAGCTTATGTATTGCTTAAATTTGCCTGGAAATAATTTTGCTTCCTGAGTCTCCACATGAGAAGAATTGTGAATTTGTAGTCAGTTTGACTTCTCTGAAATTAGAGTTTGTTTGTTTTTGTTTTTCCTAGAAAGGGATATGAAAAGATGGGTAGAGAAAAATAGAAAGTCCCAGGTAAATAACCTTTAGGGGTTATCATCAAATCTTGGTTCTCTCCTATAGTTTATATTTAGGTATGTTTATATAATGTAATGGGATTAATACTCACTTTTAAAGTCATTCT
Organism: Pseudocheirus occidentalis; assembly: GCA_028646575.1. NCBI lineage: Eukaryota > Metazoa > Chordata > Mammalia > Diprotodontia > Pseudocheiridae > Pseudocheirus > Pseudocheirus occidentalis. Next base: position 277,913,140 of record CM053594.1, on the reverse strand, counting down.
TTATTCAAGATACCCCTGTTACCTACTGACTTCCCTTAATATTAAAAATTCCAGAAGACAATTTTGGCCACATAGCAAATCATATTAGTGTTATAAACCCTCCTCCCCCTTTATGTTACTTCTAAAGACTAGTGCTATTCTTTTGCCATGCTCATGCATAGAAGCCCTCCCCACTCTACTTCCCCTTACATGGTTTTCAGTTTGAATTGATTTCCTTTCAATCTGGTTTTCGAAGAGAGGCAAAAATGTCAGTTCTAACTGGAACTTTATGAGCAGTCCATAAATGTTAGGATTTTTAAAGATTTTTGTTTTATTTGCATCCACATAAATATTTATTAAGTAAACATTGACAGTAGTCTTTGCATTGCACAGAAGGGGGTAAAAAGAACAATTGTACCTTTCTTTGGATTGATGGTTGTTTATGGGCCATTAAAGACATATTATTTCAAATACAGGGACCAGAATGCTGTGATTGACGATGGCTATTGCTTAGTGGATTGTTAGTGAGAATACAGGTGCTTCATGCCTGATGAGTTTACCTCAGAATGAAAAAAATGGTTTTATGGGCAATATATTCTGTCCTCAATGGTCCAGATTGCCCGTCTAAATTATATCAAATTTACCAGGTATAACCATATACATGTTCTAATGTAACTGTATCATTATGCTATGAAGACTATACAGTGGCAAAAACTACTATCTATATCCTCTATATTGCCCATACACTTTATCATAGATATGTAAACTGCTTTTCTGGTGTTTTAAAAATATATCCTAGAAAGATCCTGGTGATGAGCTGGGATATTTTAAAAAGGTGGTTGCTTAGAGACCACTGAGGAATCCCAGGAAAGTGAAACCTCACAGAAATCACTGATTTTTTCCATCCAGTTCTGCAGTGTTAGTCATGGAGATTTATACTATCATTTTTTTTAAAAGAGAAGGGCTTTGTAGATCAGAGACACATTTCAATGAAAAGGACTATCAAATTCAGATAATTAAGTTATGGTTTTGAATTTGGGTCAAATCAAAGCACACCAATAATATTCTTGGCTTGTAATTGCTGCTTGATTGGATAATTTCAAATACATTTCTCATTTTAGTTTTGGAGATTTCTAAAAGCCATTATCTTAGTTTCTGTCTTTGATACCCTCATCATGGGAAAAAAACACAGAGCAAAGAAAATAGTCACCTTAAAAATTAACATTTTTGTTGAAGGAAACTTTCTGAAATTGTTCATGGAGACAGATAATTTGTTTGAACCTGACTCATAGAAATTCAATCTAATTCCAATAGTATTTATTGATATTTTACTAAGTATCCAAAGAGAAATATGTATATAACTCTGTCTTAAGAAATATAACTCTGTCTTAAGAAATTCTGTCTAAAGAAATATATGAGTCTTTGCCTTTGATAATTTTGTAATTTGAGGTGACAATACTTAAGATCTGAAGCATTTTTTCTATCATAGAAGATGGTTCATGACCAATCACTAAATTGATATATTCCAAGTGTCAAAATGCAAGGTCTAGACAATCAATAACATGAGTGGTCAAGAAGAAGAGATCAACATTGCTTAGACCTATCAAGGTTCCCTTAATGGGTAAAAAAAGAAATCTTAGAGAAGCCCTGAAGATTATAGTAGGTCAGGGGAGTGGAGAGGATGAAACAGGGCTTCCCAAACTCAGGGAACAATAATTTTCTAGACATATCAATATTCTCTGTCTGGTAAATGATTGAAGAAGAATCTTATTGCCAGTATTATAAATTTCTTGTAGAGGAAGAACAAGGATCCATTTCTCAAAACCTTAAGGACAGATGGATAATGATAGGGAATCAGTGTATTATAAAGGACTATTAAACTAGGACTCTGGAAGCCTAACTTAGAACACAGAATCCTAGCTCTGCCCCTAACTTACTCAATGATGTTGGACAAATCACTTTAACTTTTCAGTATCCATCTTTCTTATCTGTAAAATGGAAGAGATAAGCAAGATTTCTGATCATCTTTAGTTCTAAAATAAAGATTACCATCCTCTACAAGAAATTAAATATCCTAGCTTATTGAGATATCAGGTAAATTCCACAACAAGCTCAGTTTCATTAAATTAAATGACTAAGTTTCTACTCTGATTAGTCAGACATTGTAATAAAGAATTCCTAAAATCCCTTTTAGTACAGTCATTCTATAAAGAGCCTTCACAACCTGGTCCTCAGGGAGCAGGAATCCCTATAGAACCACATGATTTTCTGACCTGGTATAAATGTCAAGCTAATAAGTCACCAGTTTAACTGAGACCCATCAAAAAACAACATGTGAAAAGCAATTTACTAATATACACATGTCTTGCCTGAGTGGGTAGGTCAATGCAGTACTTTTTACCAATATGTAATGAGGGGAAACACACACACACACACACACACACACACACACACACACACAAGCAAATTGCCAGTAACACCAAACACCAGTTTCCTATTTTCTTTACTGAGAGATACCTCAACACTTTCTCTAGGGAATGAAGGAACGACATTTTTCAACTTGCTTGGTGATTTTTTTTCCTCCTTTATAGGGGTGAAAGTTTTCAAAATGCCCTAGTCCTTTTATTACAAAATCAGCATTCCTCACCTGACAGTTATAATTCCCTGTGCACTTTTGCCCTGCAATTAAGGCACCAAGAAAAATTTTTGGAAATAGTTCTTAGAAACTTATTTCCTTTCGGTAGCTAATTAGGCTAGCCTACACCAAACTCAAAGCCAGTGTCTTTGCAAAGTGTCCAAATGAACAGTTATCATTCCATTCATACCTAGGATGAGGTATCCATGGAAACCTTGAACTTCTAATGACTGGTGGTTGGCAGGCTCAGGCACCCAGAGTGCAATTTATCGCTAGTCCGCCTCAATACCAGCACTCAGGCCTGCCAAACTGATTTAGGTGTTTTTTGCTAATGGTAACTGTCCACCAGAATCTATCTAAGGCTGATCCCAATTTTGTCCTGACAAAGTCAGATGAAAAGGTCAATGTGGCAGCTCATGTAGATAGACAAGAAAAAGGGGTGGGGCTGTTTTTTTTGTTTTGTTGCTCATAATGACAAATCAAAGATAAGATGAATATTTTATGGATTTTGTACCCTCCATATCTAAGTGTAAGAGTATACGTGTGTCTGTCTTCCACCTCAGGTGTGGTCTGGGCATCATTATTGCCTAGAATACTCTGTGTTTTCAGCTTCCTCATTCCCCTAGTGACTCTGTTTTGCTTTTGTCCTTTTGGTGTGTGAGGGCTGACCTTAGCAGGGAGTCGGCTGTCTTCAATACGGCAGGTCATCTATCACTGCCTCCCCAGGCTGTCTGCCTTCCATTTAATCTTACTTGTAATTTTCCAGGGGAGGTTTACAAAAGCCACAAACAGAATTTTAATGTCGTAAGAAACTTTTGAAGATAGTAAATATTTCCTTTTTCATGAGGTCAAGCTAAAGCTCAACTGGCCCCTGAGAAGACACGGACAGTTTTCAAGTTGAACTACATTTTATTGAAATGGCCCCTAAATCCAGTCATTTGCATTGCTCTAAGGAAATGATTGTCTCAATACCATGGTACCACAGGGGCATAAATATGCATTTCATATTAGCGGATGCTTGGTTCTTGAACATTTTCTCCTTTCTGACACAGCCAAAATATTAATTGGTTTCATAATTGCAAAATATTCACCTCACTAATTTGCAAATGTATTCATTATGTATTTCAAACACCATCCCCAGAAACTAATGGCAGAATTAATGGATGTTTCAGGCTCCCATTGAGAGGAAAATAGAAGTCCAAGGAACCTCACTGATAGAGGAGAGATTGAATGCCCCTAAATATTAAGGCAATAATGACTTTCCTAGATATCTAGATAGATGGACGCTTGAATTTCTGAGATCAGTTAGCAAGTAAACACTATAAACTAAACAAGGCTGAATCACAAATTAGTTTGGTAAGTGAGCTCTTGTATTAATTATTTATGCTAATACTTCATAGCATTCACTGAGATAACAGATATTTAGTGAACCAGGAAGGTTAATGCAAAAATCTCTTTCTAGCTTCAGCAGAGCTCAGCAGAGAAGGTAAGACCAATGACACCGTGAAAATAACAAATGTACATGGTGATGAGCTGGGCTAATCATCGAAATTCTCCACTTTGCTCCAGGTAATATTAGGGGGAAAGATCATAGGGCCATAGAAAGTATGAGTTGAAATGAATCAAATAGACTCATTCATTTGGGGCATAAGTATAGTATCCAGGAAAAGGAAGATGGTAACTCTGTTGCGCTCTGCCCTATTCAGACCATTTCTGTAATACTCCATCTAGTTGGATCCTCATATTTTAAGACACGACTTGACAAGCTGGATAATATCCAGAGAACACGCAGCTTGGGGCTCGAACACTGAGGGAACTAGAAATCATCATGTACAAAAGACAGTTAAAGGAACTGGTCATGAGGAAAATAAAAAAAAAAGATTTAAGAAGGGCAGGATAGCTGTCTTCAAATGTTTGAAGAGCTAGCTTACATAAAATAAATATCAGACTTCTTCACCTTGAAGAATGGGGAACAATGGACAAAAGTTACAGAGAGCCTTTGAACTTGATGTAGAAAAAAATGTTTCACAACAAGATCTGTCCAAATGTGGATTGCATTGTTTCCTAAAGTATTGAGTTCTCTATTTAAGCAGAGATGTGTCAGGGAAGTTAGAGATTTTTTTTCCTTCTTCAGGTAGGTATGAATGACAGCCTCCAAGTTGCCTTTCAAAACTACAAATCTGTGGTTTTTGTTTCACCACTTTTTTTCAGATGAGAAAACAGATATAAATCAGATGGGTTACTATGTTTGTAAGCAATTTCCAAATTAACTTCTTTCAGAATGAGGCATGGGAAGAATTTTAACCAAGCAAAATCATTTGTGGAAATCTTAATTATATTTTTCCATTGACACCAACCATGGTAGCTCAAATGAAACACTTTAGTGTTTGCCAATAATAGACACGTGTCAGAGGTGGCAATATAATGCTGGTGACAAAACCCAAGAGGAAAAGGGTAAATCTTTTTTCAATTCAATTCAATAATTCCCTATAATTATATATGTATGTATATTTATATTAATATTTATTTATTTATCCATCCATTCATTTGTTACTATGTATCAATTACTATGGGCAAAGTTCAAAGTCAGGTTTAAAAGAGACTTTCCTAAGAACAACCTTATGAGAAAAGTTCTTTCACAGAAATTATCAAATTTAGTCTTAAAACATCTCACTCCTGCCAAACATTTTCTTCTGGTTGCACAGCCCTGTTTATTGGAAAAGTAAATGCTCCTTCAGTCAAGAGAGGTTTTTGGCCATGCATATTTTGTAAGAAAAAAGCAGACAGGGACCATCTGCTCATGTTTCTTCTCTCTAGGTCATTTTTTTTCCCTCATAGAAGTCTACAGAATGAGAGCTGATTTTTTTAAATAAGAGACATTTGTCAATATGATCAGGTTAAAATCTTATATGTAATTAGTCAAAAAGGCCTTATTTAGAGATATGATTATAGAAACTTTAAGGGCTGCCATTTGGAAAAAGTACTAGGCTATTTCTTTATTATTCTATAGGGGTTAGAGGAGGGACTAGGACCAATGGTGGAAATCTGAGGAAGGCACATTTTAGTTCAATATCAGAATGATCTTATGAATAATTCAAATTGTCCCCAAATTGACTAGACTGCCTCATGAAATAGAAAAAGTCTGATCCTTACAAGCAAAGGAGAGAAACTAGATATGTCATCACAGTATTTTCATAACTGGATAGGAAATTTGGCTAGACCATGTTAAAAATGTTATGGTTCTAAAATTCTATGATTTTCTGATTCCATAGCGCATTTTCATACCAAACAGTATGTTAACTCAGAAAAATTATCAATGGAATGTGTCAACAGGATATTTGTCAACTTAGGCATGGTAAAAAAAAAAGGAGAATCTGATAGAAACAAAGCTCTCAACCAATCCTGCATGAAGTGACAATAAGGGAAGAAATTAAGGCAGTACCTCGGGCTCTTTATTTGGGAAATGGACATAGGATTTGTAAGAGATGAGACAGAAGGAGTCCTGCTTAAATATCATCACTAGCTGGCTGCTGAAATTGTTTCCAGATGCCTTACAGGAGGATCTACTGTCAGGGAACTGACATGGCAGTAACCATGATGATATCATTTTTCAGCATGCTCTGACATGACCAGAAACTTGAAGAGAAAACAGGTGTTGCTGACATGGAAGAGCAGGCCACTGAGGTTGCTGCTTTTTAACAGACTTGTCAAAGTTCCCCTGCTCATAGAAGCACAACAGGGTCCCAAGGCAAGTATGCAGGGCCAAATGCTCACTCTGGGCAGGGCAAGATGTCTTGGGTTTGAAAGATGAAAGGCAGAAGAGGCTAGCAAAGCCCTGAACAAGCTTTTTTTTCCTCCACTTTCCTGTAAGTTAAAAAAAAAGAAAGAAACTCCCTGTCATATGTATACTGCAAAAGTCAGTCTAGTCAGCTAGTTAATAAGCATTTATTATCTTATTAATTAAATACCTTGTTGTTAAGCTGAGTCTGAATCTTCATAACCCCTTTTAGGGTTTTCTTGGCAAGGACACTGAAGCAGTCTGTTATTTCCTTCTCCAGCCCACTTTCCAGATGAGGAAAATGAGGCAGAGTTTAGTGACTTGCCTAGAGTCATATAGCTAGCAAGTGTGTGAATCCTGATTTGAACTTTAGTCTTCCCAACTCCATTCCCAGTCCTCTATTCACTGAACCAACTATGTGCTGAACACTGTAGTTTCCTTGGCAGGCCTGGGGTTAAGCAATGTTTTTTTTTTGTTTGTTCTTTCCTTTTTTTTAAAATTAATTAATTTTTAGTTTATAACATTCAGTTCCACAAGTTTTTGAGTTCCAAAGTTTCTCCCCTTCCCCAAGACAACATGCAATCTGATGCACCCTCTACATATACATTCACATTAAACATATTTTAATATTAGTCATGTTGCAAAGAAGAATCATAACCAATGGAATGAACCATGAGAGAGAAGAAACAAAACAAAAAAAAGAAAACAGCCTGTCTTGCTCTGCATTCAGACACCATAGTTTACTGTCTGAATGTGGATGGCATTTTCTATCATGAGTCCTTTGGAATTTGTTTTAGGTCCTTGCAGTGGTGAGAAGGGCTAAGTCTATCAAAGTCAGTTGTCACACACTGTGACTGTTACTGTGTACAATGTTCTCCTGGTTCTGCTCCCTTCATTCTGCATCAGTTCATATTAAGTCTTTCCAGGTTTTTCTGAAATCCATTTGTTCATCATTTCTTATGTATTCCATTGCATACATATACCATAACTTGTTCAGCCACTCCCCAATTTATGGTTGTCTCCTAAATTTCCAGTTCTTGTCCATCACAAAAAGAGCTACTATAAATATTTTTGTACATGTGGGTCCTTTTCCCATTTGTGCAATATCTTTGGGATACAGTCCAAGTAGTGGTATTTCAGGATCAAAGGGTATGCATGTTTTTGTAATCCTTTGGGCATAGTTCCAAATTGCTCTGCAAAATGGTTGGATCAGTTCACAACTCCACCAACAATGCATTAGTGTTCCAATTTTTTCACGTCTTCTCCAGCGGTTATAATTTTCCTGTTTTCATGTTAGCCCATCTGGAGGATATAATGTAAACAAAATTATCCAATAATAAATTCCATTCTCTAAAAATCTAAGAGGATAACTATTCCTTACTCTCCCACTTGGTTTATAGTATCAACCTTTATGTCTCAATTGGGTACCCATTTGGATTTATTTTGGTATACAGTGTCAGACGTTGGTCTGTCATACTATTTTCCAGTTTTCCCAGCAGCTTTTTGTCAAATAATGAATTCTTATCCCAGAAGCAGTGGTCTTTGTGTTTATCTAACAGTAGATTACTGTATGCATTGAATACTGTGTCTTGTGTACCTAACCTATTCCACCTATCTACCACTCTATTACTTAGCCAATACCAAGTAGTTGTGATGATTGCTGCTTTATAATACAATTTAAAATCTGGTATCTGAAGACCACATTCTTAGCATTTCTTTTCATTAATTCCCTTGATATTCTGGACGTTTTGTTCTTCCAGATGAATTTTTTTATTATTTTTTCTAGCACCATAAAATAATTTTGGTAGTTTGATTGGTATGGTACTAAATAAGTACGTTAATTTAGGTAGAATAGTCATTTTTATTATATTAGCATGACCTACTCATGAACAACTGCTGTTTTTTCCCAATGATTAATATCTGACCTTATTTGTGTGAAAAGTGGTTTGGAATTATGTTCATGTACTCCCTGGGTTTGTTTTGGCAAGTAGACTCCCAACTATTTTACAATGTCTATAGTAATTTTAAATGGAATTTCTCTTTCTATCTCTTGCTGTTTGGCTTTATTAGTAATATACAGAAATGTTGATGATTTATTTGGGTTTGTAGGAGAGCTCAGATGAATCCCTGCTTTCACTCTACTGTCTTGGCTAAGCCACTCTTTCTTTTCTTTTAATCAAAGAGTTTTAGTGACCTTCTTTTAATACTACATGGGCAGCTATCTACTCTATCTCAAAGATATAAAGGACTTAGAAAAACAGTAGTTTTTAATATTTATAAAACATGGAATATTGGAAATATTAAGAACTTTCTCTTGTTATATACTAGTTTCAGGAATATTTCTTAGGACTGTATTTCTTGAAATAACTGAAGTATGGAGGCAACTTTGAGCATTCTAATCATCCTAAATCTCTTCCTTTTCATTACTCTATGATGTAAATAGGGTCAATATTATTTTCTCCATTTAACAGATGAATAAATGGAGGATATGATGTGAGTTGACTTGCCTATAATCACCTGATTAGTGACAAGAATACAAAGTTAAACTCAGGCTTTTTGTCTAAAAAATGGGAGGGCAGCAAGCCTAGGCAATAGGCAGAAAAATCATAGTTTTCACTAGCAGTCTGGAACTGGACCTGAGAGCCTAAAACCTAAAATCACATGCCCTGTTTTCTTAGGGATGAGGCAGCCTCTTCATTCACCTAGTAGTATCATGTGTAGCCATTATAATGAGAAAGATAAATTCAGGTGGTTCTGGGCTCATCCACAGCTTCTGACTCAGCTCCAGGTTCAGGTCTATTTCCATCTATTTCTTTCACTTTTCCTCTCCTTCTTCTCCTCCCTACCTTCCACTGTTTCCCTCCTGTCTCCCCTTCTTCCACAAAAATACACACCTCCAGGAAACTACAGTACATGTAAATCTTATATATTTAGAATTTAGAAGAGAAGGTAAGAAAATATGACCTCTTGAAAGTGCACAACAAAGCACCCTGAGATGCAGAGAAATTAGTCAGTCAATAAACATTCATTAAGTACTTTTCAAACACCAGAGACTATGTTAAGTAGTAGGGAAACAAATGGGTGTACACGTGCACACACACACACACACACACACACACACACACACACACACACACACACGAGTTAGTCCCTGCCCTTATGTAAAAGTTTACAATCTAGTGGAGGAAATGAAGAAAACCTGGATCAGAGGCATGCTAGAGAAGCACAAAGGAGTGCACCTGAGTGATACGATCAGTTTCATAATATGGCTTGATCAGTGTCACACAACTACAAAGTGGCAGAACAAGAGTCTTTGTCTAGGTCAAATAATTTACAATATATACCCTGGTATGCATTTCTCTAGATCTAACATAGGGACTTATCATAAGGAAGTTCCCTGACGGGATTTGCATTCTACTGTAATATTATGTTAAATACTATTGCTTCTGTAGCATCAAAGAAATATGCTATAAAAATTTAACTTTAAATTTAAAAATTTAAAAAAATATGCTACAATGTGTTGCTGCAGAGAGTTGTTTGGTAATATTCTCACTCCCCAACCTTTCCATCCAAATAACTTTCCAATAACCTGTTGAAACAAATTCTAGAGTGGCATAGCCAACATTGAGGTTTCTAGCCCAAGAAAACTTATGAGGTCAGAAGGAGAGGTCCAAGACACTTCAGTGGGATTGGTCTGGATATCAGTTTGGAGAAAGTAGCTATGGGCCTTAAAGGCAGTGGAGGAAAAAGGAAAGCATTTTGATATAGATATACATGTGCAGTTATGCAAGACTTCTCTGTATTAGCCATATTGCAAAAGAGAACACAGATCAAAAGGAAAAAAAAACCAGAGAAAATTAAAGAAAGTAAAAAAGTGTATTTGATCTCCATTCAAACTCCATCAGATCTTTGGAATTGTATACCATTTTTCCTCATAAGTCCTTCAGAATTTTCTTGGATCATTGTATTGTTGAGAGGAACTAAATTATTCACTGTTGATCACTGCAATGTTACTGTTACCATGTCCAATTATCTACTGGCTCTGATCAGTTCATTTTGTATCAGTCCATATAAGTCTACCCAGATTTTTCTGAAATTCTCCTGCTTGTCATTCCTTATAGTACAATAGTATTCCATTACAATTATATACCACAACTTGTTCAGTCATTCCCCAATTGTTGGGCATCCCTTCAATTTCTATTTCTTTGCCACCACAAAAAGAGTTGCTATAAACATTTTGTATATTTAGGACCTTTTCCTATTCCTTAGATCCCTTTGGGATACAGACCTAGACCTAGTAATTGCATTGATGGGACAAATGGGTAGGCACAGTTTTATAGCCTTTGGAGCATAGTTCCAAAATTATTCTCTAAAATGATTATTTCAGTTCACAACTCTACCAAGAGTGCATTAGTGTCCCAATTTTTCCACGACCACTTGAATATTAGAGCAGTTTTTTTTAAATATCTGACTGTAGATAACATTGACTTCTTCTTCTGAAAATAGCCTATTCATATTCTCTGAGCATTTATTATTTATTATTTGGGGAATGACATATTCTTATAGATGTAACTCATTTCTCACATTTGAGAAATAAGGCCTTTATCAGACAAACATGGTGTAAAAGGTTTTTTTTTTTTGGACAATTTGCTGTCTTCATTCTAGCCTTGTCTGCTTTTGTTTTGTTTTTGCAAATGTTTTGTACTTTCAATAGGTCATATTTTCTTACCTTCTCCTCTAAAATATAACATTCACATGTACAGTAGTTTCCTGAAGGTGTGTATTATTGTGGGGGAAGGGGAGACAGGAGGGAAATAGTGGAAGGTAGGGAGAAGAAGGATAGGGAGAAAGAGAGAAATGGAGAGAGTGGGGAAGTATTCTATTGAAAACCAGCTATGAGGGGAGGTTCCTAGAGGTGATGCACAGATTTCCTTGTCTACCTTTGCTTTTTCTCCCAGTGGGTTCCAGGAGTCCTATTCACCTACTGCTTGGTTCTGCTATGAACAAATATTCCAAACCTGGATGCCTTTGGTTTAAGTCTAAAGGCAAGGAGCCACAGTAGGGTCCCTGGTTGGTTCAGGGCAAACAGGTCCAGTTTTTTTGGATAGTTACAGAGAAAGAGTACACTTTAGTAAGACACAGTGGGTACAGAGGCAGATCACTAGGACATAGGAATTATAGTGGGAGAGAATGTCACTGCCCTGTAGGAGATTTAGAGGGAGAGGAGCATATAGAGATACTTACATAACTGTAGATGGGTTTGGGAGCACTGTGGACCCAAGGAAGGTAGAGGAGTGCTTGAAGGACAGGGTTTGGTGGTGAGGGAAAGCCTAAGTCTTATCTAGGCTACCTTGGGTTTCACTTATCAACATGTTAATATAATCTCAGTTATTTGAGCTTAGGCTTTCCTTATTTAAATATTTTTACTGGTTTTACTGTGCTTGTCTAGAACTTATCTGCAGTTTACAGACTGAGGGGCTATTATGATAGAGGAGCCATTATAGCAAGGCCTAATGCTGCTTCTAATTTAGCATACATTCTCTGGAAATGGACTTAATTAATTTAGGAGGCAGTTTTTATTTTAAAGAGGCTTCTGTGTTTCCCTTTACATTCTTAATTCCTATCTACTGTTACCTTACACTGACTAGTTATATACCTTCTTAGTTTACTATCTGTTGGAGTGGTTAGGGGATCATAATCAGATAAACAATTTCAACACAGAGGAAAAGAAGTAGATAGGAACAAGAGAAGGAATAGGGGAGAGGGGGAAAGGAAGAGAGGAAGATGGAGAGAAAAAGGAAGAAAAAAGAAGAGACAAGGAAAAGGGAGAGGAAGATGGGGAAAGGAAGGGTAATGGTCAGGGGCATTGAGCAAGAGAGGTAGAAAAAAAAAGCAAAGATAGTTCTTTGTAGACAGAAAAAAAAATACCTGGGTGTGAAGCGATTTGAGTTCTATTCTTAATTGAAATAATAATTAGCTAAGTAAACTTAAGAAACTCATGTATCCTCTTCAAAGATCTATTTTCTTATCTTAGGAATGAGGGCATTATATTTACTCATCTCTAAGGGTTCTTCCAACTTTCAAATTCTATGGTTCTAATATATAATTATAATTTTACTATACATATATCTGACTCTTTGATTATTTAAATACACACACACACATATATATATATGTATGAATAAAAATATTGATGAAATTTGGAATTCTCAAGATAAAAGAAGCAAAAATTATTGCAGACTTTGTTGCTATTGGCAAGTGTTTCAGTATTAACATTCTTTTTACCTCTTTGTTTCAAATATTGGCTGCTATGGCAACCTTTCCCCTTTTTTTCTTCCTTTCCTTTTCTCCTTACCCCAACCAACTCACCAGATTTTCTCAGATGAAAAGCACAAGACCTTGGGGACTTCAAATATTCCATTGAACTAAGCATCCTAAACCCTCTTCCCTAGAACCATTTCTGTTGCCATAGCTCAGAAAGTCCATGTATATATAAAATGCTTATTATCGCTTGCTTTTCTCTTTGTTAAATACTATCTCTCCAGAGCAGCATGTGAAACAAAAGAATTAGAGCCCAGTGCCTTTTACATAGTGGGAACTAAATATTTCCTGCCCAATCAATTGAATTCTTTCTAAGAAATGTCCCATTCAAAAATACATTGCATAAAGCTCAGTGTTTTAACTCTGTCCTATAGATATGAATGTCATTTACTGATCACTGCTTTGTAA
>CM053594.1:277882411-277899519 GCA_028646575.1 Pseudocheirus occidentalis | reverse complement strand
GGAAATTCGACTTTTTAAGGCATTCTTCTCCTCATTGGCTTTCTGGGCCTCTTTTGGCAATTGAGTTAATCTATTCCTTAAAGTATTGTTTTCTTCAGTCAGGTTGTTGACTCTCTTTTCATGATTTTCTCACATCATTCTCATTTCTCTTCCCAATTTTTCCTCTACTTCTCTTATTTCATTTTCAAAATCCTTTTTTAGTTGATGTATAGCTTCTAGTCATTCTTCAAGTGTCTTGGAAGCATTTGGTGTGGGAGTTCTGACTGGATTGTCTTACTCTCGTTCCATGCTTTGATCCTTTTTGTCCACAGAAAAGGATTCTAGAGTTTTATTGCTGTTCTTATTTTGCTTCTTTTCCTCATGTTGGCCAGTCAATTAATTGGTTGTTTTTTTTTTAGCTCTGTGGAACTCTGCTTCCAGAGGGGGAAGCTCTGTTCCAAATCGCTGGGGTTTTCCCAGCTGCTGGAGTTATTAGGGAGGTGTTGCAGGTCCCCCCAGCTTTGGCTTGCTGAAAGTGCACCCCAGGACCACCACCCAAGACCACGATAGGGATCCAGGCTGTTCAACACAAGAGCACTTGGCCCTGATCAATAGATTCAGCCCCTCTCTGAGTACACAGGCCAGGGCCTCTGAAGCAGCCGGGTGGGGGCCACTCGTTCCAGCAGTTCCCTTCCCCCACTGCTTCCTTGCCCTGGGGGCAGATTGGCCAAACTGCTTTTCTTCCCCCAAATTATGTTTCAAAGTTTCACTTTCACTTATACTCTCTGATCCTGGTTTGCTGGATTTGAAGACCCCTCAGACAGGTACTTTAAATCTTCTCTGAAGTAGACTCACACTGCGGTTTGGGAGGCTTGGCTCCTCTTGGCAGCCCTGGGGCCTGGCCTGGCCATGGCTGTGGTTTGGGGCTGGGCTCATTTCATCTCTGGCTTGCTGACCTGCTGGATAAGCCCCTCCTGCCGCTGCCCCTCTCTAATCCCTGTTTTTCATGCCTTGGTATGTTGAGGTGCTGGAGGCTATAGAACTCCTCTCCTGAAGAGTGGCTGCTGCATGGCTCCACTCGGCTCAGATCATCTCCTTCCTATCACCCCAGGCCTGGCCATGGTCTCGGCTTCAGGCTGGGCTGGCCTCTGCTCCCAGTCCGCCGTGTTGAGCCCCTCCTGCCGAGCTGCGTGCAGCGAGAGATGTTTTTTCTGTATTTTTGTGAGTCTGAGAGTCCTAGACTTTGTCTGGGGTCATATTTTATTGGTGTTTAGAGTGGTTGTGTGGGAGCTGCGAAACCTTGCTGCTTTTGTGCTGGCATCTTGGCTCCGCCCCACCTCTCCTTGAGAATTTCTTGAAGGACACTTTCCAAGTTCTTTTTTTGATCATGCCTTTCAGGTAGACCAATAATTATCAAATTGTCTCTCCTGGATATATTTTCCAGGTCAGTGGTTTTTTCAAGGAGATATTGTCAATTGCTTTGTATTTTTTCATTTGTTTGTAACTGTTCAATAGTATTTTGCATTCTCATAAAGTCATTAGCTTCCACTTACTCTACTCTAATTCTGAAGGAATTATTCTCTTCAGAATGCTTTTGAGATTCTTTTTCCATCTGGCAAATTTGACTTTTTAAGGCATTCTTCTCCTCATTGGCTTTTTAGACCTCTTTTGCCATTTGAGTTAATTTGTTCTTTAAGGTGTTGTTTTCTTCAGTCAGGTTGTTGACTCTCTTTTCATTATTTTCTCGCATCGTTCTCATTTCTCTTCTGAATTTTTCCTCCAGTTCTCTTATTTGTTTTTCGAAGTTCTTTTTAAGTTCAACTATGGCTTATAGGCAATCTTCATATTTCTTGGAAGCATTTGATGTGGGAGTTTTGACTGTATTGTCTTCCTCCCATTCCATGCTTTGATCCTTTTTGTCCCCCAAAAAGGGTTCTAGAGTTTGACTTCTGTTCTTACTTTGCATCCTTTTCCTAATCATATTGACCAGTCAATTAACTGCTTGATTTGTTAGCTCTGTGGAACTCTGATTCTAGAGGGGAAAGCTCTGTCCCTAATCACTAGGGTTTTCAGCTTTGGCTTGCTGAAAGCACACCCCAGGATTACCAACAAAGACCATGATATGAATCCAGGCCGCTCAACAAGAGCTCTTGGCCCTGATCAATTGTCTTTGCCCCCCTGCAGTCTGCAGGCCAGGAGCTCTGAAGAAGCCCAGTGGAGGCAGTTGCCGCTTGCAGTTGTTCCTGCTGCTTTCCACCACTTCCTGCCTCTTCCTTTCCCTGGGATCCGTTTGGCCGGACTGCTTTTTTCCCAAAAAATTTAGCTTGAATTCCACTGACCTTTCTCTTAGCCTCATTTCTCCTGGCTTGATAAATGTGGAAACTGTACCAGGTGCCTGCAATCTGCTCTCTTGTAGACTCCAACTGTGGCTTCTCCCAACCACCCTGGGGCCAGGCAGCAGTTTTGTGTGGGGCTGGCCTCAGCTCCCAGCCTGCTGCAATGAGCCCCACCTGCTGAGCTGCCTTCAGTGAGAGATGTGTTTTCAGTATTTTTGTTAGTTTTGAAGCCCTAAAATTTGTTTAGAGTCATATTTTATGGGTATTTAAGGTGGCTGTGTGGGAGCTGTGAAACTTTGCTGCTTCTACGCTGCCATCTTGGCTCTGCTCCTCACATTGTGAGTTTAGTAGAGGCTGTGGAAGGGCCCATGTAGACCCCTAGGGTAAAGTCAAATATACAAGAGAGGTAGGAGAATTGTGTTGATTAGTAATTACTGATGGCAGGTCCTTTTCTCTGTTTTCTAATTCAGTTCATAAGTTCATATGCGTCCTTTGATTATTTTGAATTTCCTTTGAGTTTAAATAAAAGCTATTTTTTGCCTTCAAAGCTTTTATGGAGGCTAAGAATGATTTATTTTTCCAAATATGTGGAAACCTAGATGAATCCTTATATTCAGATACTGCTGTTGTTGTTCTTTGTCCTTCAGTGTCAGACAACCAATGACATCAGGAACATGATAGCTTGACTTGTAAGTGTATTGTATTTAAGAGAAGCAGGCCTGTGCAAAATAACAGTCTCACTCTCTTTCAAAGCCATCTGGGTCCAGTGGCAAGATTTAGATCAGGATGACTGGTGATAGCCTCAGATGTTTGGTTCAGAAAATCAAGTTCTTTCCCAGATCTTAATTTGCCTGAATCAGCACCTATTCAGTGATTAAAGATAGGTAAGAGCTGAGGGGGGGGAATTCTTTTTCCTGGGAAAAAAATTAGTCTGTAAGGGGAAGACCCTCACAGTTTCTGGATGAAAAAGAAACTATTGCTATTTACATTCACTCTCAGACATCAAAACCCAAAAAACAATGAAGTTAAGCTTAGGCTAGCACTTATTATTGGCTAATCTGTGAGAGCCAGAGTGATTGGTGCTTAAGGTATGATTTTTAAAAATGATAGAATAAATACATAGGGAAGAGAAAAAAGAAAGAAATCTGTGAACCCCAAGATACTTTTAACAAACAAAATGTATTTTCCTTAGGGCAGAACACTCACAGGTAAGTGTCTAATTTACTATGTGGACAGAGGGAGAGGAGGGACAGAGGATGGATTCTACAGTTTGAAGAACAAGATCAAAGTAATGTCTGAAATACATTTCTCTCCTTGATAAACAGTTGATTTGTTAAGGAAATGTATAATGGTGGCTGCATAGTGTGAAAAAAACATTCCAGTATGTCATATTCAGATTTGGTCAGTTAAACTTGACTCCCAGAGAGCTCAATCAAGGAATTGTTCTGTGATGAGGACAAATGTTCACTTGGGAAAACCAAACATCTTTCAACCTCACCACACCCAAGAGAAAATGAAAGGATTAGCAAATATCAGGCAAACACAAGTCTCCTCTATATCTACTGTTAGTTGATAAGCAATAGGACAGAGATTTTTCTCAAACCAGCTCTGAGACATATCATTTTTTCCAAATACTTTTATCCTGATGACAGCTGCAGATACGATGGAATCAATCTTTGAAAAGCTTGTGTATTGATCAGAGTTGATGGCAGAAGATAAACAGAATCCAGAAATGCCTTAAAAGTTGAGCAAATTATTGGGCATGTTACCTCATTATTTCTCTAAACTGGATAGCTTCCCTCTTCCCTCTGTTCTTCCAAACCCACTTGAATGTTTTCTGTTGTGAAACAGAAGGAGAAATAACTGGATAAAACTGGAACAGAAGGATGTGCTATAATCACAACTGAATTTTAAGTCAGATGACCTGGGTTTGAAGATTTTTCTCTGACACTTTCTGTGTGTCCTTAGGGAAAGCACTTGTTATCTCTGGGTCTTAGTTTCCTCATATGCAAAATAAGTGAGTTGCAGGAAGATCCCTCCCAGTTCTACATCCACAATCCTATGAAGGTGAATTAGAATCCTAGTCATTTGTAAGTGATGAGTTCTTCACAGAGGGTAAGTTAATAACTTCAACATATGATAGGAACCACTTGTTAGGCTTTCTACGTAAATGGATACCAGTCCATATAAAGCTGGAAGGTCTCTCAAAAGCTGCCTTCTACTCTGTATAAAAGAGTGAACTAACTCCCCTTCAAATAAAAATAGCAGCTTCTTCTTGTTCTATAATCTTTTCAGATAGATTCCAACAACCTGAAGCTTGTTTGCCTGTTAGTGTTTATTGAGAGGGGAGAACAAAGGAGCTATTAAAAGGAAAATTGCATTTAGTACCATTTCTTTAATTCCTCTGGCATTGCTCGAGTACCTGCTAGGTGCTCAATACTCTACTAAGCCCTGTTGCAGATGCCAGAAAATACACTTCGGTGCACAGGGTGGATGGAGAATCAGAAAGGGAATTTAAGTGGAATGGACATGATTCTCCATGGACTAATCCTAAAAAGCTAGACAATGGCAGGTCATGAAAGTAGGGCAGAGTTAAGATTGAAAGATGGGGAAATATTGGGGGCACATTCTAGAAAATCAGCAACATGGGTACATCCAGGATGCTGGAATATGGCTGTGCATATAAGGATAGGAACCTAGAATAAAGCAGATAATACAGGTTTGGCAGCAAGAAAGATGGTGGAAGTACCTAGGTGTAAAAAGTCTAAAGAAGGCCATGGGTTGGATAAATAATCCAGTGTGTAAGTACAAATAGTCCAACAAAGATCCCAAGGAACCAATGATGATGCCTGTTATATACCTTCAGAGAGAGTAGGGATGGACTAAAAGTACATAATCAGATATAGTTTTGAACATGACCAATTTGGGAATTTGTTTTACCTGACTGAATGTTTCTGATAATGGATTTTTTTCCAAAGAGGAGAGGAGGCAAGAAGGAAAAAATGAATTATTATTGTTATTTTTCAAAAAGTAAAAAGTAAAGAATATGTGCAGTTTAAAGAACAAGACTAACACTGCATCAGAGTATAAGGAAAATAAGAAAAAAAACAGGATATAATACATTTTAAAGGTCAGAAAAGGTTTGGAGACCCAAATTCCAGGTATTGAATCAGAACTCAGGAGATGTATGAAGAAAAAAAAAGGGAAACAAACATTACGATATATGAATTGGAATACTTTAAAGGAAATGCATTGATAAGTGAGACAGCTTTTCTGCCTCAGACAAAGGATTTTTATAGTTCATGTAGAACCCAGTATGGCTGACCAGCCCAAGATGAATAGGAAATTGGCAGTCTACAGCAAAGACAACTAGAAACACTCTCAGCACATAATAATGCTAAGCTTCTTCTGAAGTGTTAATATGGCACTTTTGGAAACTCACTTATCTTTTGCTTTCTTTTAGGGGTGAATAAGTATTCAGAAGAAATTTTAATTTATATTTCCATGGTTTTCTAAATGCTTACACTTCACCCTCACACCAATACTATGAGGTAGTTTTCTATTTAGAAATGAGAAAACTGAGACTTAGAAAGTTTCAGTGACTAGCTCAAGGTCACACTGCTAGGAAATTACAATTTTGGGGTTTGAGCTAAGGACTTCTTATTCCAAGGCCAATGGTCCTTCCACTTTACACAGTGTTGAGAGGAGGAGAATTAAGAGGGAATCTAGGGAAATTGCCCAACAAGTAAAAGTAAGTGCTTTAATCTATTTAAAGTTGAAATGTTTTGTTATTAACGAAGAGGTACTATTAAGTATTAAGAGTTTATGTGGGGGCGGCTAGGTGGCGCAATGAGTAGAGCACCGGCCCTGGAGTCAATAGTACCTGAGTTCAAATCTGGCCTCAGACACTTAACACAAAAAAACTAGCTGTGTGACCTTGGGCAAGTCACTTAACCCCAACTGCCCTCCAAAAAGCAAAAAAAAAAAAAAAAAAAAAAAAGAGTTTATGTGAGTGGACCCAATCTTGTGCTGTTGTTGTTTCTACCTTCTGGTGAGTAAATAACATGGCCATTATTTTGTATTCATCCTTCCGCATACACTACACCAGCTATTCATTGCTCCAAGGACACAGGTATGAAAGGGACACAGTGAAACAGTGGAAAGAGCACTGAACTGAGAGTTGCAAAGTCTGGGTTTAAAGACCATCTCTTGCACCTGCAGCCAATGTGAACTGGAAAAATTACTTAACGGCTCTGGGTCTTAGTCTTCTGTTCTACAAAAGGATGAGTTTGACCCCTAAGGTTTATTCCAACTATAGACATATTATACTCTGACTGATCAATATAAAATATAATTTGAAGAAATTATGTGAGAGGGTTTCAGCCCCCTATTTCCTTCATAGTTCTGTCATTGATGAGCCAATTCTGTTTAAAGACTCATTCTATTTGGTTAGGGAACCTCTCTGGGAGTGGTTAATAATAATGATAATGATAGAATTATTATGTGCCAAATGCTCTGCTGAACTAGCACATTCTAAACATAACTGGCACCTTAGAATGAACCAGTTCATGTAAGAATTTCCATGTAAAATTTTAAAAACAGGCCGAAAAGGATAAGAATCCAACAGCTCAGTTTTGGTGAACAATAAGATAGTGTTGATAGCTTAAAACAAGGTGACACAGAGACGCTAATCCAATTGAAAGCCCTAGGAAGTCAGAGAGTGGCATGAAGATCGATAACCTACAAGAAACAAGTTTCTAAATGAAGAGTAACACTGGAAAAAGTAGATAGTAAAAAAAATTCATATTTATGCCTCCTTCAGGATATTATAAACCATCATAAAATGTTGTAAATTCACAACATTTTCCATTTACCTACACATATTCTTAATCTTGCCAGAGACAGCTAACTGGCTAAGTGGATAGAGTGCCCAGTCCTGAAGTCAGGTAGATTTGTGGTCTTGAGTTCAAATCTGGACTTAGACACTTGGCAAGTCTTTTACCCTTATTTGACTCAGTTTCCTTATCTATAACATAAGTTGGAAAAGTAAATGGTCAACCATTCTAGTATCTTTCCCAAGAAATTTCCAGAAATGGTCATGAAGCATCATCAATCCCAATAGAGTGTGAGTTTTTCTGCTACTAGAAGTGACTCAGACAGAATGAGTGGGATAGACAGAGATGTTCCTCTTTCACACAAAGGGGGCACAACAAAAGACCTCACCATCCAAGAACAAGAAAGGCAAGAAGAATATTTTCCTGCTTCAGTCCCTTTGGCAACGTTACTTATATAAAGTGGTTCCAAAATAGAGAATAGATCTCATTAAGGCTTCAAAGGACAATGAATTTTAAATGCTTACAAATGGTTTTTATTAATCAAGTTACTGACCTTTAAGGAACTGAAAGTTTCAACCAAAAAGGGTGGGAAATGGGTTCCACTGATATTAAAGTCAGTAAATGTATTAAATATTCTCTAATTAAGTTGATGTTAGCCAACTCAATTACACAAAATAATAGAACAACGGTGAATTAGATATGTGTAAACAATGCCTTTGTGATGCAAAAGCTCATCTAATTCCATGTTAACTGTTTCATATAAACAGTGTTAGGAAATGTCTTTAATGAGCATTCCTTATATTTTACCCTGGCCCTTTCCAAAAGCTCCATAACACAAAGTCCAAAATAAAGTTAAGGTAGGAAGGAAAAAAAGAGAGATCTTTAAGTAAAAACACAATTTCTCTTATCAAACTCAATTTCCATTTATCTACAAGAAAAGCCACATCATTTCCTCACAATAGAAACTGAGCACTATAAAGTAGAAAAAAGCCAAAGAAATGTGAGAAAGGTTGATGTCTTTGAGTGTGCCCTTTATTAAATATGTAATAATTAATAAGAATGATAACAGGCATTTATAATAGGCACTATAATGTTTGCCAAGCACATGCTAAATATTTCATTTTATCTTTGTAACAGCCATAGGGTGCTATTGTTAGCCCCATTTTAGAGATGAAAAAAAACTGAAGAAGCAGAGAAGTGAGTTACTTAAGATCACACAGCAAGTAAGTGTTGAGATAGATAAGAAATCAAGTCTTCTTAAAATTACTACCTCTGCTGAGTCACCTTCCTATAAAAATAGCTAGCATTTGTATATTATTAGTTGGTTTGATTCTTGAAGAGAATCAAAATTACATTTCTCTGTTGGAGTCAAGGTACAGTGTGCTAGACTGGCTGATCAGACTAATATGAGCTTAGAAGACTCTACCACAAGTCTGTGTAATGGTTATGGGATTTGAAGATCTTCCATGCCCTTTGAACTTGCTGATGTAGCAGGAAGGGGTACAGCTGGAAGAAGCTGGAGCCAGGATAGAGCGAGCACAGTGACTGAAACCTTCAGTGGCAGTGGCTGGGACTCTTTTTTTGAGCCAGCCAGAATTTCTTCTTAGGACTCCCACTGAGGATTGCCAGGGATGGGAACTGCGGGATGCAGGAGCTGCTGAGAGTGAGCTGCATGGACTTTAAGCAGTTGCTATGTGCAAGGAGAGGTGGATCTTTGCCTGAGGTAGCCTGCTCTGTTTTGAAGGCTTGAGAATGTGGATGTTTACTGCATTAACTATGTGTGCCAATTCCAAGGCTACTATGGTGGCCTTGACTTACTGGTTTGGGGACTCTGTTTTCTGGTATTTGAATAAATGTCCTAGCTATATCCCTCATGTAGAGGGCCTGCTACATTTTGTAATTAATAACCATATCAACATATTTATAATTACTGTAGGCACTGTGAATACTGCATTGTTAATATAGTTGGGCAGAAATAGTCCACATGAACATTTGCGGTGGAGATGTCTCTAAATTTTTGCATCTCACAATTTTTTATATTTCTTTTGAGTGAATGCATTTCTGCTTCTTTCATAGAGCCTAATACTTTCTTTGATGCAGGCAAAGTGGTCCATTTCCAATGTCTTCTTTGTGTCACAATCAATGTTGAAGTTCTTTAAAGATACCTTGAGAGTATCCTTGTATTGTTTCTTTTGACTACTATACAAGTGCTTACCTTGCATGAGTTCTCCATAAAATAGTATTTTGGGAAAATATACATTTGGCATCCAAACTACATGACCTGTCCATCAGAGTTGCCATCTCTGAAGTAATGTTGGACTGCCTGGCAGTTTAAATCAAGAAAGGACCTCATTTTCTGGTACTTTATCTTGCCAGCAGATCTTCAGAATCTTCCTAAAACAATTCAAATGGAACTAATTCAATTTCCTGGCATGATGCTACTATATTGTCCAGGTTTCACAGGCATACAACAATGAAGTCAGCACAACAGTTCTGTAGACCTTCAGTTCAGTAAGGCATTCTAACATCTCTTCTTTCCTACGCTTTCCTTCAAAGGTCCCACACACTGAACTAGCTCTGACAATGCATGGGTCAATCTCATCCTCTGTGTACATTCCTGGAAAGTATATTGCCAAAGTAAGTAAGATTAACCACAGTACTCAAAATTTCTCCTTTTGCTATAACTGATGATTCCATATGTGGATGGTGTGGTGCTGGCTGGTGGATAGCTTCTGTTTTCCTGTTATTATTTTTAGGCCAAAATTAGAACAAGCCGCAGAGAACTGATGCATATCTTATTGCATTTAGGATTCAGAGGCTGAATTCAGAGTGAATAATCATTTGAAAATTAAAATTTTGCACCAATTCTCCCTCCACTTTAGTCTTGGCTTTTAGCATTTTCAAGTTAAATAATTTACCATCATTGTGGTAGCTGACCTTGATTCCATTTTCTTCCTTATTGAAAGTGTCTGACAACATTGCTGAGAACATCATGCTAAAAGGCATGGGAGCAAGAACATAGCCTTTCTTCACTCCACTGGTGACTAGGAACATGAGAGAGTATCATCCATTATCCAGAATACACACAAAAGTCCATCACAAAACTGATGTACAATACTGATGAACTTTTCCAAGCAACCAAATTTTGACATAATTTTCTACAAGTTCTTGCAACTGAACAATATCAAAGACCTTGATCAGATTGAAAAATGTTGAGTACAGACTTCTGTTCTAATTCTGGCATTTCTCTTGGAGTGATCAGGCAGTTAATTCCATATAGGTCATTCCTCAGCCATTCAGGTCACGTTGGCTCTCAGATGGATAATCATCTTCCAGGTGAAGGATCAGCCTATTATGGAGGAATCTTGCAATAATCTTGCCAGCGATGACTAAGAGAGAGACCCTTCCCTTTGACTGATACAGGACAACCTATTTATTTTACCTTTATAGAGATGAAAAATGGAGGCATCCTAGAAATTCTGGAGGCTAACCTCTGCTTGCCATATAATCCAGAAAATTTTAGTCAGCTTTTGTATGAGCACTGAATACCCTGACTTATAATTTTCTCCTGGAATAGAATCAGCATCTGGCACTTTGCTGCATAAAATGACTTTAATGACATTCAAAACCTCTTCTTTAGTTGAAAGTTTGGCTATAGAGGGATTAACTTCAACCGGAAGTATACAGTCAATGGCTTCAGCACTCATTGATGATGGTCTGGAGAAAACACTATGGATGTATTTAACACATCTCTGCAGAATTGTGTCCTTATCACTAATCAGTATAGCTCCATTAGAATTGAGGAGTTGAGAGGCAGCATAGGTCTTTGGCCCAAAAATAGGTTCAGAGCATTATGTAAGCACTTTGGATTGTTACTATCAGGGTAAAACCAAATTTCATCAGCCTTCTTACTAAGCCAAAATTCCTGCATTTCTCTAAGCTTCTTTTGCACTTTACTGTTAATGGGGTTGAACTTTCCCATCTTAGAAATGGAAGAACTATCTGGCTGGTAAATGCTGTGGTGATCTCATTGTTTTTGTATAGTAGTAGCTTCTGAATTTTCCCATCATTTTTGTCAAAACAGTTTGATGCATATGAGTGTTCTGTCACATCTGAGTAAATGCAGTTATGTACATCAAATCTCTGAAAGCTGAAAACCACTTTTCCATTCCAATGTTGCCAACCTTATGTCAGCTCAGTTTTCTCTCTAAGTTAGCAATGGACTAGTTTATGAAGTATTTATTTGTCCTGGGACAATCATTCTAATCTGTTGACATTAAATCTTCTGGTAGTCATCTTGCCTTGGGGCTGCTGATTTTGTTGAATGCAATTATCTACCTTGGGGAGGATAAGTCTATGATCAGTCCAGCATTCTACATATCACCTCCCTCACTTTCATATCTTGTCTCTTCTCCTTAGAATGACATAATCTGTTAAATTCCAATTTTTGCTACAAGGATGTATCTACAAAGTGTTACTGTGTTTAAATATATGGAAGGCAGTGGTGGCATTGAGAAAGTGATGAAATGTTCAAGTCTTCAGTAGTAAGTGACCGCTGCTATTATTGCTTCTGATTCTATTTCTCCCAATGTATTCCTGACATGTCTTGTAGTCTGTGACTACTCTGGCATTAATTCAGCCAAAACTTGTCCTCTTTTGGAACATCAATGATTAAGAATCCTGGTTATTCTGGTTCTTGGAGCATATGCACTGATGATGGAGGTATGGAGCTTTCCTTAAAGTGACAATCACATTGTCATTGTGGTAAGTCTGCCATTCACTCCTTTTGGTAGTCATTCACACTTGGGGACTAGATTTGTTTCAGTAGCAAAACCCAAACCAGCTTCACTATAGAAAAAAATATGTTTCCATCTCTGACTTCAGTAAAATGGCCTTTATTTGCCAGCTTTGTTATCTTAGAGCTGCTATTTGAATGTGATACCTGCTGCATTCTCTCACAATAAGTAAGGTATGGGTGATATCTTTTGATTCTTGCATAAATTAGATTTAAGTAATGCATAGTGGCATGAAATCAGTGGTCTCTCTCTTCCAGAGTGATCAAAGCATAGCAGCAAAACAGAGTCAAAACAATTGGTGATGGTTCAGGATGCAGTAGGTGATCTTGGCGTCTTCATTGTCTAACCAAGCTCTAAGCATTTCACAATGCCTGCTTCAACTGCCTTTATGCTTGTTGGGGGGAAACTGTTCTTATTGCCCATTTCACTCAGAGAACCCTTCACATCCTTGAGGGTACACACTCCCTCTCCCAATTCACTGAAGGGTTCGAGACCCCTCAGTTATCCTCAAGCTGGTTTAATCTTTCTGCCTAAATGGTTTACTGGGGAGAGGCTGCTGCACATGCCACAGCTTCTTAGAGTAGGTGGACAACAAAGGTAGAAACCAGTTGAGAAGGGCTCAGCAGCCCTCACAGCAAAGTTACTAATCTTCCCCAAACACACCCTACATCCCATTTATCTGACGTTATAATGTTTGCAAAGCACTTCACATACATTATCTCATTTTGATCCCATAATATCTTTTTGTAGTAGGAGGCTTAAAACAAATTAAGTTACAAAGATTCAGATTTCTAGAAAAGGCCAAATATAATCATAGAATTATGGAAGAGACCTTATGTATCATCCTATCTAAGCCCTCAATTTTCAGATGAGAAAATGGAATCTCAGGAAGGGAAAAGTCATATTCAAAATTACACAGCTGGTTAGTGGCAAGGCTTCATAAGACATTTTAAAAAATGTTGCCACATTTCACAAAAGAACTAACTTTAGGATATCGTATTCTTAAGCACATTAATAAATAGATCGGATTAGGATATAAGGTCAGTGAAATATAAATCTGTCATGGAAAAAAAGAAGAAAGAAGACAATTGTAAAGAAGAGAAGAGGGTAAAAAGGACCAAAAATACTAAAAGAGAGAGAAATATTAAGCAACTATAGGTTTAAGAATACCAGATTTGCTATACATTGATAGGGATATAAAGAGATATGATGGATTATAACACATAAAATCAATCACTGTTTGAGACACTAGGAAGTTAAATAGGAAACCAACCAAATAGCCTCACAACAATAAATACAAATAAATACAGAGTAATACCAAAAATTTTCTACTCAAACGTCCACAAGGAGGGAAAAATTCAGATTGAGAAAAAACATATATAATAGTGTGTCTATCCCCAAGGATTTAAGGGGAAAAGACATAAAAGCATGGTGAGTTAAATTTTAACTCATTGTCTTAAAGTCTGGAAATTCTTAGGAAAAGAAACAAAGCTGCTCTAGCTTCATTTGCCCCATATTCAGCATCCTTGGGACATTCCAATAGTGAAAAACTTTTCTTTCTCAAATGTTTAAAAAATTAGAAATATTGCTTTTTTTCAAAATTGATTATAATAGCAGTAGTAATATTAAATAAGTCATGTGAGTATTTTATTGTTATTTGTGTTAAATTTTATTTATTTGTTTTTAATTTTCAACATTCACTTCAATAAGATTCTGAGTTCTAAATTTTCTCCACCTCCCTCCACCCCCCTTCCCCAAGATAGCATGCAATCTGATATAGGCTATATATTTATAATCATATTAAATATCTTTCCACATTAGTCATGTTATAAAGAATTACAACCAAAGGGAAAAACCATGAGAAAGAAGTAACAAACTAAAAAATAGAGGGAGAAAATAGTAGGCTTTGATCTGCTTCAATTATTTGTATGCACTCAAAACTAAGTTCTATTCACTGGATTTCACATTATAATTCTTTGGAGGCATTTCATCAAGGTAGTTCATTATTTATGTGTTTTTGGGTGAGACAGATAGCAAGTACTAGAGGAGCTCAGAGGAGTAAAGTGTTACTTTGGGTTGGGATATCAGGAGAGGATATCATGCTTTATCATTGTTTCTCCTGAATCGAGGTTGGTCTTTGCATTGTTCTGAGTTTTCAAGTCTTTAAAGTGATTTCTCTTTAACAATATTATTGTTACAGTATCAATTGCTCCAGTGATTCTGTTCACTTACTCTATGTAAGTTCATAAGTTTTCCCAAGTTTCTGTAAAGTCATCCCTTTCATACTTTATTATAGTGCAATGGTATTCTACATTTATATGTCATAATTTGTTCAACCATTCCCCAAATTATCATCATTCCATTATTTTCCATTTCATTGTCACCATGAAAAAAGTTGCTTTAAATATATTTTAATATGTATTTAAATATATTTCCATCTTTCTTTTGTCTCTTTAGGGTGTGGAACTGGTAGTGGTATCACTGTGTTAAAAGGCAAACATACTTTAATAGTTTTGGGGGTATGGTTCAAAATTGTTATCCTAGACTAATTCACTGTTCCACAAATAGTGTGTTAGTGTGTGTGTTTTCTTGTAAGTATAGGTTCAATATGATCATGGGCAGCTAGATGACACAGGGGATAGAATATTGGGCCTGGAATCAGGAAGACCTGAGTTTAAGTCTGAGCTTGGACACTTGCCAGCTGTATGACCACAGGCAATTCATATAACCCTGTTTGCTTCAGTCTCCTTATCTGCAAAATGAGCTGGAAAAGGAAATGGAAAAACACTCTAGTGTCTTTGCCAAGAAAACATCAAATGGGGTAATAAAAAGTTGAACATGACTGAAATGATTGAATAGCAAGAAGATAATCAAGTGTGGGACTATAAGAAATAAATATGTATAGAAAGTGTCAAATAAACAATTCTAACCATATTCAAGCTTGGAAATTACAAATTGGTCTATAGTCAAATACTGTCAGGGTACAGACATAATAAATAATTATAATGATAATAAACAGCTCATATTTTCTGGTCACAGTGCTTTCCTTATCACAAAATACTTGAGGTAGATGGGGAAAACTTTGTTCCTGTGTTCATCCTTGGCTAAACTCATAATAGAATGGGACCGAGTAACCTTCTGGTTTGGTAGTAACCCAGATTCTCATGTTCCACTCTGGATCATGATCATAAAGATTTAAAGGGGGTTGTGAATAGAAGAATCAGGATGCCAATGTAAGTGAAAAGAAGGATGGAGCCATCAAATGTGTGAAGACTGAAGGAAGAAGCTATCCTATGCCAGGAGAAGACATGGTAGAGAGCCATGGGAAGAGGAAGGCAGAGAATGACTCAGTTCTGGAATCCACAATTATTCTTTAGCCCTAGTGATAGATATAATCCAAGTTTGAGTATATTATTGTTAAATTTATCTCCCCTGCTGATCTGATGGGGGCCAGAAAAAAAGATATTTACAATTACTTTCCCTACCTTACCTTGCCCTGAGTAGGGGAGGAACAGATGGAGGAAGTTGAATGTATTATTTATTATATACTTATTTTATAAGCAGATTATCTACTTCCCTCTGACACTTATGGTGCTTTCTAGTAAATCTCACTTTCTATTGTAAATCATTAAATGTGATAAAACTGCTGATATTCATAAATATAAACTGTTATATATGGTTATTTTGCAATAGCAGCATGTGTTAGTAGAGACACTCAGAACATTATTGTGAGTGTAAATTTTGATATTTCAAGGGATCAGTGGTCTCATTATTCAAATGGTGATAGCTACCATCTCTCTAGCCCTTTCATAGTGTGTTACTCTTTCCCAAGTCCAGTTTTCCACAGTCCAGCCTACTTTATTTTTCCTATTCAATTCTGGACAAAACTCATTGTTTATTAAAAGAACATGCCATATGTGTGTATGCATATATGTCATACATGGTGTACACATAATCATGTATGCATATATATTCTGTATATGTATAGACACATTTTTCCATTGACTAGAACTATGACTTTGTGAAGGGAACTCTTATTAAAGACATTTCTTCTACCAATAAAGATGAGTACTTACCCTATAAATTATGGTCTTAGAGAATAACTTTGTCTATGGGGAGGTTAAATTATTTGTCCAGAATCACATCATAGATATATGTCAAACATGGGACTTGAACCTAGGTCATACTAATTCTGAAGCTATCCACTACACTGTTCTTCAGAGCTAAAATATCCAAACTCTGACACATGATGGATGTCAAATACTACAAAGATGACAAGAAAAGTAGGTGTTGACAAAAATTAAGGATCTTAAAGGAAAGGCATCATCATTAAGTTGTTAAAGCAATTTGGGTCTCATAAATTAAATTGCAAGGGGTAAACAAAGAAAAGGAAGTTATGAAATGAAGGCAATATGTATAGATGACTCTTTGTGGAGGTTTGGCTGTGGGTGGAAGAAGATATAGAACAATACCTTTGGGATACGGCATGGTCAAATGGAGATTTTTTTTAAAGGGGGAGGATGAAGAGACTCATAATCTTGGTAAAAAATAAACTGATTCAGGGAATGTTAGGTGGTGCAGTGAGTAGAGCACCGGCCCTGGAGTCAGGAGGACCTGAGTTCAAATCCGGCCTCAGACACTTAACACAAAAATTAGCCGTGTGACTTTGGGCAAGTCACTTAACCTCCAACTGTTCTCCAAAAAAAAATAAATAAACTGATTCAGACATTGCTTGCCCATTGGTAACCTATAATTTTCTTTTGATATCAGCTTCATTTTGATGCCATTTATTATTCACTATATCTAAGACATTTAAAGTAAGCATATGGAAAATGCTCTAAATCACTATTAATTCAAGAAATGCAAAGCAAAACAACTTTGAGGTACCACATCTCACGAGTCAGATTGGCTAAGATGAACAAAATAGGAGACTGAAGCAACATATGCTATTGTTCTTTTCCATGTTTGGCTTTGTTTCTTTTTTTTTCTTTCTTTTCATATTATTCGCTCCATTGGTTACAACGCTTCTATACAACAAGACTATTGTACAATGTGAAAGTGTTTGCAGATCCCATACATGATTCTGTGCCACCATGGCAGGGGAGATAAGGGAGGAGAGAAAATCTGAAACTCAAGTGATTCTGTAAATGAATCTTGTAAAC
>CM053594.1:277862550-277873996 GCA_028646575.1 Pseudocheirus occidentalis | reverse complement strand
TTGGAATAACAATGCATATTGAGATGTGAAAATGTATGAATAATTCTTCTTACTCTGAGTCATAATTTTTAAAGAGAGACATAATCATAACCATAACTCACATTTTTTTACACTGAGGGCACATAGTACCCACTCAGAAAACTCCTCTCCATGGAGGTAGAGATAGAGCCTTTAGAAAACCACCTCCAGGAAGCTGCTTCTGGGGAGGCGAGCATAATGAGGGTGGGAGTTCATTTGGGAGGTATGAGATGGTTCAGATTAAGGTTGGAAGTATGCTGTCTGGTAGATCTTGAGTTAGACTACTCATTTTGCTAAATGTTGTTGTTTGTCCTTCATTCCTAAAGAGGACCAAAGACATGAGGATCATGTTTTGACTTGTGAGTTGGATTTAAGCGAAGCTGAGTTGTACAAAGTTATTAGGCTTACTCTCCTCTCTAGAGTTACCAGAGTTCAGTGGCAAGACAAAAGTCAAGCTGACTGGAGATGGCCCAGCCATTTTCATTTAGAATAAAGTACAGTCTCCTGCTTAGCATTTGAAGCACTTTACAATCTAGGGGCAGCTAGCTGGCCTCATAGGAGCACATTTTGTTGTTGTTCAGTCACTTTTTTTGCTAAATTATTCATTTAAACTCAGTTGTCTTTATGCTGCTGATGGCCTGCAAGTGCTGCCAGAATCCTCTAACTTCACCCTCAGACAAAAGGCACTGAACTCTAGTTCCAGCTCTGCTCACAATTAACTTATAAGAATCTTTAAAATGGTAAACTTTTATGCAAAGTGGCAAATCTGGAAGTGAAGAAGCTCAAGCAATTTTAGGGAAGTACTTTGGGTTAAGTGCCCCTTAAGTCATATGTAAATTATACGCAGGTGGCCACATTTTCCATTTACACATAGGACCAGCTCTGCCTCAGGTAGTTTAATCGTATTAGAAAAATCTCCTTTCAGGAGGAATATATTATCACTGTAGGAGCATGTAACCCCCACCATTAAAACCCTCTGTCGTCCCAAGAAACAGACAATCCCTTCTCACCAAAGTGGTGTGCTGAGGACATAGGGATCTGCAAGACTGAGCTAATTTCACTTTCTCCATTGATCCCCCACTAGTGACTTCTATCAATAATTCCCTAAGGCATTCCTGTGGCTCACCTGGGGAGCACTCCAGAAGGGAGCTCAGTGATTGTTACACTTCAGGAAAGATGGGGAGAGAGACTCCAGGCCTTAATGCTTTCCTAGGCTTCGTTATTATTTACTGAGTTTCTCAGTGTACAAACAATCCCAGTCTTATCAGGAAACAGCAGATCCCTAGAGCCTTTTATCATTCCAGCCATGATTTTGAATATTTCCTCTATAACTTGACAGCATACCAAATGAAACCAGACTCTTTAAAAGGAAATGAGGCAATTGGAATGTCAATTTTATTTAGTGATATATTGTAAAAAATAAATAGCATATTTGGTAGATTGACAAAATCCATCCAAATCTTAAAGACAAAACAGAATCACCTCAGGAACTACAGATATGCAGATCTTGTTTTTACCTATAGGCAGAGTTGAAGAAGAAGGGGAAAACATGGAAAATCAGAGGTTGTGTAATGAATTGCTACATCTGTAATTTTCAGACTGATTAGCTCTGGAGAGAGAAAGAGAATGAGTCAGTCAGTCTTAGACTGAGTGGTCATGTCATATTTTCCCGCTTCTTCTTCAGGGAGCCCTTTAATTTCCTCCAAAGACTATCTTTTCTTTTCAACTTTTTCCCCATCAGAGATGGCATGGATTCTTTCTTGCGGATTTCCCTCACCAAGCCATAAAAAACATCATCAACATAGAAGCGCAGGGCTGCTGAGGTCTCAAAGAATGCACAAGTATACTCTCGGGCCAGACTCAAGCCTTCTTCAGTGGATACCTACAACATAAAAAGAGACGAATTATTGTTATTTGCTTTAAGCAACATAGATCTCAATGACTTTTCTCCATGAAAGATTTATTCTGATCCATGGCATGTTCGAATTTGTATTAAGAGATGTCAAATATATAGACTTATTGATTGTTTTTGAGCTATCAGGATGTTATTATCATGTTCCCTTGGGCAAATAACTTTACCATTTTTGTCCTCAGTTTCCTCATCTGTAAAATGAATTGTTTGGGCCTGGTGATCTTTAAGGTTGCTTCCTAGCTTTAAATCCTATGAACACAAGACACACGTGTCATTCAGGGTCTCATTTTACGGATGAGGAAATGTAGACCCATAAAAATGAACTGATTGGTTCCACAGTTTCACAGTTTAGCAGTGAGTAAATATAGAACTAGAAACCAAGTCTTCTAACTTCAGTTCCAGTATTGAACCACAGTTAAACAAGTCTTTTGTAATGACTTATACCTGGTGTAAGTATCTCCACTCTGAAAATTAATGATTTATCCAGTTATTCTAGAAGTACTCAAGTCTCCTTTTTTTGTTACTATCTGAATGCTTGGGAGAAGGTCACAGGAGGAAGTGAGGAACTCTTTTAGCTCCTCCCTCCTTTTACCCTCCTTCATATCTGTTGTTTTGTTGCTGAGACAGGTCTTCATGTAACTTCATGAAGCCATTTAGGGTTTTCTTGGCAAAGATATTAGAGCGGTTTGACATTTTCTTTTCTACCTCATTTTACAGATGATGGAACTGAGGCAAACAGGGTTAAGTGACTTTCCCAGGGACAAATAGTAAGCATTTGAGGTCAGATTTGAACTCAGTGAATTGTTAATGATACTTGCAGCTGCTGTGGCTATATAAGACCAACAACACCAGCACACAGAAGGCCTGCTAGCACAGGTTTTTTGATCTCCTTTTCTAAAGGAAAGACAGCTTCAAAGTGATTAGCAGTCTGTTCTTCAATTAAACAATGCAAACAGATAAGAAGAAATAAGTGAGTATCCAAGAAAGAATCCAATAGACGGGGCTCCAATTGTCTAAACAAAGTAATGGATACATAATCACCAGACCAGAAAGCACCAACATCTGGGTTCACAAAGCCAGGTGGCTCCTTAACAATGGCTACCCAGAGTCTCATTTGGCCAAATCACAAAGACCTCAGGCAAACATTCTTCCCATGAGTGAGCCCCAAAACAGACTATCAACCTCCTAGAATACATATACAGTTTTCAAACAAAGATTCGGAACCTGATTGAATGCCGAAAAATTTGAAAATATATGTGCCTCTGTACTTAATTGGATCAACGTGGCCCAAAGACTAGCTGGGCATGCACCAGAGCTCTCTGTGATTCAGGATGTGTCACAGCTATGAAGTGCACCAGAGCTCAAAGCATTAAGACATTTGTGACTGAAATACCTGTGTACCTTTAGATCTGTGAATACAGCCCCTGTTCCAAGGAAAAAAGGGAACACGTGGTCACATAGGCCTGTTAAAGGATAGGAAAGATCTTATATTTCATTAACCCTACATTCAAGTTCTTCTGACTCTAGACCCACAACTCTATCTATGATGCCCCACAGCTGCACAACTTCTTTGGACTAAATCCATACTAACACCACAAATTATATCCTGTCTGAATATATCACTCATGCTTTACTAGTGGCAGTAAAGAGTGCACAGGTAGAAGTTATTTACAAATTAGATTTTGGGCAGCGAGGTGGCACAATGGATAGAACGAGAGACTTGGAGTCAGGAAGATCTGGGTTCAAATCAAGCCACAGATACTTATTAGCTATGTGACTCTGGACAAATTATTTAAACACTGCTTGCCTCAGTTCCTCATCTGTAAAATGTGCAGACTAACAGTACCTACCTCTCCAGGTTGTTGTGAAGATCAAATGATATAATAACTATAAGGTGCTTAGCACAGTTCCTGGCACATAGTAAGCACTTTATAAATGATGCCTGTTATTAGCATTATTATTAAATGATTTGGGGTGTAACTAGGTGCCATAGTAGATAGATCACCTCACTTGGAGTCAGGGAGAATTGAATTCAAATCTGGTTTCATACATTTACTATTTCAGTGGTCCTGAGTAAACCACTTGATCTCTATTTGCCTGGGTTTTCTCAGTTCTAACATGGGAAAGATAACAGCACCTACTTTGCAAAGCTCCTGTGATGGTCAAATGAAATAACATTTGTAAAGTGCTTTGCATGGTACCTGTTTTTCCCTTCCTCCCCCGTTCTCCACCTCTCCTTCCCCTCATCACAACTTCAGAGAGTGGATCCAAAGCCTAACTTTAGTAATTCTTCATTATAACTTCTCTCTCTCTCTCATATTGAAGTCTCTGGCTTTAAATAGCCCAGTATTCTTGTCTATTCCCCTAAGGAATTAGTTCCCAGAGTTTAATCTTTCTTCCAAGCTAAGATTCCTTGCTCTTTTAAGTGTTTTTGTGTGTGAGGGGGCATATACAAGGCTCATGGCAATATTAATATTGTGGAATATATAATGAAAGTATCAGCAGGCCCATTTTAGAGAAAGAGAGACCAAGTTTAGCAAGCTTACAAAATTTTGCCCAGAGCCACAAAGCTAGTAACTGGCTAAGCCAGACCTCCTAAAGAGGTCCTTTAAATCTAGATGCCTGTTCCTTTGGCTTAAAATAACGCCCCTCACCCTGACCCCATTACTCAGGAAGGTTTTTTTTTTAAAGTATCACAAGACTCTCCCCTAAGAACTAGGATTTTAGAGAAACATGCCATATACTCATTTAAGTGCATTATCCAAATCACAGGAAAGGATTTTTAATAAGCAATTAAGATATGAAATATAGCAGGATCAGGGATTATATATTTTTGAAAGATGACTTCAAAATTCCTCAGAATACCATTTGTCTTTTAATGGTAAAATAAAAAGAATAGAGGTTCATGGAATTGAAAATATCTTCCTGCTAAAGTCACAGAGTTTATGGAAGAATTGTTCCACAAACTCCCAGGGTCCTAGTCAACACTCAGAATTTTAGGATAAGGAGGGATTTTAATCTTCTCCAAATTACACATTTTACAGATGATGAAACTGAGGTCCTCAGAAAGGAAGCACCTGTCCAAAGTTAGAGGCTGGGTCTGTTGACAGAGACAGTTTGAACCTACCTCTCCCAGGTCTAGGACTCTTTCTACAACATAAGGGTGCTTTGATACCCATAACAGCACTGATTCTTACAGATTTTTCAAGCACATTGAAACTTCTTAAAAGATCACTTGAAGGATTCTAAGGTAATGATATCAAGATTAGCAGTATAATAAGGGGAAATTAAATAAAGCATATTAATAGATAATGCAAGTATTTACATCCTCATTTTCAGATGGAGAAATTGAAGCTTAGATAGCTAAGGTTATTTTGGAGAAGGAAACATGACTCTCTTAACTGGGGACACTAATGAGATAGATAGGTAGATAGATAGATAGATAGATAGATAGATAGATAGATAGATGATAGATTGTTTGACTGACATAAATATATTATATTAAATATATAAGGCTATAAATATATTATATTTATATCAATATAAAGATATATATATCTTTAATATTGAGAATGAACTTAGTTACTACAGTATTGGGAGGTAGGCAATGAATATATAATGATACCTATTTTTGCAGAGATAGAGAAACTGAGGTTTAGAGAGGCTAAGGTGTTTTCACAAGGCCACACAACTTGCAAGTATCTAAAGTGGGACTCAAATACAGGTTCTCTGACTCCCTGCATAATAGTCTTTCCATTATGTAACAAAGATAAAGTCCAACCTTACTGCCTCCCCCCAAAAAATGTTCTGATAAGAGATAGGAGAAATCTGATGGCCCAAGAGTACCATCTCCTTAATGTAAGTGACCTTTCATGAGGAGGGAAAGCACCATGGCATCTACCAATTACTCCCTGAATTGCCATTACCCATCTGTCAGAGGAGACATAAGAAGAAAGTCACAGATGAATGGGGGGGAGGGAACTGTTGGGGCAGAACTGCAAGGAGAGGCCATTTCAGCCTGGGCCCCAGCTGCCAATGGGAGCTCTTGAGCATGTCCAGCAATTAAAGTATGATTTTATACAATCTGCTGACTTTTAAAGCTCCAATATTTTTTTTAATTATTAGCATTTACCTGGATATGATTAGCCTACACATGCACATGTGTGCAGGTGCACAAACATGCCCACACATGCACAAATAAATACACATAACATTAATGATTTGTAAAAAAAATATTTGAAAGGTAGCTGTAGTAATAACAATTGCCTAGTAAGCCTTAACATAGTTTGTGACACAAAGGAAGATGGTTATACATTTAAAACTGTTTATTAATTGCTAACCTTGGGTAAGTATTGTTTGAAAAATAGGCTTTGCTTTTCATAGGAAGCTGTGCAAGCAAAACTTTCTCTCAGTTGACCACACCAGGCCATTTTAAGAAGCTTAGTGTACTGTAAGGGCCCTCTTTGAGATCTCTGGTACTTTTTATTATCTCTATCTGTGCATTTGTTTTCATTAAGGAAGTCTTGCTGCCAATGACGATCACATTGGAATCCATACTGGGCTTGGAGATTTGGGGATCTAAACCTTTATGTTACTTACGTAAGCATCTTACTTACTTAAATAAGCATCAGAAGACTTGAAATCCTGAATTCTTAGTTACATTTTTTAAAAGAAGAATCAGATTAATTTGATGCCCAGAGTATTAATGATATAAAGAACTTTATCTTCTCCTTCTACCAGTTCAAAGGGAGAGTGCTATGTATTCGTTTCTGGACATATCTGATCAAAAGAATTAAACTAAAAACAAGTTAATTTCTCATTTTTAGCTAATTTTACAAGAGATTTCATCTGAATTCAACATTTAATATGCACTTACTTGGTGCTGAGCACTAAACTGAGGGTAAAAGTGGGAGATGGGGTAGTACACAAGATTACATAAGATTTTGGTTTGGGAGACTTGCCACAAGCATAAATAACTGCTCTTGTTTGCTTGACAGGTTCCAATAAAGTGTTACGTGAGGTATGAGGGAAGAGAGTAATCAGGAAATGACTCATGGAAAAGAAATCGTTTCAGCTAAATTTTAAGAGTTGTGTAGTGGTTCAACAGCTAGAGGGTATGTTTGTAGAGTGTGTTTCTATGCGTTTTGGGTGGAGAGGGATTTAAAGCATAAGGAAATAGTATAAACACAGAAAAGAGAGAAGAAAGCTTAGGAATTTTCATAAAATATCTTGACTGGAGTATAGAGTAATATGAAATAAGACTGTGAAAGCTGGGCAACAACAGATTGTGGTGGTAGACCTTGAATGTCATGTATACAGTTCAATATGGCTTCACTTAGCACATTGCAAAGTTTCTTTCTCTTTACAGTTTCAACTATAATCAGTGGATACTATTATCTATTCCTCCTGAGATGAGGAGGTTACTTTGCTATGATCTTTTCCTCACATATCCTTTTTAGATCCTCATGTTTCACAGATAAAACATGCTTCTTTTTGCTGACTTGGCAGACAGACTACACATTAAATCATTTTCTCAATCTACTCAAGACCTTTCTAAACTTTAACTTTTTAAATTGCCAGCAAACCAAAGAAACAAACTGCTGTTCTCCCAACCTTTCAATTCTCAAAGCTACCACCTTATATCTCTATGTGAGACATTTAAATTAAGGGATACACACACACACTCACTCACTCACACATACACGCATGCATGTGCATAAACACATGGACACAAAGATATTCTGATATCCTCACCATGAAAGCCCTGAAACTCTTTCATTTTTCTTCCCCTCCAGTTCTAGTCCTTTTGCTATGAAAGGATGAAAAGTCAAGACTTATTCTTCAGAGAATATCTAAAATTTTATTCCTGTTTTCTCCTCCTCTCTGTGGGCTCCAGCTCCTGGGAAATTTGTTTCCCAAATATAGAAACATCCTTATGTTTATCTTACGGTTCAAGGCAACAACCTTATTCTCTTTACTTATACCTCTAGATTTTCCTCTAAGACAACTGGAAAGACTATGCAAATTCCCCTTAGCATTAAATATATATAAATACACACACACACACATATATATATATATACATAAATACATACATACATACAAACATGTATGTATGTATGTATATTTGAGACGAAAGGGAACAATCCTGACCTTAAGATGCTGATTTGTGTTCTTACTAATGTATTGAAAGAGGAACTTGGAGGGGAAAGAGGTTAGGAGGACCCAGTATTACAGGGAAGTAATATAGGTAATTATTTGAGACCTTTATTAGATTGATGACAATTATAAGAGAAGGATGGTACACATTTGAGAGATAATGTGGAGACATAATTGACAAGATTTGATGACAAATCACAAAGATGATGGAAGTAAAAAAAGGGAAATGTTAAATATTATAACATAGCTTAAGTTTACTGAAAGAAAATAAAATTTGAGGTACAGAAAGTCAAGTTCACAAAATTAAGTAAAAAGGGTAATTGGGGTGACAACTAGATGACATACAGAAATGCTTTCAGAACATAGTTCAGTTTGAAGTGTACATGATTTTGAGTAAGGAAACTGGGATTTGAGTTTGAGTTCTGACACATTACAGCTATATGAATGTATATTTAACTGTTCTGTGCTTTATCTTTATCATCTATGAAATAGAAATAATATTTGAACCAACTACATTACTGTGAGGCACGTAATTTGTTAAGTCTAGGGGTAATGTGAATGGGTTATTTCTAAAAATCATCCTAAAAGATGAGTACAAAGCCTTTTAAAAATATTTTAAAACCTAATTCATTTTTCTACTTTGCTTAGCTACTACAGACTAGTCCAGCTCCCACCACAGCATGAATACATTCTACAATATTTGTGAAAAGTGATCTTACAGTCTCCTCTTAAATAACTCCTGGCCAGCTAGGTGGCAGAGTGGATAGAGAGCTAGGAGTCAGGAAGACTCATTTTTATGACTTCAAATCTGGCCTTAGACACTTACTAGTTGTGTGACCCTGGGCAAGTCACTTAACTCTGTTTGCCTCAGTTTCCTCATCTGCAGAATGAGCTGGAGAAAGAAATGGCATACCACACCAGTATCTTTGCCAAGAGAACTTCAAATGGAATCATGAAGAGTCAGATATAACTGAAAATAACTGAAAAGTAGCAACAAAGAGCTCATATTCCCTTTTGAAGAGCTCTAATCATTATGAAGTTTCTCTTTATACTGAGTTGATTTTGAACCCAAATACAATACTTTGCACCCATTGGTCAACATTCTGCCCTTGGGCTTCAAGCAAAACATGTCTAATTTTTCTTCTATATGGCAGTACTTCAGTTGCTTGAAAACATTGCAAACAACATCATGTCCTCTCCCCTCCATTCCCTCCCACACACTTGCTCCTTGCTTGTCCTCATGCCTTTTCTCCTTCAGGTTAAACATGCCAAGTTTCTTTAATTGATCTTCATGTGGCATGATTTAATACTCCCTCACAATACATGTCAGCAGAGGTGTGCTGTTGAATGTTTAACAACTATATCTTTCTAAGACTAAATACAAGTAGGAGAAAATTTTAATCTGCTTTATTAACATTTTCCCCATCACTTTATTAAGTCTAAAACTATAGATTAATCTACGATTTATAGCATTTGCTAATTCCTAAGGTACAAACACACTGAATATTTAACAGTTAGCTCTCATGAGCTAGTAAGAGTTTGTTGCAGCACATCCTTGTAGATATCACCCTCTTCTGAGCAAGCTTTAACTTGTCCATGTCCTGCTAAATATGCTCCCAAGCATTCTATATAACCCAGAAGACAGCAGAGCAACAGCAGAGGACATCAGTGAAAAGACTGAACAAAATGGCCAAGGACTGAAGCCTGAGCCAAAGAAAAGGAGCATGCTTATCTGGTCGGTACAGAGTTTTCATTGAAATTTATTTTAGACCCAGTAATACCACTTTTGACCCAGTAATACCACTTTTGGGGTTGTACTGTAAAGAAATCATAGAAATGGGAAAAGGACCCACATGTACAAAAATATTTATTGCAGCTCTCTTTGTGGTAGCAAAAACTGGAAACTTAGGGGATGCCCATCAATTGGGAATGGCTGAACAAGTTATGGTATATGAATGTAATGGAATTATATTGTGCCATAAGAAATGGGAAGGAGATGGACATCATAATTACCTGGAGAGGCTTATATGAATTGATGCTAAGTGAGAAGAGAAAAACCAGGAAAAATTTGTACACAGTCACAGACACATCATATGTGTGATGACCAACCTTGATAAATTGGACTCTTTTCATCAATGCACAGTTAAAAGACAGCTGTACAAGTCTCAGAATAGAAGGAGATATCTCCACTCAGAGAAAGATCTAGAAAGACCAGAGTTTAAATGGAGACTAAAGCAACAGATGCTATTGTTATTTTCCAGGTTTGGTTTTGTTTCTGTTCTTCTTTTTCCCCATTATTCACTCCATTGGTTACAATGCTTCTATACAACAAGACTATTGTACAATGTGAAAGTGTTTGCAGATCCCATACATGATTTTACACCACCATGGGTGGGTAAGAAGGGAGGGGAGAAAATCTGAAAATCAAGTGATTCTGTAACTGAATCTTGTAAACTAAAGTAAATAAATAAGTCAATAAATATTTTTTAAAAAAGAAAGAAATTCATTTTATCCATGAGTCAGTAAATAAAAGAGTATGTATTTTGGAGTCCGAAGCACTTCTGAAAGCAATAGTGCTGAAGGTGAGGGGAAGTTGGATAAGTTGAATAGACACTAATAAGGAAGATGAACATAGGAAAGGATATTGAGAATTCCAAAGACTAACTGCTTTTTAAAAATTTTGCATATGTCTGACTGGAGCCACATACTGTTCTTTCTTTTCCTTCTTCTCTCTTTGTACTATGAAGACTAATGACAAGAACTAAGAAGTATTAGTAAATTGTATGTAAATTGTTTAGTGTTTGACAAATTGACTTGAAAATTAAGAGAATTTTCAGAGAAAACAATTATGGTTTACATTTATAGTTTGATTTATGCTTTGCAAAGTGCTTATATATACATACGAATGGTCTTTTGCTTTAAAAATTGGAACATAGGTCGCAAGTATCAGAGATGGGATTTGAAACCAGGTCACCACTGACCTGGCCAGTGGTCATTCCAGTATACCAAATTGATTTATCTAATACAACTTCTTCTTTTACATGTATGGAAACTAAGGTTCAGACAAGTGCAATGACTTGTCTATGGTCACGTAGTAAGAGAAGCAAAACTTGAACACAGGTCATCCGAAACTTTAGACTCAAAAGCCAATGTTCACTCCATCACACTGTGCTTGAACAAGGGCTTCAAAGAAGCAAAGGGCATCAGAATTAGTAAAAGCAACTACAGTTGCCCATCTAATTGATAATAGAAAAATAGAAAAGGATGTATAAGGATGTTGAAACAGAAAGTTGAGGGATATCATGACAGATGGATGGTTCATGCCATAGTATGATTTCTGTGCTAGGATTTTTTTTT
>CM053594.1:277813406-277862050 GCA_028646575.1 Pseudocheirus occidentalis | reverse complement strand
TGACTTTTCCCCCTGAACTAAGTAAATGATTTATGTTTGATTGATTAAAGTAAGATTGTTAACCCATTTTGAGTTGTTTTCCTTTAGAAAAGCAGATCTAAAAACCTGTGCTAGCAGCCATCCTGGATATGCTAGGGTGCTTGCTGATGCATGTTATTCTTTCCCTTATAGATTTTAAATGCACAAAGCAGGGACTTTCTAGCCAATTCCCCAAATATGAATTGAGTTAACCATTTACAAGATATTGTCTGGGCCACTTGGGCTAGTTTGATTTTTCTCTTTATGCATCAATCTATAGATATATGGAGACAGATAGATGATAGAAGATAGATAGATGAAACCCCAGCAACTAAGATAATGTCTTTATAAAAGGATAAGTCCTTAATTATTGTTAATTTATCTTTAATTGCTATCTGTGTCTATAGATAGTTATCTTTCTCTCCCTTTCCATCTCTATATTCACCTCTATGTCTATCTGTATTAACCCCGTCTCTATCTCTGTATACATCTCTGTCTCTTTTTCTCCCTCTCAAAGATCTTATATTCTAAGATGACTACAGAGAAAGGAGGATACCCAAAATAGACATATATATATGCTCCAAGGTACATTCCTTATGATTATGGAAAAAGAAAAAAAGCATTTGGGTAAAAAGAAAAAGAAAAAAATAAATGTAGGGAAGTTTGAGGAGGACAAGGACAGTTTCAACTAGAGGAATTATTCAAGTGACATCTTCTAAGAGGAGGCATTACCTGAGCTGAGCCTTTAAAGAAAAGACTTTTAGCAAGTGTAGATGGAAGAGAAATTCATTCCATGCATGAGGAATTGTCTATAGCCAACTCACTGAGTTGAGAGATTGTAGGCTAACAGGAGGAAAGTAGTAGTGATCCAGTTTAGTAGCATGTGTAAAAAGGCATAATGTGAAATAAGAATGGAAAAAGTGGTCAAAGTCAGATTATAGCTGAACTTAAATGACAGATGAAGGTCTTGATGTTTTATTTTAGAGGCAATAGAGAGTTGCTGAAAGTTTTTGAGCAGAGGAATGACCAAATTATACATGCATTAAGATGATTAGTTTGGTAGCTGAACAAGGATGAAATGGAGAGAGGATAAAAGGGAGGCAGTGAAACTAGTTAATGAGACTATTATACTAGTCCACTTAGGCAAAAGGTGATGAAGGGCCGAATCAGGCTGGTTGGCATATGAGGATAGAATATATTGAGTATTCTTTGTTTTTTAATGCACCTAAACAAAACTCCTAGACTCATATCTCACTCTAGCTTTCTCATTCTGAGCATGCTAAGTTTACAGTTTAGCACTAGAGGAGATGTATTGAGATGTTATAGAAGAATAATCATCAGTAACAGTCAAAGTGATTGGTTGTGGCTAAGGGAGTGAGTGGAAAGGTAAGTCTAAGAAAAAACCTCAGATATTTAGAGTCTGGATTTTGTTGTCTTCAACAGAAACAGGGAAGTGGATGGAGGAATTGGTTTTGGAGGGAATATGAATTCAGTTTTATATATGTTAAGTAACTAGTACAATCCTATGTACCCAGTGCTCCATGAGTAACTGCACTTCCTATTGATGGTATCAGGGTAGTCAGAGCAGGACTTACGAAAATGAGAGTTGTTGTTTGCTGACCTTTGCCTTCCAAGATGAACAATGACATCATCATGTTGGGGTGAGGGTACAGTGTGTTGGGCTGTGTCTGATCAGTCTGATATGAGTCCAGAAGACTCTACCACAGGTTGGGCACGAGTAGTCTACTAGAACATTTGGGATGGAACTGTCTCTGGATTTACACACTCATGTTTCCTTTGTGCTACTGCAATTCTGCTTCACTCATGGAGTACATACAGCACCTTCTTTACTACAGGCATACTTTGCTAGGTGGTCCTGTGCTAGCATCTCCCATAACTCACAATGCATATAAAAATACTTCAGAGAGAGAGTTGAGAGTGTTCTTGTTTTCTTCTGACCTAC
This sequence comes from Pseudocheirus occidentalis, assembly GCA_028646575.1. NCBI lineage: Eukaryota > Metazoa > Chordata > Mammalia > Diprotodontia > Pseudocheiridae > Pseudocheirus > Pseudocheirus occidentalis. The sequence goes on along the minus strand of CM053594.1, from coordinate 277,860,069 downwards.
ATGTGAGTGCTTGCTTTGGACAAGTTCTCATAAAACAGTCTTTTAAGTAAGCATGCATGTGGCAATCCAGCTTTGTCACCAGCCCATTGGAGTTGTTCTCTCTGCAGTAAAGTTTGATGCTTGGCAGTTCAGCCTGATAGTGGACCCAGTGTCTGGTACTTTATTTTGCTAATCTTCAGATTCTTTGTAAGACTATTCAAATGGAAGTGATTTTTCTGTCATGGCACTGAGACTGTCCAAGTTTTACAGCTATACAATAGTGAATTCAGCACAACAATGAGGTAGGCCTTCAGTTTAATAGGCAGCCATTAGGCTCTTCTCTCCACACTTTCCTTTGGAGCTTCTCAAACACTGAGCTAGCTCTGGCAACACATGTGTCAACCTCATCCTCTATTTGTACATTTTTGGAAAGTAATACTGTCAAGGTACATTCACTTCACTTGATTCACAAAGAAGGTGGGTCATTCTCAAAGCCATTCCATAAAGACAGTGGTACAAGTACCTCTCACTGATTCTCTCTAAATTTTTCTTTCCTCATCTGTGTAATGGGAGTAATCATGTTATAAGGATTGAGAGAGATAATGTTTATATCAATATCAATGACAGTATCAGTAAGAGTTATTACTCATGTTGTAATTTCTCATATTTTTTAATGTTATTATTATTATAATTATGGATGGAATTCAGATAGAGAAGGTCCCAAGACAAATTATTCTCCTACTACTTTTCTTTTTCATTGAATGTTATCCAGGGGTAGAGAACCTGTGACCTCAAGTCCACATGCGGCCCTCTAGGTTCTCAAATGTTGCCCTTTGACTGAATCCAAACTTCACAGAACAAATCCCCTTAATAAAAGGATTTCTTCTGCAAAACTTGGACTCAGTCAAAAGACCTCACCCATGGACCTAGAAAGCCTTGTGTGCCCTCAAGGTCGCAGGTTTCCCAACCACGTAAGAGCATAGTTTGATATGACAATTGCCCTTGGTAGCTGAATAAAAGTATTGAGATGTTAATTTATCTTCTGTGGACTCACTGAAATCATCCTGAAGACTCTGGTAGAAGACAGAGCAATGGAGATGACATGTACTTTATCTTGCTCTTGTCTAATCTCTACAAGGTATTCAAAAAATTCTAGTACATTGTTAAGCTATTAAGGTGTAAATAAGAAAAAACATTCTTTTGTTGAAAACTTTTTTGTTCCAAGTAAGTTGGAGATTATGAGCACTTAGTTGAATAACATTTATTAAAATATTTAAAATTTTTTTTTTGGAATAATATTATGTTCCAGGGATTGTGGGCAATAATTTGATCTGGGATAATGATTATGTTTCAGCAGAGAATATTTGTTGAATTCTCAAGGATATAATGAAGTATGAATTGTAGTATGATAATTTCTCTTTTGTTAGTTTATGAAAGATAGTGAACTTTCAATATATAATTCTAGCCACCAGATCATATTTTGCCAGGTATTAAGTAAGTAGTACTTTTATTGTTGTTTTTGTTTTTTTTTTTATCATAAAGTGATGTGCTACACAATTTCTGCTGTTTCCTTGCATAGTCTTTATAATCACTTTGTAAGTCAAAGTTCTTTCATTCATTGGACTTATAAACCTAGTTTTTTTCAGTGCCGAGAACATAGTGGGCACTTAATAAATAAAAATTAATTTATTGATTGATCTATAATTCTGGGTTCCAAAAGTGAAAATGTTCTGTAATTTATGGTAGCAATGACCTGATCTTAAATTGCTATCTGGAACCCCTCTAATTCTATAAACAAACTTGATCAACCCAGCCATTCATTAAATGTTAATTTGTTGATGCATTGTTCATTGAATTTATGAGGATATTACCCATGGATAGCCTTTTGATTCCATTCTTGGGTTTCAGTAATTTCATAGACTTCATCCTTATGCTAGCCTATCTATTTCTTTGATTTTGGAGCATTTGAATCACATTAAAAAGGCATTAACCCTACCAGTGATCTTGTCAGAGCCTAATTTGCCAGAATTTCAAGATTATCCCTAATCCCTCATAGCTGCTATAGTCATCTTTGAGAATATGAAGAACTCATTATATATTCCCATGAATGAGCTTGCTCAAATTTACCATTGACCACCTCCTAGCCTTCTCTATCTACCCTTTTACCACATGGAAAATCTGGGTTTTCAAGGTTAACATCCTCATTTTTCTTCCTCCTCTTCCTCATTGTTACTAGTTATACAGCTATTACATACCAGATGACTTTCCAATTTAAAAAGAGTGGACTGTGGAAAATGTATTATGAAATATACACAAAGGAAGAAAATAGCATTTATGTTTTCTTTTTTAAATGCCATTAATGGGTTTTTCCCATGCTCTGCTAATATATATTGAAGCCTAGGCCTGAGGAAATGAGACTATTTCATTAATGGTAGCTGATAGACTCTTGTTTTAATTTAGACATTCTGAATCAACAAGTTCTAAATGACACAACCAAGTGTTCTACTCTTTGCATATACTCTCATTATATCAGATTCAGTTTAGTTATCTTTGATGGTGCCTTGCTTCTTTAATATCAGGATATCCAAAATGGTTTTAATCATATCTTGTCTTGACAGTTGGCATTTATTTTCTGAACAAAAAATAGCTAATATTTTAATAGTCTTATTGTCACATTGCAGTGGTAGATTCCAGTCCAACAGAGCTGATGTTTCTTTTCTTTTCTTTTCATTTTTTATTATTAAGCATCTATTTTCTCTTTCTAACATTCCTCATTTTAAAAAAAAGAAAAAATCCTCACATAATCAGAAAAAATTTCTAAATTATGTCCAAAAATATATGTCTCATTCAAAAAGTTGAGTCCATCACCTCTCTGTCTGGAGGTTAATAAACTTCATTTTTGTTCCTCTCAAATCATGGTTGGTCAGAAGTCTTAAGTCTTTTAAAGTTGTTTGTCTCTATAGTACTATGTCATTGCATAAATTGTTTTCATGTTTCTGCTTACTTCTCTCTGTACCAGTTCATACAAATCTTCCCAGGTTTCCCTGAAACCACACCTTTCATAATTTCTTATGGCACAGTAATATTCTGTTATATTCATATGCTGTAATTTGCTCAGTCATTCCGCAATTGATAGAAACTCTCTTATTTTCCAGTTCTTTGATACTTCAAAAAATCTGACATAAACTTTTTGTACATATGGATCATTTCCTTCTTTCTTATTATCAAAGAATCAGAGGGTGTGCACAGTTTAGTGATTTTAGGGCATAGTTCCAAATGTGTGTCAGATCTTCTCATAAAATACTGCCATGTGGATTGTACCTATGATAAGAGTGGCTTGGTTCATGAGAGTAGCTAATTTCTTTGACTTTCTCATTATTAATTCTTTTAAATTGAAACCTGCTTTCCTGTAACTTCTACCCCTTGGTCCAGATTCTGCCCTCTGGGGCCAAATAGAATAATTTTTATGCCTCTCTTACATTTAGATATTTGCATACCCCACAAGTCTTCACACTAAAATACCCCAGTTTCTTCAATTCTTACTTTGTTGTGATTTTGAACCCCAAATCTCCTAGTCTTGCTTCCTCTCATTTGTTAATGTCCCTTATGAGATGTGGCACTCAAAATTAGGCTCAATAATCTGAAAGTTTTGTGATCAATGCAGAATACCGTGGCTCTATTGCATCCCTTGATCTGGACACTACTTGCACAGTATAAGATAATATTATTCTTAGCAGATTGTTAACATTATTGTTTTATAATCAATTAAAATTGTCTTTTAAAAAATGTTAGCAAATATTTACATAGTCCCTTAAAATTAGCAAAGCACTTTTATTTGCTATCTAATTTGATTTTTTAAACATCTTTGAGAGATAGATATTATTATTCCCAATTTATATATGGGGTAACCGAGGTATAGAGTGGTCAAGTGACTGGTACAGGGTCACACAAATACTCAGTTTCTGGGACAAGATTAGAACCCAGATTTCTTAACTTTGAGTCCATCACTTGTGGCTCCTTGCTACCCTTTTCACATGAACTGCTTTTAGTCCGTGATTTTTGTTCAAAGTCCTTTGGTGTGCCAGCTGTGACTTCCCTCTATGGTGATGATTTCTTTACTTACATCATTTGGTTATGTTTGGGGTAGATAGAATGGTGAGAGCATTGAAGTCAGAATATGGGGGTCTGATTCCTGACTCTTTCCTGTACTCTCTGTATGACCTTAGACAAGACTTTTAAATCCTCCTACTTTTGGTTTCTTCTCTATCAAATGGAGACAATAACTGCTTACCACAGCTTCCAATTCCAGTTCTACAATGACTCTTAAAGTAAGAACAGGGAAAGTGCCTGTCTGATTTTTTTTAATTTCATGTTGTTTAGAAGACACCTAGGTCCTTTTGCATCATAGGCAGGTTTTCTTTGTAATCCTAAAAGTCACATATACAAATGGAGAGAATCCACAGAAAGTCAATGGAAATAAATCTCAAATTTATCTCACCAAGATCCTCAGAGTCAAACTAAGGACTTAGAAGACCTAGGTTTTCTTGACTTCAAAGCTAGCACTCTAACTACTGTACTATATTGCCTCTATGTTTATATGAAATCAAAGAGAAATTTGGGATATGTCAAAGAAGATGATTAGATATTAATCAAAAGGGAATGACCTAAATCATCCCTTCAAAAGAGCTCAAAGCTGAGCTGGGTATTCCATTTGCAAACTGACAAGGTAAAAGACAGCTAAACACTTTCAGAATGCAACAAAACTAAGAAATATATATATATATACATACATGCTCAATGCTCATGCATATATATACAACTACATACTATATATATATATGTGTGTGTATATATATATATATATTTATATATATATGATGAGACAGAGCACCATGTGAATTAAACTCTCTGAGACTGTTCTTAAATTTTAAGCCATAGTCAAAATTATTTTTATGTACTTTTACTGTTTTTTTGTATTTAATCTTTTAAAATCTGAACTCATCCAAGAGTTTTCTATGCGGTCACAATGATTTCTTTGTCTTCCCCTTTTCTTCATAAAAATGATTTCTGATTATATGGTAAGACTGATTTCTCAGTCTCCCTTCTCAAGTTCTTTGCTCTTTTAGAATCATTCTTTATTATATATAACTTTGCTCTGAGATATATTTTCTTTACAATCTTCTTCATTAAAGTCTTTATTGTGTACCTGATTATGTACACGGTTTCCTTCTTTAGCTATTTAGAATTCCAAAATGCCACTATTATTTTCTCTCATATTTTCAACCACCTTTATTTTAGCTACCAGTTCTTCCTTGTTAAGAATCAAGCCCAGAGTAACATTTTTCATGCTTCTTCTATCATCTAAGAAATGAAACTGTCAGCAAAGCAAATCAAGAAATGATCTGATGTTTATATCATATCTGAGCATTGACAAGACTCTTTACATGCTTCAGACAACCAGTACTGAATTCCCTTGGTTCATAATGAAAGTAAAAGTGTTCTCTTAAAATAAGCATCCTCCTATCATTTGATCTTTGGCACCTGTACCAAACTCATATTTAGGCTATGAGTTACTAAAATACCTTAATCCTGAAAGTGACACAAAAGAAAATTATCATCAGATGAATTTTTCTTAAAATCTCTTTGCGGGCAAGAGTTCCATTCTCTCTCTGTGGGAGTCCTTCTTGGATTAAGATTCAATCCTTTATCCTCTACTCTTGGCAGCATTTCTTAACCACAAGGTTAAAGAACATATTCAATGGTATACATCTCTTTTTCTCATTTTTCATCTTTTCCTCCACTCTCTGGAGCACACATTGGAAGCAGCATTTGTCAAAAGAGGATCTTTATTCCTAGGGTATCTTTGATACATTTATCTTGAGAACGTGATGGGCCATATGAAACATTACAATTCATCTGTGAGATGAGATCCAGTGGGAATTGGCAAAGCCATTCATGCAGAGCTGTTCTAGAGGGCTCATTTTGGCCTTTCTATCTTGCATATCTATTCCTTAATCCATTGCAATTGCTGCCTCTCTACCAACTTCTCTATTCTTGATGAGTTTGTGAAAATTCAGCCAGCCACAGCCATACATTTCCCATCTGTCAGATGCTGGATTGCTCCTGGTGTGTTTACAAACTACCTCACAAACACTATTTTTTCCCCAGAGCATACTTTCAGGAATTATATAGATATAGGTTTCTGATTGTTTTCATTAAAACACATGAAGAAACAATATGGCATTCTGTTTGATCAACATTTGTTGTATAAACTCATAGGAAAAATATTTAAGGTTTCTTGCTGGCAGCATACACACATGTATATATATGTATATACACACATCCATCCTTCCATTTATGTATATACATATTTCCATATTATCCTAGTCAAGTATGTTAGTTCTCTTGGAATGGGTGACATTTGCTAGCATTTAGAAGTAATGGATGACTTTCCGGCTTGTGCTGCATAATAGCTAATTACTAATTTGAAAAACGAAAACTTTGGTCACTTTTTGGATGTTTTTGTTTACATCATTTTTTTAAAGCATGTGGATGCAGTAATTCTCTAAAACCCTTTGGCCTCCTGATGATGCAATAATGCTTTTTTTAAATTTAGGTTTATTTAAATTTAGGTTTCTGTTCTGGACTTCAAATTGAAACTACTTTTCTTTCAATCATCTGAACCTGTATTGGACAAGTTGTTCTTGATTTTGCCAGTATCTCTCACCAAGTCTCTCTTCTCCTGGTCTTTTCTGTTCATCTGGTCAGATTTCTTTAGTGGCTCTTCCTCTCTTCAAAACCATTCTTGGTTAATGAGCTAATAAAGTACTTATTTTTCTATCTATATCAGCAAATGTATATTGGTTGTCCTATCTTCTTTCCTAGTTTTCTGTTTCCCCAACTTCAAATTTCTATAATATAGCATCTTACCTAACTTCTTATCTCCATCTTTCTTACTCTTTTTCAGAGTCTTTTTGCTGCTTTATTTTTATTTTATCATTTGTACTAGGATGTAGGTTTTCTACCGTCACATCCTACATCTCACCAACATCCCCCTACTCCTCTATTCCAACCCCCAATCTGTCAACAGGAAATTAAATCCTGTTCTATACACTTTCCTTCTAGACAACCCTTTCTCCCCTGACAACAATTATATCATAACTCCTTGTTGACAGTAAAAACTGGCACCTATTTTGGGGAGGGATACTTTCACCACATAGCAACATTAACCATCCATTTGATCATTTTAGTTTTGTATCTTCTGATCACCATATCAATATATCATTGGGTTATGTTTATGCCTAGAAAATCTACACAAATCTCCAAGTGTGGGCATATGTCTTTATATGAATATTGAATGTTTCACATCACTTTTGTGTCCATTACCTCATCTAACTTTCATAATGACCATGTAAGATATTGAGAACATGTATTATTATGCTGATTTTATAGGTTTGAAAACTAGCACTCTTAGTGGTTAAGTGACTTGACCAAAATCTTATCATGAATGTTTTCTGTTTTGTTTTTCCCAGAATTTATTTATTTTTAGTTTTCAACATTCATTTCCACAAGATTTTGAGTTTTAAATTTTTTCCCCATCTCTCCCCTACCCCCCAACGCAAGATGGCAAGCATAATGATTCCCTCAGTTTGCCGTCTCTTCTATCTCTCCTATCCCCCCCCCACTTACCTCCTTCCCTCTTTCTTTCTTGTAGGGCAAGATGGATTTCTATACCCCATTGTCTATATATCTTATTTCCCAATTGCATATAAAAATAATTTTTGAACGTTTGTTTTTAAAACTTTAAATTTCAGGTTCTCTCCCTTCTTCCTCCTCGCTCCCACCCCATTGAAAAGACAAGCAATTCAATATAATTTATGCATGTGTAGGTATGCAAAACATTTCCATACTAGTCATATAGTGAAAGACTATATTTCACTCTATCCTATCTCACCCCCTATTTATTCTATTTTCTCCTTTGATCCTGTCCCTTTTCAAAAGTGTTTGCTTCTGACTAGCCCTCCTCCAAGCTGCCCTTCCTTCTATCATCCCCCCCTTATCCCCTTTCCCCCTATTTTCCTATAGGTTAAGATACCCAATTGAGTGTGTATGCTATTCCCTCCTTAAGCCATATCCAATGAGAGTAAGATTCCCTTTCACCTCCCTGCTCTTCCCTTCCATTGTAACTGCTTTTCTGTTTTGTTCTAAACTTCTTGATAGCATTTGATATTTCCCCCCACTTACATATTAACACCTATCCTTCAAGTTTAGCCCTCTACTGCACTTTGTCTTTCTTAATTTCATAAGTGTATTATATTCTCCAAATAAAGTACAAGTTCCTTGGGGAAGAGCTCTCTCTTTCATTCATGATTCTCATGCTTAATGTAGTATAGGTAAGGGTCAGAACAGCATAGTAGGGAGAGTGTTAGACTTGGAGTCTAAAAGATCTTCTATTTAAATCCTGCCAGCAGCTTTCTGTGTGATCACACACAAGGTCAACATCTCTGAACCTCAGATATATGTTTAAGACTATTAAGTCAGTGGTGTGAAACCTGTGGCCTTCTAAGTACTCAAGTGAGGCCCTTTGATGGAATCCAAACTTTGTAGAACAAATCCCCTTAATAAAAGGATTTATTCTATAAAACTTGGACTTGAACAAAAAAACCACACCTGAAGACCTAGAAGGCCACATGCAGCCTCAAGAATGCAGGTTCCCCACCAGTGCTCTAAGGCATTGGTGCCTGACTTGTATTAGTGGAGGAAGAACCCACAATAGCAGATGTTACAGCAACAACAGCATATAACTGTTGAAACAATGGCAGATAGCTAATTGTAAAGGAGAAGGCCAATAGTAGTTACTTCATTAAAAAAAAAGTCTTGTTTTGACTTTGAGTGGGGTAGAAGCATTATAGAAAGTCTACAGAAGGAACTTCATAGAACTCAGGGGTCAGTATATCTGGGTTCTTCTTGGTAGGGTTGGCTCTTTAAAAATAGCAAAGTTAGTTTTCAGTGCTCCTACTAGGGGACTACATCCTGGAGAACATTCCTATTGGTCCTTGCCTTGAGGGAAGAGATCTAAAGGAACCCTTCCTTAGGGTTTGCTGGCACACTTGACCAACCTGGACTACATCTATGCACAACTTTTGCCTCCACCCTCCTAGTCATGTGCCCTTTTACCTTTGCAATAGTACCCCTGACCTCATTAGGTTCTCATTGTCCTTTTACTCATTCCCTCCATGTGCATTGCCATCTTCTCTGGAGAGGAAAACTTTGAGACCTCTTCATACAAGGATACAAATGATTGATAAGACTTCATATATTAATCCCCTTAGGGGAAATTTTCTGTTAATAGGCAGATAGCCCCAAGAAAAATAGTAGCTCACTTTTATATAGTGCTTTGGGGCAGAATAACTTGTGCAAGGTCATCTATTCTATCTCATGTAAAACTGATTCCACACTCTCAACATGGGCAAGCCCATGGCATATGGTATATAAACATTGCTAAAAAAAAAATAGCCACCACCACCAACAAAATAAAAAAAAAACCCTTGGTATAGAATTAATCATCATGTTATTCTCAATGAGCTATTTATAAAAAATTCTTAACTCTTTATTAAATTCTTCTTTCCTTTCTTCACTGCCACTCCTAACATATTTCTAGACTGTTGCTGCTTAACCAACCAATGAATGCAACTTATTTTAACATTTATCTAAAATGATATATCCTGAATCATTTAAATTCATACAACAACACCTCCAAACCAAGCTATAGACATTTGGGGGGGTATATACATAGTACTGCAATTGCTGGACCAAAGAGTATACCTAAATTAATAGCTTTTTGACATAGTTCCAAATTACCTTCCAGAATGATTGGACTAATTCATGGCTTTACCATTAACACATTAGTATACCTGTTTTCCTGAAGTCCCTCTAGCATTTGTCATTTAAAAATTTTTATCATCTTAACCAATGTAGTGGGCATGAAGTGGTACCCCATGTTGTTTTAATTTTCATTTCTCTAATTATTATTGATTTAGAGCTTGTTAAAAGTATGTCTTTTGATAACTTGGGTTTCTTTCTCTGACAAGTGCCTATTTATATCCTTGGAATGTTTTATCATTTGGAGAATGGCTCATATTCTTGTAAATTTTGTTCAGTTCCATACATATATACATACATATATATACACACACACATATATATGTATAAAAGAAACAAGACCTTTATAAGAGAAGTGCTGTAAAGAATCCCCCTCACATCATTTCCTGATTTTCTTTTAATTTTAGTTGCATTGATTTTGTTTATGCAAAAAAATTTAAAACGTAATGAAATTCTCCATTTGAGTGCCTCTGATTCTCTCCATCTTTTGTTTGGTCACGGGCTTTTTCCCTATCCATAAATTTGACAGGGAATTTCTTTCCAGCTCCACTAATTTGTTTTTGATGTCACTCTTTATTTCTAATTCATGACTCCATATTGAGCTTATCTTGGTATATGTTGATGTATACCTCATTTCTGCCAGACTACTTACCAGTTTTCCCAGCAGTTTTTCTCAAATATTGAGTTCTTGTTCCAAAAACAGAAATTCCATTTAAATAACTACAAACAGTATAAAATACTTGGTATATCCTGTCAAGAAATGCACAAAGTATATGAACACAATTAATAATAATGATGATGGCGCTGATGGCAATGATGGTGATGCTGGTGATTATGATAAACCCCTAACATTTATATAGCACTTACTATATGCCAGGCACTATTCTGAATGCTTTACAAAATTTTTCTCACTTTATCCTTACAATAACTCTTAGAGGTATGTGCCATTATTATCCCCACTGTATAGATGGGGAAACTGAGATAGAGGATATGTGACATGTCCCAAAGTTGTACAGCTGGTAAGTATCTGAGACTAGATTTGAACTCAAGTCTTCATGACTAAAACTCTAGAGCTCTATCTAACTGTTCCATCAAGGTGTTTCAACTTATAGATGGTCAGGGATTAGGATCTTGTTCTTAGCACAATAAATGTCAGCACTAGTATATTTCTTTGGCCACATCAGAATGTAGGTCTTTCTTACTTTGTACAGACCCAATGTTCTATACACTAAAATACCTAGCTGTTCCCTAATTATGAAACACTGCACAGAAATAGAGAAAGATCTATATAATTGGGGGAAAATTAATTGCTCATGTGTAGGCCATGCCAAGATAATAAAAATGATATTATTACCTTAATTAGTTTTTTTATTCAGTGCTATAAGAATCAAATTGATAATGGATATCCTTACTTCACCCCTAATCATTCTGGAAAGGCTTCTAGTTTGTCCCAATCACATATTTTGCTTACTTTTGGTTTTAGATAAATGCTATTCAAAACCTTTTTTTTAGCATCTATTTTATAATCACATGATTTCATTATTTTTGTTAGTGATATGGCCAATTGTGTGTATATATTTTTCCTAATACTGAACTAGCCCTATATTGTTGGTATAAAGATATCCTAGTCATAGTATATGATCTTGAATAATATAGATACTAATTGCTCTTTAAATATTCGGTAGATTTGGCTTATAAATTTATATGGTACTGAAGTTTCCACCCACTCCTATCTCCTTAGGGATTACGTTTATGTTTTTTTTTCAGTTGTACATCGAATTTGTTGACCTGATCTTTCTGTCTTTAATTGATATAAGCAGTTAGAGATATCAGTTTTCTCCTAAGTATTGCTTTGGTTGAATCCCCCAAATTTTGACATGTTATTATCTTTAATGAAATTAGTGATTGCTTCTATGATTTCTTCTTTGATGCACTCATTCTTTAGGATTAGATTACTTATTTTCAATTAATTTTTAATTTATGCTTCCAAGCACCTTTATTGAATGTAAATTTTATTACATCATAGTCTGGAAAGGGTGCCCCTAATAATCTCTCTTTTTCTGCATTTGTTTGTTATGCTTGTGCCCAATAATATATGGTCAATAGTTGTGCAGTTGCTATGCACAGTTGAAAAATGAGTATATTCCTTTCTATTTGAATTCAAAATTCTACCTAAGTCTGTCATATCTAACTTTTCTAAAATTCTTTTCATCTCCTTAACTTCTTTCTTGTTTATTTTGTTTAGATTTATCTAAATCTAAGAGTAGTAAATTGAAGTCCCCCACTATTATAGTTTTGCTTCATTTCCTCTTGCAATTCATTTAACTTTTTGCTTAATAATTTGTATATCATTTGTTGCATATATATGTTTAGTATTGAAGTTAACCCATGGTCTGTGGTATCTTTCAGTGAAATATGATTTACTTGATTAACTCTCTTACTTAGGTATATTTTTGTTTTTGCTTTGTCTGAGATCATAAATGCTCCTTCTGTTTTTTTTTTAGCTTTAGCTAAAGCATTCTGTATTCCTGGAACTTGTTTCTTGCTCCTTAGTAGGCCACATGCTTTTTTGCAATAGTGACTCCTTTCTGCCCTGTATATTTGACCCAGAGTAATGTTATATAGAACTATCAGATGTCACCTATTTCCACTCCCAGTGGTAGTATAGAGGTGTCCTAAGTGTCTTTCCAACCAAGTGTTCAGTTCCTTTACTGTTCCTCCTTTCTTGCACTCTGGGTTGTTCCCTGCCACTGCCGCCACCATCATAACTCATTGCCTCTTCTGCTCTTTCTAGTGCTACAGTTGCCAGCCATACCCCAGAACTGGCAGACATCTCTGTCTCCCTCTTTAACCTGCTTTGGACTAGAAAAAAATGAAACGCTCTGACTTTTTTCTTGGCTTTTCCAACTAGAATTTAGTTTGATGTGTTTTCTAGATCATTATGGATAAAGTTGTGGGGGAGCGAAGGTATAAAGCAACCTCTAACTTTCCCATATTATCTCTGTTTTCCATTCCCATATATTAAAAAAATATTTCCAATCATGATCTAATTTTATTCTTTTAAGGTTAAGAAGATTCACCTTCTGGAGTTCAAACTGGCCTTAGACACTTATTCGCCGTGTGATCTTGGTTAAGTCACTTAACCCTGTTTGTCTCAATTTCCTCATCTGTAAAATGAACTGGAGAAGGAAATAACAAACCACTCTAGTATCTTAGCCAAGAAAACCCCAAATGGGGTAATGAAACGTCAGACATGACTGAAAAATAACTGAACAACAAATAGCAACAAAAAATGTGAAGTAGGAAAAGAAACAGCTTATTTTTCCTGTAATAAGTAAAGATGAATTTACTTGTTTAAGATCTCATAGCAAATTATTAACAGAAGGGGCCAAGACTAGAACCCATATCCCTCATGTCCTGATCTCATACTTTTTCCATTAAGCCTTATTGCTGATCAGATCTATATTATTGCTCAATTCTTAAGGTCACTAAATGATCCATTATTTGCAATGGGCTGCACTCTTGCCTTAATTCAGTTAGTCACATAGTTGCTTCCTCTCCATTAAGCAGTGAATCTTGATTCATTGGATAAGCTTAATAATTTTGGGAATCTCCATGCCCTGAGGCTTTATTACTCTTTCAATAAAGTTATAACTAAGCATAAAAGAGCTATGAATAATTTAAGCAAAACTCATAGTATTTGGATGAAGTTATGTTTTATTAAGTACATCCCAGTGTGACCTCTTGTTACTTTTGTTGGCTCCCACCAGATTAACTCTTAACGGGGATAATATGACTATTCTTTTTCTAGCAATCATTTCAGTAGTGCTTCTTGTTCTGACTTTTTTCATTTTCTCAGAACTAACATTCTATCAAATAGTGTGCACTGACCCCCTCAGGTATTTGTTGTTTTTCAATTCACTTTCCTTCTCCCATCTCCATCAGAATCTGAATTACAGAAGTTCAGAGTTAGAAGAGACCTTACTTCAATTGTATTCATAGTTCCATTATTCTTGCTCTATTTGTTCCTTCAACTTACTCAGATTTCAGATCCTATTGAGTTTTGAAGAGATATTTAGTTCAACCTGTTGCATATATCACTAACTTAGTGCTTAAAGACCTCTCGTGAGGAGAAACACCCTTACCTTTAAAGGCATCCAATTCATTTTTTTATGACACTCTAGTTAGGAATTTTTTTTTCTGCTTATTTGTGTACATGTTATATTTTCACAGCAGAATGTAAGATTCTTCAGGGTAAGGGTTGTTTGGTTGCTTTTGTTCTCAATTAAACTTTACCTGGTGGATATTTTTTTAGATGTAGTTTTGTTATATATTAGCAAATATTTGTTAAATTGAATGTCCTTGTATCAGATCTAAATTTGCCATTTTGCTACATCTACCTATTCATTTTACTTCTGTCCTTTGAAGCCAAGCAAAAAATTCTAATTCTCTTTGTGTGTGAAAGTCCTTCAAATACATATTATATTCCCATTTTCCTGTACACCAGGACCTAACAGTAAAAGAGATGACATTTCCTATTGCCTTTCTTTGGACTAAAATGTATTTATAATAATGAAATAGCTTCCATTTGTTAAAACCTGCAACTTTGTCTAAGCAACTTGTTTACTACTATTTTCTTTTCACAAAAATCACAGGGAGAAAGCATTATCCAATGAGAAAAGAAATTAACTTCAAATCATAAATGCTAAGTTTGAGTTACAACTGTGTCACTTTCTCCCTTAAGTTTCATAAAAGTACCTTCAGCTCTCCACACCTCGGTTTCCTTGTCTCTCCAATGATGGTTAAAAAAGACAAAACAAAACCAAAACCCCCCAAACTGCCCTATTCACATAAGATAATGCTTGTGAAAATTGTTTCAAACTACAAAGTGTATGATTTCATAAACATTACAACAAATAGGAGGGTTTTTTATCATTTCCATTTGACAGATGAGAAAAGTGAGACATATAAAAGTTCAAGGAGTTCTTTATAGTTCCATAGCTTGTTAGTGACATAGCTTGGTTCAGGAAAAAAAAAATCTATTTACTCCCAACACACCCTCTTCCCAGTGGATTATGCTGTGCATCCCTGGGTTCCATTTGCTTCTTTGAATCTGTGACTTTTTTAAGAAGAAAGAGAGAAAAAAAGATTAGGCTTGAACCTTGAGGATGGAGGAACTGGATGGGGTTGGGGAAGCTAACTAGGTAATATAGAATGCATACACGCAGTATTTAAAGTGTTAAATATCTGCTTTCCCTCTAACAGTGACAAAGTCTGAGTTATATTCTTACCAGGATTGCTATTTAATGTTAATAGACATGGAATATTACTTGAAACTGAGAGGTAAAGGAAATTGGCAGAGTACAGATAAGCAGAAAATTGTCTATTCGCTATTCTGGGTCTATAACCCATCTTTTAGCACTATGAAAAATTTCCTTTATGTTTCATATGTCTAATAGTATGGCTTCCCCTTAGCAAAATACATGATGTATTTTCTGTGGCAAGGTCTCCATAACACCTTATAGGGTTATGCTTTTAAACAGGAAAACAATGGCTTTCCTTGCCTGAAGAGAAGCTCATTTTTAGTGAAGCTGGCTTTTAATTCAGGTGTGCTGTGTGTCCCAACTATAAGTCCCAACTATACTTTGCCTGTTGGTATTTTCAAGATCTATTTATCAGGATCGTAGCATGAGGGGTTTCTGATTTATGTGGTGAGCTTCAGACTTCTGGTATTTTCTCTGCTGGCCCTGATCCATCACAGTGACTCCACATTCCATTTCACACCAAAGTAACACTGGCTGTTACAGTATGTGTCACAAGGAGAAACATGATGGACATAAAGATAAGGTGATATGGGAGAGAATTCTAAGTTATCTTTGCTAAAGGAAATATGTTTTGAGAGCACTGAGTGGTTAATTCAGTCAAATGGATGGCCACTTAAGTCAGATAGTAAATGAATGAATTGGAATAAAATCATGTGGGTGCAACTGATTGACTTTCCAGAGAAATTGTCTCCTGTGAATAGAGACATTATGGTTTATTCTAGGAACATATTAAAAAATGATTATGTTCCAGGATAGGTTAATAAAATAATAATATTACTATCAATAGCTTAGAACTTATATAGCACTTTTCAAAGCACTTTACATACATTAGTTCATTGATCTTCACAAGAATCCTATGAGATATGTGTGGTGTTTATTGTTGTCATCTTTGAGACATTCCCCAGTTTCCATGTGCCTCATGGAACTCCCCAAGGCTTACCTGCTAAACCAAAGAATGATGACTTGTATTTCTAGGAGTTCACTACATTGAAGAAATCACAAACCTTTGGATATTTCATATATGTTATACTTCAATATGCTATAAGGGCCTGCTTCACACATGCACACGTAAATGCAAATGCTTTAAGATAGGTAGTACAAGTATATTCCTGTAAGTTATCTATACATGAAGCTTTAGGGCTACAAAACATTTTACCCATATTATATGTTGCATAAGAAAGAGTACTGGATTTGGAGTTAAAGCAATTAGGTTCTTAAGTTCCTAACCTTACCCAAAGTATCTAAGGAGGCAAGGTGGAAACCAGGGATATATTAAAGAAGTAGTTCCTCTTCATGTTGGCAACTTCCCAAAGTCTTTTCTTTTTCTTCATGGTTTTTTCTTCAAAAGATTTTCTTCAGATTTTTTTTTCTTTTTGAAGAGGTTCTCTGGAACCATGTGTGTGTCTCTCTTGAAGAAGCAGGAATGAGGAATTATCTCTCTCTCTCCAAGTCTTTCCCACCAACTCCCTCCTTCACAGAATCATAGAGGGAAGTAGGAATTCTTTGACTAGCTCTGACATATTTACTGCATGTCTTTTTATTGGTTGCTTTGCCAGAACCAGGAGTACAAACAAAAGAATCCCTGGGGAACATCGAGGCTCTTTTTCCATTCCCTGGACTCTAGTTTTTAAAGCTTACAAGGTCAGAGACTTGTACAATCTCCAATAATCCTTAAGCAAAGGAAGGAAATAATATATATAGTAGGGGCCAAAGCAACAAGAGGACCATGGCTTAACAAAGATGAGATGGGGAGAGGAGGCTGCTGGTGTTGGTACCATCTCTCTCTGTCTCTTTCAGCCACAACAACAATGTGAGTTTCATGCTGGTTTAAGTTGAGAGAGGACCTCAGGACTTGCCTCAACTCAGAATCCCACAAAAGCTCCTTCTTATCATCTCTAGGGAAAGGAAAAAAGGCCAGAAGTCTTGAAGGGAGATGGGGCTTTTTGTTTATTTTATTGCATTCCTAGTTCCTACACAACAATCAAAAGAAGTCATAGAGCTCCTGGACTACCAACTGTTTCTTACAGAATCATTGTGAAAAAATTCTTTTGCATATCTTATGGTGCTGTATAAATGTGGGGGTCATTTTGTTGGAGGTGAGATGGAGGAGGGGAGGGGAATGGCATCTGGAACAGTGGATTTATCAGTGTAGGGAATTCTACAGTGTTGGGCAACTCCCTCCACTAACTGATGTTTAGCAACTTATCTGCAATTTATAGTCTGACTTAAAACATTGCCTGGGGTGATGAGACTTTCTCTAGAGAACACAGCCATTAGTTATCAAAGGTAAGGCTATGTCATATCACAAGTTGGGTTACTAAAATTCAGTACAAGGAATCATGGAGCACATAATAAGACTTTAAAGTAGTTAGCAGTCAGACAATAAAAGGATAGACAATATCCCCCACTCTTGTCTCCAACCCCCCCCCCCAAAAAAAAAGTCCCTCCTCTCAAGTAGTTCACAGTCTAGTAGGGGAGACAACGTACAAATAACTATATACAAACAAGGTATACACAGAGAAAATTGAAGATAATAAACAGGAAGAAGACCCTAGCATTAAGGAGGACTGGGAAAGACTTCTCTTATAAGGTGAAATATTAATGAACATTAGAAGGAAGTCAGGGAGACCAATAGATGGAGAGAAGGGAGAGAATTCCAGGTATGGAGGACAGCCAATGAAAATGCAGTCAGGAGATGAAGTGCCTTGTTCGAGGAATAGGAAAGAGGCCCATGGCACTGGATCAGAAACTATGTGGGGCAGAGGGATAAGGTATAAGAAATTTGGAAAATTGGAAGGGAGCCAAGTTTTGAAGGGCTTTAAATGCCAAACCAAATTTAGATTTGATCATGGAGGTGATAGAGAACCAGTAGAGTTTATTAGATAGGGGTGTGATTGGTCTGATGTGTACTTTTGGGAGATCAGTTTGACTGCTGGGTAGAGAACAGACTAGAATGAGAGTAAGGTTTTTGTATCCTGGAACTGATATTTATGCTGATGAGAGGGGGAGCAGAAAGAGGAGAATCCTGGGGAATTGGCAGTTAATTGATATTCAAATTCCCTGTTGATGAAAGAGGGACTTTTGCCTGTTACTCTTAGTCTTATTTTGACCTGGAAACTGAGAGACTTTGAGGTTCTCCAGGACTTCTTTGCTTACCCAACACAGGGAACTACTGAAGTACTTGAAGACTTGAACCCAAGACTTCCTGACTCTATCCCCTTCCATATTATCTCTCAAGTATGAATTATTATTATTAAATCCCATGCACTCTCATCTACCATGTACTAGTAAATACCACCTAATTTTTTTTATAGCACCTTCGATTTTTAAAAACATTTTCCTCTTTCTTATCACAACACCTCTAAGAAATCAAAATTTCATGTCAAATTTTAAAATTGCAAAATTTAGATCCAGGGAGGTTAAAAATCAGATAGCTTAACTTAGGATCTTGTACCCTGATGTTCAACTCAATGTTGTTGCTGTTGTGGTTCTTTCCAGTCCACCATGCTACCACCCTGTGCATAGGCATTGTTCAATACATATTGTTGTCTGACAGGCATAGAGATGTTGTCTTGTTAGGTCTATAGGTAGCTAGGTGATACAGTGGGACTGAAGTCAGGAAGACTAATTTTCCTGAGGTCAAATCCAATGAAACTATGAAGTAGCTGTGTGATTTCTAAGCAACTTATTTTTCCTCTTTGAGTTCAGAGTTCAGGTCCTTTACTTATGCAATAAAGGATTTAGATGAGAACGGTTCCAAGGCCCTTTAAATTCTATCATCCTATAGAGGCAGTGGGGTACAGAGCCATAGGGCCCATTCCAAATCCTGGTTCTATTACATCTTAGCCGTGGGACTCTGGGAAAGTCAGTAAACCTAGCTGGTCAGCAGCTCATGTATAAAATGAGTGAGTTGGCTGGATAACCTTGAAGGTCTCTTTCCGCTGTACCTCCCTGAAGTCATGACTAGATATATGTCACAGAAATAAACAATGATACAACAACCATCTGGATGAAAGAGACTTTTTGATAATGGTGTAACCACTACTCAAATGATAGGAACTAAGGGCATCCACTACCACGAAGTACTTCCATGCTGACTTTTTACTAAGGATTTCTGAGCATCTGTTTTTATAGGGTATGTTTCCACAAATTCCCCTCTAATGTGTTCTCTTCAGTAGACTGTGGCATCACATTTCAAAGAAAACACTATCAGGTCTTGTTACAGGGGTGGTGTGGATGTAATGTTGTCCACAGATTGCTTGTTGTTCTGTGCTTGAACCTACTGGGCATCAGAAATGGTTAAAGGTTCAAGAGAAACGTTTGCAAAGTTGATAAAAGTTCACCTGCCCAGCTGGATGGTAAAAGCCCCTGTAGTTCTTAACACACTGAAGTTATTGGAGCAGAGTGCTGGAATGGGCAGACCTTAGTGATCATCAATCAAAGCACTTCTTTTTTTTGACAAATGAGGAAACAGAGGACCTCATAGAGGAAGTGACCAGCTCAAGGTCATGTCATTAGTAAGAAGCAGAAACAGAATTCAAGCCCAAGTTCTCTGACTCTAAATTCACTGAAAGAGTGCTGAGGACATATCTTACCTACTCTGTTACTTTGCTTAGGGCTAGCCCTGCTTAAGAGACAGTGAGTTATCAAAACCTAGGGCTAATTGCAGTGTACTAGAAAGACCATTGTCCTGAGAGCGAGGAGACATAAATTCTTTCATGAACAGTAAGAGGGAAATGTAGACTTAAAATAAATTAATGTTATTGACAAAAGGTTCTTTAAAGTGTCAAATTCTCTTAGAGCTTGATGCAGCGTTCAAACCAAATTAACATTGCAATTTTGATTTTAAGCAAAGATTTTTCTTCTCTGCCAAATTTCTCACAAATTTGGTTTCCTGTAGTTTTGAAAATTCATCTCGTCTGTAAGAACCCATTACTCACACCTACTCAGCCTTCTGTCAATCTCTTTACCTTCTGTCAGGTCTCATATGTTTAAGTTTCCCAATGAGAATGGAAAGGATCTCTCATGAAGACACTGATGAAGTGATAAGCTTATACTAACTCTGGCACAGGACTATTATGTGGGAAGAGTATGACTAACTGGCTTGTGAAGCAAGAAATGGTCCTCTTGCCCTGGATCTGTCTCTAATCACCTCTATGACCCAAGTTCATTCATGTCACTTCTTCAAAGTTCAGTTGCCTTGTCTATCATTATTACCAATGGATAATAGACTTAGAATGAGAGCTAATCCAAAGGCCATTCATTGCAAATGCATCATTTCACAAATAAGGACGTTGAGGTCCTTTGAGGTTAACTTTCTCAAGGACACAGAGGCTGCAAGAGCAACAGTTGAAATTTGAGCCTAATGTTTTTTTCACTGAACCACTGTAAAAATGAGGGCATAACTTCCCAGCTCACATTAGGGTGGTGGTGAAGGTCAAAAAGAAAAAAAAACAACAATGCATTAAAGGAGCTTTAAATTCTGGGATATGGTACAAAAATATGATATTATAAAATTATATGATGGTTGTTCCCAGATATTTTTTTGGATCATATAAATAGTCGATATATATCTTCTTTCCTTCCCTGATGAGGTCCTCACATTCTGGGATTCATACTGTCCTCCATAATAATAACAGCAATAGTAATGAAAATGCTGCCTTTAAAATCCAAAGCATCATTATCAATGTCATAAGGCAAAGGGAGAAGTGAGAAATGGTGAAATAAGGGAAAGTCAGTTGGCCTAGGTGATGTTGAGAAAGGAATGCATGAACTCTGAAACTGCTATGGTAGCTGTCAAGCTCTGGAATGAACCCTGTAACAAAAGCTAATTGGAATCTGGAGATAGGGTGATTATTTAGCACCTCAGTTAGTGTTGAAACTGTTACTAAGAATAAAAATTAATGGACAAGGTTACACAAGACTGAAGACTGGCACTACTTGAAACTATAATGATTATCAACTTGACAGAGGACAATGGAGAGAATGGAATTCTTTCATGTTCTGGCACCACAAAAGAAGTCAATATACATTGGAATAAATACCAAGACTGAAACTATTGGAAATGCTTTGGTGCAGATAAAGCTAACCACAACAGTGGATCTACTGTGAATGCACATGAAATGGAATGAAATCATGGATAACTTCATTATATTCCTTTAATGTTATTTAATGCCTAATATATTACACTATATTTCATAATAAAATCAGAAAAAAAGTTTTCATTACCTATAACTAGTATTTTTTGACAGCAATATTCCCAAATCCAAATCTCAAAATAATATATTATTGACCAGTGTAGATCAATCACGGAAAAATAAGTTCATCATCTCTAAGTCCAGTGTAGACAAAATAGTAGATAAATTTAACGAATTACTGAAAGCTGAAGAGAATAAAGATGAAAACCATAAAGGTCATTGAAAATCTTTATTTACCAACTGTTTAAGAAATTTGAAAACAGCACTAATGGCTCAACTATTTTTCGAAAAGTCATGGATGTACTTACACTGAAATTCTGAAAAACATTCTGAAAAGACCTTTGTGAGTTTGGCGTTATGACTCCAATGAGCAAGATTACACCAAAAGAGAATTTCCTTTTTTTTTTTAACAAGCTGATACACGTTATAAAAATCTTGAATGAATAACTTCTCTTTCTCTCATGGTTCTTTTTCAACCAAAAATAGAGATGACTTATTATATACAAATATTATGCTCCATCATGAAGAAAATAATTGGTCCAGAATGTTGAGATGGCTCTTTGCATATAAGTAAGTGAACTGATTTCATGTCAAGGAAGAATCAAATGATAGCAAGTGTCCTGTATTAGAGAATGATCATACTGACACCTAACAAAAATAACTAATGCTTATATAGTACATACTATGTGCCAGGGACTGTGCTAAGTGGTTTACAAATCTTATTTCATGTGATCCTCACAACAACTGGAGTGTTAGGTGCTTTTATTATCATCATTTTAGTGACGAAACTGGGGCAAAGAGACATTAAGTGACTTGCTTTGCATCATACTGCTAGTTAGTGAGTATGTGAGTCTGAATTTGAACTCAGGTCTTCCTGACTCTAGTCCCAGTGCTCTATCCACTGTTCCATCTTTCTGATCCAAGAAGATGAAGATAAAAGTTCTGAATCAAGTCAGATAATTGGTTTAGCCCTGGATAGGATGCCATTTTGTAGGTTTCATCAAGATGTTATTATGGGTCAGAAATTCCATATCTCTGTTCCTATGGTCTCTGTGGTCAGCAGAGTCAGGCTACTTGGGCACTTGCTTCATGTTCCTCTTTTTGCACCTCATCCTCTGTATTCTTTTCTTCTACTTGGTTTTTATGGCATGGGGGAGATGCACAAAGTGACAATAAGACTAGGAGTTTTCTATGCTACTCCTCAGAAAGTATATTAAAAAAAATCCCAGGAGCTTCATAAAGTAGTACATGTGATGGCTGTAGGTCCAGTATAAACCGTGGAAGGAAAGGTGGAGGAATCAAGCACTATGATGGCAGAAGGTATTTGAAAAATCAATAAAGAAATCAGTGAAAGCCATTGCAAGATCACATGACTCTCTGATATATGTAGCAGAAAACTTGAATGTCATATTTGTATAGGTAGTAGAAAACTTGAATATTACATTGTCCAATTAAAAGCAACAAAATAGAAAATATTAGAATCTAGAAAACAAAAGCATGCCAGACATTCTAGCTTCCTTAAATGGAAATTAAAGCAGAATTAAAAGGTTGAAAGAACACAAAGACCAAAATAAACAATTTAATATCAATTAAAAAGTTTATAGAGTAGCTTGAGAAGAAACCAAAGGCAAAAGAAAAACATTGAAGAAGGAAGATGTGCAAACTTTTTGACCATCTCTATGGTCATAAGAAATGCAATACAGTAAAAATGTCAATAGGATCAAATGAGAAAGAGAAAACTTGCTCATGATTCATATAACGCATGACTTAGCAGTTGTTTCAAGAGAGTTAACGGGAACATGCAGGTGATTGTAGAGCAATTAGGTCAAGGGAATTTTTTTTCTACAAAAGTAGTCTCAAACATTGATAGTGACTCATGAATTATGAGCAAATCACCTTACCAGATTTCTTTCAGACAAAATCCTAATGCTATATTTCTTTAATGAGGCACCCCATTGCCTATGACTAAAAGATCATAGCACCAGTGACCTCTCCAAGGATAGTTCAATTATGTAGTTGTAGCTTATAGTAGTTTATGTAGTTTATACAAAAATTCACAGCTTGTATGACTAAATAACAAACACCCCACCCACCCACCAAATTGTGTTTCACAAGAAAAAGACTATAGTAATTCTGGATTTTAAAAAAATGTGTCTAAAAGTATCAGAGATATAAAGAAAAAATTGTGGCATCAGTAATTATTAAACAAGTTGTCTAAAAGTCATATTAACTTTTATACTGCCTTAATTGAATACTACTGAAAAAGTCTTTCACTAAATTCCAAGCTTATGGCTTATCTGTGGACCAAAAATATACAAATTAGATGTAAGTATAGTGAGAACACTTGGATGACACTAGAGGAGAAAGTGAGACTTTACATATATCTGCCTCACTTAAATCCAAGTTACTTGCAAGTCAAGACATCACCTGTGATGTCATTGATCCTCTTCCAGAATGAAGGATGAACATTAACAAAAACAACTTATAATCTGTCGTAGAAGTATCAAGGATAATTAATATCATGTGACATTTAGTGAGACAGTTTAAACCCATTCTGTTTCTTCTTAACCTTAAGTCTATTATAGTCTCTCCAAAATAAAGCTAAGTATGGCTAACAAATAAAATTGGTTTTGTATAATTCGTGAACTTCAAAGTGGACTAAATTACATTTGGATAATACCCTAATAAAGCTCCATCTTTTTTACATTTAATGTTTTTTCTCAATTACATGCAAACAAAAATGTTTAACATCCTTTTTTTAAAAAAAATTGAGTTCCAAATTCTCTCCCCCCATTTCCTTCCCCTTTTCCAGAAGAGAAGCAATTGGATACAGATTATACATGAATAGTCATGCAAAACAATTCCATATTATCCATGTTACAAAAGAAAAAGCAGACTAAAACAAAGAAACAAATCAAAAAATAATAAAGTAAAAAAATATACTTCAACATGCATTCAGACTCTACCAGTTCTTTCTCTGGAGGTAGACGGTATTTTTCATCATAAGTCCTTCAGAATTATCTTGAATCATTGTATTGATCAGAATAGCTAAATCTTTGTGCAATATTGCTGTTACTGTGTATAATGTTCTCTTGGTTTTGATTATTTCACTTTGTATTAGTTCATAAATTCTTCCCAGGTTAATCTAAAAGCATCCTGCTTGTCATTTATTATATAGGACTATCATATTCCATCACAATTAAATACCACAAGTTTTTCAGCTATTCCTCAAATAATGGGCATCCTCTCAATTTCCATTTCTTTGCCACCGCAAAAAAAAGAGCTGCTATAAATAGTTTTGTACATTTTGCTATTTTTCCTATCTTTTTTATCTCTTTGGGATACTGACCTAGTAGAGGGTATTGCTGGGTTTACAAAATGTTATAGCCCTTTGGGCATACTTTCAAATTGTTCTCCAGAATTGTTTAATCAGTTCACAGTTCCATGAACAGCACATTGTTGTCTTTATTTTTCCATATTCCCTCCAACATTTGTCATTTTCCTTTTCTGTCATATTAGCCAGTCTCATAAGTGTGAGGTGATACCTCTGTGTTGTTTTAATTTGTATTTCTCTAATCAACAGTGATTTATGATAGTTTTTTAAATGTGTCTACAAATTGCTTTGCTTTCTTGTTTTAAAAGTTGCTTTTTCATGTACTTTAACCATTTATCAATTGGTAAATAATTCATTCTTATACATTTGAATTAGTCCTCTATATATTTGAGAAAGGTGATCTTTGCTCTAATTCCCCTCCCACCCCATTATTCCCTCTGCTACTTACCCCCCCATTTCCTGCTTTCATTCTAATCTTTGCCACATTGATTTTGTTTGTGCAAACCCTTTTTATTTGGATGTAATAAAATGATTAATTTTAAATTCCATAATGCTCACTAGCTCCTGTTTGGTCATAAATTCTTCACTTACCCATAAATCTGACAAGTAAAATACTCCATGATCCTCTAATTTGCTTATGATATCATTCTTTATGTTTAAGTTATGTACTCATTTTAACCTTACCTCAGTATATGATGCGAGATGTTTGTCTATATCTAGTTTCAGTCAAACTGCTTTCCAGTTTTCCCAGCAATTTTTTGTCAAATAGTGGTTTCTTTCCCCCAAATTTTATATCTTTGGCTTTGTCAAACAGTAGATTACTATGGTCATTTACTACTGTTTACTGTGTACCTAATCTATTCCACTGATCCACTACTCTATCTCTTAACCAGAGTTAGAGTGTTTTGATGATTACCACTTTGTAACATGGTTTGAGATCTGGTGCTGCTAAGCCACCTTCTTTCACATATTTTTATTGATTCCCTTGATATCCTTGACCTTTTGTTCCTACAGATGAATTTTGTTATTATTTTTCTAACTCTATAAAAGTATTTGGGAGGAATTTTATTGGTTTCATTATTAATGAAACACAAGACCCATTACCTTAAAACAGGTACAAAATGATTACCATTTCCTTAAAAAAAAGAGGAAGGTGATTGATAGATATTCTGAGAGCATATGATAAATATACACATGAAATTCTTTTGGAAAAAAGCAGATATCAAGTGGCTGAAACGTAGTAAAGATTGGTGCTGATCATTGGTTTTGATGAGTAAAGCCAAGAATCGTCTATTTACCAAGGGATCCTATGAAATCTTACAAGGTCCAAAGTGGAATTCACGTATGGAAGGCATTGCATCCAGAAACAAGCTCTCAGTCAACATTATGTCAATAATAATGCATAGGACAAACTACTGTCTTGTGAATTTGTTTGTGAAAATAAGGGGTTAATGATAGCAATACATGACCAGGTCTTTGTCACCAAAAATTACAAGGAGATTGTCTTTAAGGAGTTCAGAGAGAGTGATCAACTTAGATTATGCAAGGAAATGGTAGAAACTGTACATACAATGCACCATGAACAAAGGCTGAAAATTTGAGTAACTACTGACTGTAGAGTGGTATATAGGAATGATGCTGAATTTGGAATCAGAGACCCTAAGTTCAAATCCCAGCTTTGCTACTTCCTGACTTTGTGACCTTGTGCCAATCACTTCATGTCTCTGGGCCTCAGTTTCCTCATCTGTAAAATCAGGGGGCTTGACTAAATGGCCTCTTCCAGTTCTAAATATATGGCCTGCTGGTTGGAATCATAGGTCAGAATCTTTCTATCTTTTATGGACTGACCGATGACAAATTCACATACTATAAATGAAGACTTCAAAGTATCTTGAAAATTTCAAGTAATTAACTGTATTAGAATACGCTGTTATCAAAAACCAAACTGTATTCTACAATTTCTTGTATATCATATGCCTCCATAAAAGGCTAAGAACATTTTAATAGATATTACCATTCCAAATACTTATAATCTCTAAGCTGCATAGAACACAAATGTTTCAAAATAGACAAAGATAACAGGTTGGGGGAAAGGGTATTCAGTAGGCTCACTATTTTGGGGTGGGAGTAGGGGAGAGATGGGGAGAAAAATCTGTAACTCAAAATCTTGTAGGAATGAATGTTGAAAACTAGAAATAAACAAACATGAATGAATGAATGAATGAATAAGTAAATAAATGAATGAATAAATAAATAAATACATATATCTTTTTAAACAGAGAAAGTTGGCGGAGGAGATTGAAATCACACTGCACAAGATGAGGTATATAGCGTCCCTGTTCTGTTTGCTACTGGGGGTGTACCAATGATGTAAGCCTACAGAGGAAGAAGGTATGTCCTAATATAGTCTGTCTGCTCTTGCCTCTCTACTCCAGAGCCAGGTATATTATATTTTCCTTCACTATTCCACAGGGATAACCTTGAGGGGTTGGAGTCTCTCTACTATCAATGGCTTGAGGCCTCACTACTGAATTGCTATATTTGTTATGGAGTTGGTGACAAGTACCCAGTTCTATTTAACTTAATAATGACCAGTCTCACCAAGTTCATATCCAAAGGCGATGCTACATTTAGACGTAAAGTCATATGTATTGGACAAGTCCTTGTCTCAGTTGTCATTGGATAGGGTTCTGAAGATCCTTCGAAGGGTCACCCCTTTTGACATCTATGGGACGCTGATGCTAAGCTGGCTGAAATGCCCTGACATGAACTCCTTGATTCATTACCACAGTTCTTCCAGAAGCAAGCTCTCCAGTGTCTGCTATGTAAAGAGAATGCATCAGCTAAGCAAGCA
This sequence comes from Pseudocheirus occidentalis, assembly GCA_028646575.1. Lineage (NCBI taxonomy): Eukaryota > Metazoa > Chordata > Mammalia > Diprotodontia > Pseudocheiridae > Pseudocheirus > Pseudocheirus occidentalis. The sequence continues at coordinate 277,832,499 of CM053594.1, read as the reverse complement.
GATAGGGGTCTACTCATGTGCCATGTTCCCATCACATTAACATTTTTATCAATGATTTTATCTGCCTATGTAATCATTCACAAAACATCATATATAAAGAATAATATCAAGAAAGAAACTTGTCCCAATGCTGTCTATCTGCATTTCATGAAAAAAAAATTGAAGAACATGATAAAACAAAAATAATACCTCTTAGGTTACCATAGATCTACTTTGCAAGTATTTATATACACTTATATATGTATGGGGAAGCTAGGTGGTATAATAGATAGAGCTCTGGGCCTAAAGTCAGGAAGACATCTTCCTGAGTTCAAATCTAGCCATAGACACTTACTGGCTGTGAGACCCTGAATGAGTCACTTAATAGAACATAAGCTCCTTGAGAGCCTTGTTTATCTTTGTATTCCCAACACTTAATATCATGCCTGACAAATAATAGAACTTTAGTAAGTTTTTGTTGAGTGGATAATTTCATAATAAGCGTTTCTATAATTCTTTAAAATATGCCTGGTATTTTATATATGTTATGCCATTCAGGCCCATCTAGGTTATGTCTTACCATATTTCCCCTTCCACAGATTATAGTATTTGGACCCCCTAGATATTCAACTCCTTTTCCAAACTAGTATAGTACCAATAATTCAGGGGTTGTGTCCTTCTCCATGTCCTGGTTTTTCCATTTTCTCTTCCCTGCATGTGGTTCCCCAATGGATCAGACACAACTTCTCTGGGTCCCGGAGGCCTAATTCAGTCAATAAGTCAGTCAACTAGCACTTATTAAGTTCCTATTATGTGCTCAAGGCAGAAATTCCTGACCATTTTTCTGCTATCTCCATTTGATGTCTTTATACCTACTATAAGGAATTTTGCACCAGAATCTGAAACAGTACTTAGATGAAACCAATACAATTTTTATTACTTATTTCACAGAGCAGTTGTAAAAATCAAATAAGATATTATATAAGATGAGTAGAGGACATTTCATCTGCTTTTATTTAACAGATATGTCAAGATTTATACATAAAAATAAGTGTTGTCCCTAACGGTCTTCTGCAATCTAGTACAACCTTCTTCAAACTAGTCCCCATTGGAGGATACACTTGTTTCAAGGATGCTGCTGTTTCTTATAACTTTCTTGGAAACAAATAGCCATCAGCTCTTCCAGCATATTCTTTGGAATTGCTCTTAGTTGTGGTCACAACTTTCCCTTAGGGGATACACTAGATAGATAGATAGATAGATAGATAGATAGATAGATAGATAGATAGATAGATAGAGAGATAGAGAGATAGAGAGATAGATAGATAAATATAGACAAGCATAATTTGAAAGAAAATCTAGTGATTAAGCTGAGCAATACTGTTTTGAGTTACAAATAAAGTTACTTTTTTTTTCTTTTTTGTTATTAACTGGATCTAAAGGGAATCCCTACAGAGTAACTCTGGAATTGCTGTGAGCTCTGAGAGCACTTCTACCATGAGTGCACAGCCTCAAAGGGGGGACATCTTTAAAAGACAACTGTCCTATGACTATTTTGGTATATTTGCTGAAAGGTCAATTGCATTACTTTATAGGTGCACAAGCCAGTATGTGAAAGAAAGCACATTGACAAGTACAAAGCATTATCTAAAGCTAGGCATTTGTATAAGTATTTCAGACATATAAGCAAAAGGTTATTTAAATTTCCAAGCACATCAGAAAATGCATTTGAAATGTTGCCCCACTCTGTTATCTTCTTTAAAAAGGATTATAGCTTTAAAAAAAAAAAAGGAAAAAATAGAAGTGCTTCTGCTTAGTTATCCTAATCAGATTTTAAGGGGGTGGGAGACTGAGCATTCATTGAAAGGGGAGATAATGAGTTCAATCCATAGTGATTTTTTTTTCATTTTCACAGAGCTACATTCCTGGGATCCCCAGCTGCCCTCCTCCCCATCTGCTGGTTGTTAACACTTAGTCAGCTACTTGAAGAATCCCTAATCTGAATCCAAAAAGAGATGGGAAGGGGAGATGAGATCATTCTTGCAGATTGACAGTTGAAGTGACTGACACATATGCAGACCCAGATGTCTCACTGTTTTCTGCTGAGAAGCCCCCATCTGAAGGGAAACTGGGAGACAGTCCAATCTGGGGAATCTACGCTAAGATGGCCAAAGGAGACCAGTTGGGGCAGGTGTTAGGGTATCTGCTGAGGCTTGCATTCCTCGACCATCAACATTTCTTTATTCAGCACACTTTATAATCAACCCATCAGTGTATCCTGATTTCAAAACAAGGAATAAAATAGATCCTTGGAACTGGGGGTGGTAGTGGTGTTGGTGGTGATAGGGGATGATGGAGAGGGATGAGGATAACTGTCTTCAAATATCTTGAGGGCTGTCATGTGGAAAAAGAATAGATCTATTCTGGGTATTTCTGTGGGTAGGAATATTAACAATGAGTAAAATTTGTAGGGAGACAGATTTCAGCTTAATATAAGAAATAAATTCCTAACAATCAGAGGCATTTGACAGTGAAATGAACTGTCTTGAAATTGTTCAAGCAGAAGCTTAATAATCATTGTAAGGGATGTTATGGAAAGGAGTCAGGAGTGGGTTAAGGGGTCAAGGGTGAAGATCTATGACAACTCTTAGTTGTATGCAATTCTTTGTGACCCAATTTGGGATTTTCTTGGCAAAGATACTGGAGTAATTTTCCATATCCTTCTCCAACTTTTTTATTTTTTCACATGAGGAAATGAGACAAAAAGGGTCAAATGACTTTCCCAGGGTCACACAGCTAGTAAGTGTCTGAAGCCAGAGTTGAACTCATGAAGACAAGTCTTTCTGACTCCAGGCTCAGTGCACCATCCACTCAACCACCTCGCTGTCCTCTTCAAAGCCTTTTATGTAAAATCCCATGTGCTTGTTTCTGTGGGGGATGGAAGGTATAAGACATAGCCCATACTTTGCTGCATTAAAGAAACTTACTGTATATGCTATGAGACAAGACATGCATCAATGAAAAGTTAAAGCATAATACAGGACTATAGATAAATGATCCCTGGGAACTAGGGATCCTCAGGGTCCTGGTGTGGTGATATTAAGATAAGAAGCCTCTCATTCTTCATGTGCCCCATGCATTCTCATTTTTGCCAGGATTTATTTTCCTAATAGATTTATATTAATAATACTATATAATTTATGCTAATAATACTAAGGGCTTACTTTGCGCTAGGCAGGTTTAGGTAATTTCATGAACAAAGAATGATGGTAGGAATACTATACAGGTTTACGTGGGATAGCTAGTATGCTAAGCTTCTCTTGGTCATGGAGAACAGAGAGTGACAGTGTGTGAGATAGACTGAAAAAGCTTGTACCAGATGGTTTAGAACTATACGTGTTTTAACTTTAATTCAGTAGACAATAGGGAACCTTTGAAGCTTTTTGAATGTAGGAATGTCATAAGTAGTTCTGTCATAAGAAAGATAATTTGGGGAGAGGGTTTGGGGAAGAAGGCAGAGTAGCAGGTCAGAAAGCTTTAGGCTCTCCAAATTTCCTCCAGAAAAAAAAAGACAGAAGAAGGAGAGGAAAAGGGAAAGGAGGAGGAAAAGGAAAAGGAAGAAGAGAGAGAGGAAGAGGAGGAAAATGAAGAGGAGAAAGAGGAGAAGGAGGGAGAGGAAGAAGAGGGAGAGGAGGAGGAAAAGGAAAAGGAGGAGGAAGAGAAAGAAGAGGAAGAAGGTGAAGGAAAAGGAAGAAGAAGAATAAAAGGAAGAAGAGGAAGAGGAAGGAGAAGAATGAAAAGAATGAACAAATATCCATTGGAATATAGAGGAGCATCAGATCTACTACAATGGGTAAAGCTATTATCCTCCAAAATCTGAGGACTCATTCTTTGGTTATCAGTCCTGAAAATATTGACAACCCTGACCATAGTCCTCAGCTGTGTTTTCTTTCCTATAATTTGTCAACTTTATACTATTAAATATAAGAAGTACATTCTTTCTGTTTCCACATAATTTCTAGTGATAGCCTGAAGAGAGAAAATGCATTATGCTTGTATTTGTAAGGAATTCAGATATTAGCAACAGGCAATTATTCAACCCAAGTGAAACTGTAGTCATGAAATAATTCTTTGCACAGAAAAAAAGGCCTATTCATGTATATAGTTTGGAGTTAAAATTTCCAGTTATTAAATTATTCTTCAATATTATCAATTACTTTACATGATTAATATTAAAGTAAATAATAAAAATCTTGTTTGTTTTCTGTGGTCCTGATCTCTCCTGCCTACTTCCTTTCTCCACATTTTCCCTCTGGGGTGGTCTTTCCTCAATTTTAGGAGTCCAGTGCCTTGTGTCCTCTCTCCTTAATATCAACATTTATTCTCAAAACAAAACTTGTGATATCCTTTATACCGAATGTGAGTTGTCTTCAGAGCTACTGTGCTACTGTGCTAAGTATAGTGGGTGAAAGAGTTTAAAAGTTTATAAAATTAGACTCTATTGAAAAGAGAGTCCCAGTCCCTGTCCTCACAGAACTTGCCATGTAATAGGAGGTGAGGTACATAGAAGGATAATTAATATTGAGTGGGATGAGTACGAAGCCCTCTCAGGGAATTGCTTGGCTGTTTGCCTGCATGCTTACATAGCCTGTGATGGTTACAAACCATTTCTGGCCCCCTCAGCACATCCTGTTCAAACTGGTTCAAAGTCTATACATGGGTTTTTTTGAGACACAGAATATTCTTTAAATGCCAGGGGGCCTGGAGTCCCCTACCTCCTTATTCTTTGAGACTGGGGGAAAGTTAGAGTTTCCTCCAATATGTTGTACCTCCAAAATGTCCCACCAGTGGCCTGGAGGGTAGAAGGGGGAGTTAGGGAGGGGTTATGGTTAGGGTCTATAAATTCTGCTTTGCTGAAAACGCCCAGGCACTTCTCAGAGATTGCCATCTTAGATGGGTGGAGAGTGCCCTTTCTTGAGAAAGAATAAACGACTTTTCCTTTTACTGCTAGGACGGAGACTCTATTATTTCTTTGAGTGAGAATTCTTGGGGGTGACTAGAGGGCGCAGTGAATAGAGCACTGGCCCTGGAGTCAGGAGGACCTGAGTTAAAATCCGGCCTCAGACACTTAACACTTACTAACTGTGTGACTCTGGGCAAGTCACTTAACCCTAATTGCCCTCCAAAAAGCAAATAACAATAATAATAATGATAAAAAGAATTCTCACTGTCCCATGCACTACATTATAATGCCTGGTCAGTTCATCAAAGAAGTGTAAGAGAAAGGGTTGATCAAGGAAATCAGGGTGATTAGAGATATCAGCAAAGGTATCTTGGAAAAGAAGGCATGAGGTGAACTTTAAAGGAAAATGATAATGCTTTACTTTCATGTTTAAAAAAATATTTTATATCTGTAATATTATCTTCGCAAGAACTCTGTAAACTAGCCAGGCTGATAGAGAAAAGAGCACTGCATTATCTGACTCTGTTCTTGAGAGTGGCTTTTTTTTCCCCTCATACAGGACTCTATTGTTTGCCTGTTGGTGTTTTATTTTATTTTTTCTTGTTTGGAATGAAAGTGATTGGAGATGGAATTGATCAAGAGATTTCCAAAATGAAAGGAAAGTAAGTCATTAGAGTCCAGGAGCTAAAGTTCATGGCAGGATTTGCTACAAGCTGGACAGCCACTCAGTCCAGTTCAGACAAGTAGTAGCAGAAATATAATCTCATCTATCCATTGACCATGCTACATTTGAAAATAAAATTGATGGGATGAACACTATGTAGAAACTGCCTTGAATTTGAATTCACTCTCCTCTAGGACCAAGGTAGTTTAGGAGACAGTATATCTCCCCCTTTATTCCCAATATTGTGGGGGATTTATTCTTCTGTTTTTGCAATGTCTTTGCATTAAGTATATCTGAGAGAGAGACAGAGACAGAGAGAGACATAGAGAGACACACAGAGAGACAAAGACAGAGAGAAAGAGTCACAGAGGCAGACAAATAGACATTCTGTGATATGATGTGGTCCTTAATATTTGAAGAGGGCCAAAATGACATCACAACGTCAGGGTCAAAGTACAATATGTCCTGACTGTGGCTGATCAGACCAATATGACCTGAAAAGATTCTATGACAAATAGTTTGAAGATTTTGGGGTAATGTCCCTAAATTAGCACTTCTCACTTTTCTTTTGAGCTACTTCAGTTCTGCTTTGCTCATATAATTCAGTGCCTTCTTTGATGTGGGCACTTCATGCTGCATAGTCCTGTAGCCACACCTCCCAAGGCTTATAACCAATACTAAAGTTCTTTAGAGAGACCTTTAGAATGTCCTTGTATCACTTTGTCTGACCTCCAGGTGAGCACTTGCCTTGTGTGAGTTTTCCATAAAATAGTCAGGCAAATGAATGTTTGGCATTTGGAGAATGTGGCCAACTCTTTGGAGCTGTCCTCTTTGCAGTTGCAGTAGAGTTTGAATGCTTGGCAGTTCAGCTCAAGAGAAGACCTCAGTGTCTGCTACCTTGTCTTGCCATCTGATCTACAGAACCTTACTAAGACAATTCAAATTGAAGCAGTTCAGTTTTCTGACATGGTGCTGGTAGACAGTCTAAGTTTCACAGGCATACAACAACAAGGCCAGCACAACAGCTCTAGAGACCTTTAGTTTAGTGGGCAGCCTAATACCTCTTATTTCCCACACTTTCTTTTGGAACCTTCCAAATGCTGAGATAGCTCTGACCATGTATGTGTAAACCTCATTATCTATGTGGACATCCCTGGAAAATATACTGCCAAGATAAATGAACTTATCCACAGCATTAAAATTTCTTCATTGGCTCTATCCAATTGTTCCACATTTGAATGGTGGGGGCTCCTGGTGGAGAGCTTCTGCTTTCTTTGTATTAGTTGTCAGGCCAAATTCAGCACAAGCCCAAAGAACTGATCAATACTCTATTGCATTTCAATATTAGAGACTGCATTGAGTGCACAATTGTCTGTGGACAAAAAGTCTCATGCCATCTCTCTCCTTTGACTTGTAGTCTTTTGAACTTAAATAATTTACCTTTAGTGTGGTGGCTGAACTGTTTTTATCTTCATTTAAGGTGTCTGACAACATTGTGGAGAACATCATACTGAAGAACATGAAAACAAACATGCAGCCCTGCTTCTTTACTCCATTGGTGATTGGGAAAGTGCAAGAGAATTTTCTGTTATCAGGAACCCATGCAAATATGCCATCATGAAACTGGCATACAATAATGATGAACTTCTCTGAGCATCCAAATTTCACCACGATTTTCCACAGGGCCTCCTGACTGACTGACTGTATATCAAAGGCCTTGGTCAGATCAATGAATATTCTGTATATACCTCTGTTCTACTCCTGTTGTTTCTCCTGGAGGTGGCAGCAACAAAAACCATGTTGACTATTCCTTGGCCCTTTCTAAAGCCACATTGGTTCTTGGGTAGATGACCATTTTCCAGGTGAAGGATCACTGATTAAGGAGGACTTTGACAAGAATCTTGCCAGCAGTGACTAAGAGAGAGACCCCATTGTGATTGTCACAGGACAACCTATTTCCTTTCTCTTTATAGAGATGGATAATGGAGGCATCCTTTATCTCCTGGAGGATAACCTCTTGTTATATAATGTGGAAGATTTCAGTCAGTGTTTGTATAGGCAGTGGACCCCTTGCCTTGTAGATTTCTGGTGGAATGGAATCAGCACTAACTGTTTTGCCATAGGAAAGGAACCTAATGGCATTCAAAACCTATTCTTCAGCTGGAAGTTTGGTTAGAGAGGGATTGATTTTAACTTGAGGTATACAGTCAGTGGCTTCAGCATTGGTTGATGATGGTCTGTTGAGGACACCATGGAAGTGTCAACCCATCTCCCCAGGATCATGTCCTTATCAACAATCAATGTAGATCCATCAGTATTGATTGAGATGTACCAAAGGCCTTTGATCTATGAAGATATACCAGAGGTCTTTGACCCATGAAGAACCTTCAGGGCATCATAGAAGCTCTTTGGATCATTACTGTCAATGTAAAACTGAATTTCATTTGCCTTCTTACTGAACCAAAAATCTTGCATCTCTCTGAACTTCACTTATACTTTATTTTTGATGGAGTTAAACGATACTTTCTTAGAGACAGACAAACTGTCCTGCTGGTAAACCTTGTGGAATTTGTTTTATATTTAGTAGCTTCTGAAGTTCCCAATTTTCATCAAACCAGTCCTGATATTTGTGAGTTTTCTGGTCCAGATAAAGAAATGAAGTGTTGTATACACCAAATCTGAAAGCTTCCCACTCCTTTTCTGCTCCACTGTTGCCAACAGTGTATTGGCTCGCTTGGCTTTGCCTCCAAGTGAATAACAAACTCTTCATGCAGGGAGAAGTACTCTAATCTGTTGATATTGACTCTTCTGATAGCTGTCTTGCCTTAGGGGCCACTGTTTTTGCTGAATGTGAATGATTGGCTTGGAGAGCAAGTCTATGATCAATCTAGCATTCTGCACCTCACATCACCTTTGTCACTCTCACGTCCTGTTTGTCTCTTTGTCTTACCATGATGTAGACTATTAAATGCTACTGCTTGCTGCAAGGGCGAGCCCATGGAATTTTAAATCTTCAGTAGTAAGTGACTGTTGCTGCTGCTGTTTCCAACTCCATTCTTCCCATATTCTGCCATTCTTCCCTCCTCTGCCATATCTTATAATTTGTGCCTACTCTAGCATTAAAATCACTCAGTGTTGCAGATGATGAGGGTCTCTAGGTCTTCATAAAATTTTTCTTTTGTCTCATCAGGGTTCATCATTGGTGTGAGCATGTGCACTGATGATGGAGGTATGGCTCTTTCCTGCAAGTGGCAATTGCGTTGTCATGAACCTGCCATTCAGTCCTTTGGGGAGGCATATAAGCTTGTTGACTAGATTAGATTTGACTGGGAAAACTACTTCAGTCTCAACAGCACCCCTCATCAAAGCAGTCACTCCAGGAAAATGTATATTCTGCTCTGACTTCAGTAGGCTGGCCTTTATTTGCCAGCCCTACTTCACCCAGGGGTACTAATTGAATGTAATACCTTGTGAGTTCTCTCCAATAAGAGCTATTTGTTTTTCAGGTCTACTAAATTTTGTGTTGTTCACAGGTGTGCACATATTTCATGTGCCAACAATGAATGGAATCATCTTTGCAAAAGTTTTTGTACATTTTTTTGGTGTTTTGACTGCAGAGTGGGATCCCCCCATGTTGCAGTAGGCAGGCCAGGCTTAGGAGAAGCAGATGATTTTTAGGGCATCTTTTCTAACCTCTTCTTCATGCCAGGTGGTGAGCAGTGTGGTCCTTACAAAAGTGGTTCAGACATACAAGGGACTGTTGAATGCCACTGCTGCTTTAGTCCTTATGTCCTGGGCTGCCGGTGAGCAGGGTTGTGACTACAGCTCCCAGCCCATCTGTACCTGTTGCTTTATCACTAGCCATATAGCTGTTGCCGTAGGACTTTGAGGTAAGTAAAATAGTGAAATTGTAACATAGTAAAATGACAAAATAATAAAATAGGAAAATAGATGAATAAGCAGTAAAATAAGAAAATATTGAAATGGTAAAGTAGTAAAGTGGTATGGGTGATGTTTTTTGACTTACACATAAATTGTATTTAAATGACTTAGAGTTGTACAAGGTTACTCTCTCTTCATAGTCTGTCACCTTGTCTTGTCATTTCTATCTCTTATATCTCTCCTCTAAGTCCCTTTGTCTGCATTCACAAAGCCCCAACATGGTGCAGGCCTTCATCATCTCATGCTTGTACTGATGTAGCAACCTTCTGATTGATTTTCCTGCCTCAAATCTCTTGCCCATTCTAGTCCATCCTCCATTCAGCTGCCAAAGTGGTTTTCCTCAAATTCAGGTCTGCTCATGTTACCTGTCTACTCAATAAAATGTAGTCTTGTTGCTGCTTACATAAGACTGTCTCTGGACTCTACCTCTTGACTCTGTCCCTCTGTAAAGAGTTTTCCCTCGTCTATGAGGTTCTCTCTTTTCACCACTGACTGTTATTTGACCTGGTTTTTTTTAAGACTCATCTCAGATTGTAAACTGCAGGGGACCTCTCCTCAGGTTCTACTCTGCCTCCTCCAAGTGCCTTCTCTCTGAGATTACTGTCCATTGATACCACATTGATCATATGTAGACATAGATTTTTGCATGTTCTCTCCCCCATTAGAAAATAAGCTCCTTGAGGACAAGGAAAATATTTTTTAAAATGTCTTTGTATCCCCAGGACTTAGCATAGTACCTAGCACATAGTAACTGTTCACTACCTGACAACTTGATCTTTAGACACTTCAGTTTTCTTTCTACAATATGTTTTACCTAAACCCAAATCCCAGGTCACTACATATCACCTGATTTGTGGCTCACCATTAAGCCTCTTTATATTTTTGTCTTTGTCTCTATCCTACACCCTGTACTAGCTTGAAACAGCTTAAGGTATAGTCCTGGGGACTACCCAAGGCATAGTACTCTGACCTCCCTCCTTCTCTAATCAGCATTCTATATATTCTCCCTAAATCAACATAAGTGTACAAGGTTCAGCCCAAGGTTATGGTGTAAGACTATCTCAGAGACCACCCTGTTCTGTTCCATCGACCAAGCAGGGTCCCCACACCCTTCGACCAGAATATGATCCTGGCCTGTTCTGGGGAATTCCAGTCCCCCTTACCCCATGACCCTCCACCCTGTCCTGGAAAAGCTGACTACGATCCTATATCCTGTGCCCTCCACCCTGCTCTAGGAGGGACCTCCATGTCACAGGAAGGTTGTACCCTTGAACCCTTGTGCCATATTCCCAAATTAGCCTTGAGCTACACATCTAGCCAATCGCTCTTCTTGGCTTCTGTACATCATAGCTTCTGCTAACTCCTTCTGTGACTGTGGTTTTTGTGGGTTTAGCCTTTTTAAACAAGTGTTCTTGCATTCAATGGACACTACCCATTTGAGTTTACACTCTGGTAGTCCCAAGCTTGCTTAATAAATACACACCTAAATTTACCTTGAACTCAGGTCAGGTTGCTGTTTTTCTCTGAACAACATAAGGAGATAAAAATGCCTCTTCTGTTTGATTTTTAAGGTTGTCGAGAGCATCAGATGGAGGAAGAGCCAAAGAAAGAGAAAAATATAATTGACTAATTATGTTTTATGGACTGTCTCTTACTTAATCTTTAATCTATGTTAACACAAAAATAGCTTGCATGGTCAGTGTCTGTGAGGTTTTTTTTCCCTTAGAGCAAGGGTAATCAGGAGAGGGGGAGAGAGGGGGAGAGAGAGACAGAGAGATAGAGAGACAGTGAGAGAGATGTGTTTAGTCAAGGATAGTTGGCATAGAGAATTTTTTTGACATAAAAATTTATAGATAAATTATTTATAAATAAATTATCTATACATAAATATATATATATGTTTTAAAAATTAAAAGCCAGTATCATCATTGGGACTCCTAAGTGCCCCAAATTTAAAAATCAAATAATCAAATTTAGGGGAAGTGAGTATGTTATTTTTTTTTAATGTCTTGTGACTTAAAAAAAAAGAAAAAGGAAGAGCTAATGTAAAAAAGAGTATATCAACATCTAGTACCTGTGCCACTTGTTATATATTCTCCAAACCTAGAGCTCTACAAGACAGTAAAAAGATTCATTTATTTTATTACCTATGTTGGTCGGAAAATCCTTCCCCACCAAACCCCATGCTTCCCCCATATCCCTTAGCATCTGCCATAGCTAAGCAGAGTAGGAAATAGAAATCCAGAAGAGATTCAACAAAATTCAGGGTTCTAACGTCCAATTATAACCTGTCTACTGCCATTTATTTGATTCGTGCTAAAAAGCCTTAATGAAAACATTTGAATATTTATTGATGCGGAAATGAGCCAGGATGTTCCTGAGCAATAGATATTAACATCAAATCATTTGGAAAAAGGTGTCTTTGGTAAAATAATAAAAATAATACATTTTAAAAATGGACAATTGCTTATAGACAATGACCATTTGTTTTCAATATGGTGATAAAGAGACCTTTAGGAAGTCATTCAACAATTAATTCATAACAAATAATCTGAATAACTAATTTCTTGGTCTATTGCTGGAGAATACACACTAAGACATTGTAAGGAATAACACCTTATTACTATCTGGGACTGCTTAGGTCAGTTAAAACGTGGAGGCCAGGGTCATGGCACAATCCCCATGTGGGCCAATTAGATTCCCTCTGTTCTGTTGCCAGAGGCTATAGCCTTCATCTTAGACAGTTATTCTGTGATTTGGTGGAAAGGGTTACATTGATGAGTGGGTAGGGAGAGGAGGGAGAATGTTATGGGATATTTAGGTTGGGAGATGAAGGGGGCAGAACAAAGGATATGGGTATGAATGGCAAGGAATGGGGAAAGACATTGTGGGATAAAGCAGAATGGGAGAAAGCATAGAGTGCGATTAAGGGAGTCATTTGGGAAGCCATCCTACTTTCTTCTTTTAAATCAAATACTGGACATAGTTAACCAAAGCATGGACATTAGAGATACGTGGAGGCTTTGAACCTGAAGGTAATCAAGTCAGGCTGAGGGAAGAGCTCCACAATCAACTCTAAAGAAATGTTTTAGATGAACTGTGTTGAACTCAGAGAAAAATTCTCTTTAAAACATTCCCCTCTCCAGGAACAGCTACCCACACCCAGGTTTTACATACAGTCTGAATCAAAACAACACAAAATGAAGTGAAGGTATAATGAATACCCAGGGACTATGAATGACAACGACAGTTTCATTTCTGTATCTAATCATATGATTTGAATCATTGCTAAATTTCTATATTACTTCATGTTATGTAAAAACAGTGACTCTTTGGAAGAAGTAGACAGCATGATGAAGTAAAAAGAAAGGCAGAAGACAGACATGTACCAGGAGTACAACCTGATCCTAAAAATGTCCAGCTTTCTTCTAACAGTGGCAAGAATTCTACCATCAGTGAATCATTTGTGATCCAGTTTTTATGGTCTTCATGATTTAAATTATTTAAAGACAAATCCTTCTTCAAAGGGATAACCTCCAGCATTATCAGTTACCATTTCAGGGGTGGTTATTTTCACAGTGGAGAATGACAAGGGTTAGTTAAACATTTATAGACCTGAGGGATTTTTTCAGCAGTTAGCACAATGCCTGACACGTAATAGGGTTTTTTTCTTTTAAAGAGGCAATGGGGTTAAGTGACATGCCCAGGGTCACACAGCTAATAAGTGTCTGAGGCACTATTTGAACTCAAGTCCTCCTATTTTCAGGGTTTGTTTTCTATCTACTGTGCCACCTAGCTGCCCCTCTCCCACCTCTTTTTTAAATAATAGTTTCTAGTAAAATGTTTATTGACTTACTAATAGAATTATTTGAAAGACCTGAGTGGTGCATAGCTCTGAAGGAAAACTTCACCTGCTAGACAGATTTCCAGTTCACAAACTGTTCCCACTATGGGCCTCAATTTTCTCATCTGTAAGACTGAGCATATGTGGGTGGACAGTGGGGCTTCTCAGGTCTCTTTCAGATATAAATCTATACTCTTATGATCCAAAATATGTCATTGACCATCTAGTAAGGAAAGGGCACTGGTGTGTGTGTTGGTTATCAGTTCAGTAACTGTGAAAACTGCTCTATTTAGTTGTATTGGGTGGAGAGACACTGGCAAGAAATATTTGAGAACTGAGCTCAATCAGCACCACATGTTATTACTGTGATTTGTGCTGATTCTATATAGGAAAGTCTTATGTCCTTTACACGGGCATAGACTTTTACAAGGAACAAAGAGGAATGGATTCAAAGGTGCCAAAGACAATGACCTTGTGGAACAGCCTTACCACTATCAAAACCTTCTGAAGGTCATTTCACTATTGGGGGATCTGTTTTGCTTGACAATGCATATTTTTTACAAGGGTTTTCTATTTTTTTAAATATAGAAGAGAAGAGAAAAATTACATACCTATGTATATACATAAAATATGTGCATACATATTATATATGCATAATGCAATATATAAATTATTTATTTGTGTGTAAATATATATATAATGTATGTGTGTGTATACAGGAACATGTATAACAAAAACAAAGGAAAAATTTCCCAGGAATAACAAACCCCTGAAGTCTCACTGCTCACTACAGAGATCTTACTTCTAGCCAATAAAAAAAGCTTTACAACAGCAATAGACTCGGCCACCCTTATAAAGACTAGCCTCCAAATTCTGTATCTTATTGCTTTTATCTGTTGTCTGCTGGCAGCTCTTGCAAAGATGAGAAGCAGGTGCTGTCCTTAGGGCTACTGACCACAGCTGTGACCTGCTGCTTTCACAACTCAATAACTCTGGTTTTCTTAAGTGTGATGATAGTAGGTCACTCTTCTACTCAATCAACCCCAATTGTTTCCTATTGCCTCTAGGATAAAACATAAACTCCCATGCTTAGTTTTTAAAGCCCTACACAATTTGGCCTATGTTCACCCTTAATTCCATCCCATTCTATCTTTTCTAGCAGGTTTCCTTTAGTATTATTCCCAACCTCTATTCTCCAGTTTGTCCCTGTCCACTGTTTTTTTTCCCCCTTCTACCTACAAACACACTCATATCTTCCTCCATTCCTAATGAACAGACAAAACCTTAATTTACTTATTTATTTTAGCACACTTGCTCCCTATGGTTTCTGATCTCTTCTCTTCTACAGTAGATGGCTCCACCAGTGTGTTCTAAATTCTCTGCCATCTGACTTCAAAGACTCCATCAGCTCTAGCTCTGTGGAATCTACTTATTACTGCTCATGAACTGGATACAAAAAGTCATAAGATGTGAACCTGATCCAATATTCAATCAAATAGTACTACCAGTTATTAAATTATACATATTAGTTATGTCTGCTCTATGTAGGTGCTATAAGGAACATAGGAAAATCCTTAATGAGTTTGTGATCTAGGGAGAGAGACAACACATAAAAATCTGAAAAATCAACTGACAAATGGCAATATTTGGTAAGTGTCAAGATGGTAAAATATACAGATATTGTAGGAGGTTATGGGAAGGAAACTAGGGTTGCCAGATAAAATCTCTTGAGGGCAGCAGGATTTGAACCAGAATTTGAAGAATAAAAAGTTATAAGAGCAGTGTTGGTGGAGAGTATTTCATTTCTTCAAAATTCTTAGATTTGGATCAGCAGTGAATTACTTGTTCTTAGGGAAGGGCTATTCTGACTTTGCCTTAGGATGGGAAAGTTAGAGGATGCCAAGAGCACCATAGCAGAGCATGCCTTCTCCTCTGCCTAGACCTTCCCCTGGAGTGATGACCTATTTACACTACATCCTAGAAGGACTTCCTTACTTCAAAGCAAGCTAGAGACATCATCCTTTCCTGGGATGTGCTTCTTCTATTGATTGCACCACAGTAAGTTTACTACTTCTCCTCTCTTCCTGACCTGCTTCAGGGACAGGAATGGCTAATTTACTGTTTTGCTGAAGGGAAAGTGTTTACCTGGAGTCATCTCTTAGTAATGGGCCTAGAATGGATATTCTAGTCTTTGCCTTCCCCAGTCCTTAGCAACTTTTTTTTTTCTTTTTGGAGGAGGGAAGGCAGGGGAAATTGGGGTTAAGTGACTTACCCAAGGTCACACGCCTGATAAGTGTTAAGTGTTTGAAATCAGATTTGAACTCAGGTCCTCCTGACTTCAGGACTGGTGCTCTATTCACTGTGCCTTCTAGCAGCCCCATAAGAGGTGAAAATAAGAATGAACTTTTTTTTGAGAAAGGAGGCAAGACAATTGGGGTTAAGTGACTTGCCCAAGGTCGTACAGCTAGTAAATGTGTCGAGTGTCTGAGGCTGGATTTGAACTCAAGTCCTCCTGACTTCAGGACCACACTGTGCCATCTGGCTGCCCCTCCTTAGTAATTCTTTGGGAGAGAGAGTTAGACTCTCAGGACTCATTGAGAAAGTTGTAATTCATGTCACTATTTGGGTGGGTCCTAAAATTCAGTTTCATCAGGACTTCTTAGGGCAACATAATCATAGAGAGTGGCTCATCAAGAAGAATGGTGGCAAAAGAGAAGGCAGGGAAATTATAAAAAGCAGATACAAGAATTCAAAAAGCATTAGATTTTCAGGGCCCACATTCCTCCGTAGTATCTGAGATCATCTCTATTAGAGAATAATACTATTGTTTCTACTACTAATAATGACTTTATGAGAACAGGGGTAAATTATGTTCAATAGATCCCAGAAAGCCAATTTGACACTGTTTAAAGAACAGAGGTTGTATCTATCCATGTCTGCCTGCAGCCCACAGTACTCTTGAGTGAATCCTGAACCAGGTTAAAATGTAATTGGGAAATATTTAACAAAATAAATAAAAACAGTATAAAACGTAAATAACACTAATATTTGGCTTTTAAGTTTAATAGGTCTACTACAGGGATCCTTATGTACCCTTTTGTGGTCCTTGTTTCTGTGTCAGTTTGATACCTTTTTCGTGGAGGGCTCATCTGGGAGGAAGACCTAGGTTTAAGTCTTACCTGACACTTACTTATTGTATCACCATAGGAAAATAATTTAAGTGGTGGGGAATCTGTGGCCTCGAGGTCACGTGTGGCCCTTTAGGTCCTCAAGTGTGACTAAATTGGTTGTACTTGAGGACCTAGAAGGCCGCATGTTGCCTCGAGGCCACAGCTTCCCCACTCCTGATTTAGTCTCTGAGTCACTGAAGAAATTCCCTGAGTCTATAAGTTGCTAATCTGTATCCATGTAGAACATTTCCATGTGTGGGAATTTCCCACAGTGATGAAACCACAAGTCTAGACAAAATAAATAAATAAATAAGCAAACCAAAAAAGTAAAACAAAAACTCAACTCTGTTTAATGAGGTAGGAAAATATATGTTGCTGGAAGTTTTGTTACAAAATGTTTACATTTTCAAAAAGTTTTCCCATTTAAAGAATAAAGTTCAATTACACTAAAAATTCACTTACATTCTCACCTATGTCCAGTAATGCAAAAATTCCCTTATTATGATGATCATTACTTTTCCCATATTCAGAGACACATTTGTGAGATTTGCCTTCTCTCTGTCATTCCTTATGCAGCCAGTCATTATTAATATCTATTCTGATTATTCACCTTCATGTAAATACAGCATTATGTGCTTATAAACAATAGCCCTTCCAAGGTGGGCCTTGTCTGATGAGCTTCCCAGGTTGCCTGTTAATAATCATTTGTAAAGATTTATCAGAGACATTTTCAAATTAATAGCTAATCCTTGTTACTTCAATTGCCACCTTCCCCCTTCCTCTTTTTTTTTTTGGTAACATCTTTCATCTGCAGTGAATTATTTGGATATTAATGGGAAGGGTGAGTCAGATGCAATTTAACATTATTGACTATATCATTATACCTGCCAAGTCATTATGTTTATAGTTCAGGAGCCTAAACAGAAGGGGGGAAGGGGGGAGATAAATGATGTATTAGGCCTGGATTAATTCACCTTCATAGCTTTTAATGAAGAAAAACAGCCTGACACCTGCCAAGCTAGTGGTCAGCTTCTTCCCTGAGATTTCACCTGCCAGGGCCGATGGTCTTGTTAATGGATATTCCACAGCTGTGCCAGCCAGGCAGAAGACATTGATGTCCTCTGGCATGATGTGGCAGGGTCTTCCGGTGCTTGTCTGACAGTCAGAATCTTAGCTGTGATGAACTGATGATCCTTGGCTCTCCAACCTCCCTTTCTACGTCACAGAATCTTTCAGAAGTCCATGGGAGGTTGTGGAAGATTAGGGGCATACAGGTTGAAATTCCTGACAGGGTCAAGTCTATGGGGAGTCAGTGGCCATAACTTGTCATTGTGGTTTTGAAAATAAGGAACCATGAAACATCCAGTGTTCTCATTAGTAGCTTAGGATAAGAGGAAAACTCAGCACCACAGAGATTCAGGTTTCAGCTCCCATCATTCTCAATTGACAATGCTCATTTGTTTCATTGTGCTGGCCATTTTTGAAAGGTCACAATTTTTCATGCACCATAATATCCACCTTGTGTTTATACACTGGTGTCCTTGGATCTGCAAATGTATTCCTCATTCCTCAGGACTATTGGCATGGAACTGGAGAGGGAACATAGATAAGTAAGACAGGCAGGCACACCTAGTGTTGAAGTGGGCAGGAACTAGTTAAGTAGAAATCTCAATGAAATGGTCAGATATTCTGTAAAATTAGAAATCCAATAAGCCCTGAATACCCAAGCTGAACCAGGAACTAACAAGCCCAGAAAATCAGCAGGCCTAGTCTAGGCAGAAGAATGCACTCAAGTAATCCATCTTGTTGTTTTCTTTTGCCATGTACCTGAAGCTGCATTCTTCTGCCCAACCTTCTTATTCACCATGGTACCTAATTCCTCATCCATAAATACTGAGGCAATAGCAATCTCTGGATTCCCATGTCCAGCTCTTGATTGATCAATACTGAGGAAATTACAAACCCTTGGTTCCCATACCTCACTCCTCATCAATCAATAAGGTGTACAAAGAACAGATCCCTACACCTGTTTTTCATCTATAATCAATTAACAAACCTCAACAGTGGGACTATATGGTATAAAAGGGTCTGTAATTCTGCAATTCAGGGCTGGTACCATTTTGACCTCAGGCTGAGATTCATTTATGACACTGGATTAGTGACTATGGTAGACCATTAAAAGTCAAGCCAACTGGTTTTATGCAAAAAGGTTCTAAGGCTTTGGAGGAAAAGGGATATTGAAAGCATGTGACATAAAATGAGTTTAAAAATAAATCTCATTTATAAAAAGTTTATAAAAAATAAATCCATTTACTTGTCATTGGGAGAAATTTAAAAAACAAACAAAAAACTAAGATAAGGAGCCTAAATAGTAAGCAGTAAGTTAGTTCTTTTAAAATGATTCTAAAGAAGTTCTAGGTTTACTCCAGATAGATTTCGCTGCATTCTGTGGCCCTAGAAGAAATCCTAACCGGGGCGGGGCAGAGCCAAGATGGTGGCGTAGAAGCAGCAAGGTCCCGCAGCTCCCACAC
>CM053594.1:277794437-277812906 GCA_028646575.1 Pseudocheirus occidentalis | reverse complement strand
GGAGGGGCTTTACAGTGGGATTGCTGTTATGGGGTTGGGGCAGGAGCAAGATGGGGAGAAAATGTGTAATTCAAAAAATGTAATGAAAATGAATAATGTAAACAAGAAAACAAATAAAAACTAAATTAAAAAAAAAAGAAATCCTAACTTTAGTTAACCATGTTGCTAGTCATATTGTGAGTTGGGTTCTAGTAATGGAGACAGTTTGTACTGATCCATGCATATTTCCTTTCCTGACCTACTCAACATTATTTCTAGGATGCATTTCAGTGCCCTCTTGCTTGTATGTCAATTCAGAACTAGTCTCACTTGTAGGAACAATGGGAAGATGATCTAGTTTGTATATGGCACAATACAGTATCAGACACAAAAATATCCTTCTAGAATGCTTCTGAGGATCACAAGGTGGAGACAGGGGGAGAGCACAGTAGATTCATTCTTATTTCATTCATATTTGTGGAGTACCTTTATGGGGTATCCAGCTTAGTGCTAAATTCCAGACTTGGAGAAGCAATTTGTATTGAAATCACAAATTAAATAGAAATGGCAGAATTATAGGAATCATGATGATACAGTACAACTAGAAGAAAGTTTAGAGACCACTTAGTCTCTAACTCCCTCAATTAACAGCTCAGGAAACTAAAGCAGAAAAAGAGATTTAATGATTCACCCCAGGGCTCTCAGTTAGCAAGAGGCAGATTTGGGATTTGGACTCTGGTCCTAAGACTTGAAGCTCGGTTCTTCCCCCATTACATCAGGATGTCTCTGTTTCAGAGTCTGATGTCCTCCCAAATGGCAAGCTCCTCTGCCCCTCCTACATTACAAATAGGGAAGATGAGGTCCACAATAAAAATAGAAGATTTAAGAGGTCATCAGGTGATATATACCATGTGCCCAAGAAGAGGAACAAACTGTAAGATCTCTAGGAGTCTTGGGAAGGAAGAGATCAAGTGCACTCATACCTGGTTATTGGAGTTAGGTCTGAGCCCTTATTATTATGTGATTAATGTTGGGAAAATGTGAGCAGTGATGGGAAAATAAAAGAAGGGCAGTTAAATGACAGTGAGCAGCCAGCTGAGTCATTCTTTATGCCCCTAAATTTTTTCATCCAGTTTTTCAGAGATAAAGAGCAAGGCAAAATTTTGGAACAGAATTGTAAAGGCGCTGGCAAGTTGAGAACCACGAACTCCAAATGCTGAACAAAGTAAAAGGATGCAAAGAAATGAAAATCAAGCACAAGTGGCAGTTCTTCATTACTATCAGTTTATCCGCTCAAGACTTTCTTTGTGAAGTTTGTCACAGCTGGGGACACAGAATTAGGGGATTTAGAGCTGGAAGAGGCCTTAAATATCATTTAATCCTGCTACCTTATTTTATAGATGAGGAAAAGGAGATTCACAAGGAGAAGTAACTTATCTGAGTTGGGTGCTTTCCTTCTTTTCAAAAACTGACACTTTGTACTTTAGAGAAGGGTCAAGGCTCCAGTGTAAGGGCCTGGCTTGAGGTCACTTTGCACTTGAACAGAGGGAAGGCATCCTCCCTTCTCTATCTCTTCACCTTCTTCCAGATCACATAAACCTTCAGAGAGCAGCTCTTTATTCAGAGCAGCTTTTGAAATAAAAGGATCCAAGATTTAGAAGTCTCTCTAGCTGGAAGAAGGATATGGGAAGAACAGGATCTGAGGGAGAGAAAATTCTCTTGGAGATTAGCTTTCTCTTTGCCTCTTCCTATGTTGTAAATCCATTGTTTGAGGAAAAGAAGAATTAAGCTTCCTTAGGCAATTGTACATGCTCCTGATTTCAGAACACTTAAATGTTTTAAAGAGCTAGTGACTGGTCAGGCTCCTTTTTTGTTGGTGTGTGACTCACTCCATCATCCTCAGATAATGTTGAGAATACCTTACATTTGAACAGTTCTCGAATTTTTCAAAGAAGTTTCATGATTATTTTGTTGAACTCTTGCCACAACGTCGTTGGATTGGCAGGATTGGCATCATCCCCATTTTACAGATGAGGAAACAAATTCAAGAATCGAATGAGTTGCCTGAATGCATAGATCTACACTATATAGATAGATTCATGGGATTTTACATCGGAAAGAGACCCTAAGCTTATCTATCCCAACTGCCTCATTTTATAGCTGAGAAAACTGGGACACACCAACTAATCTGCTCAAGGTTAAGTAGCTAATTAGTAACAGATCTGGGTGTCAAACCCACCCTTCACTATCTAATTTGTGGCAGAGTGGGAAGTAGACTCTGGGGTGCTTGAACCTTCACTTTCTTTTCTATCAGTTCCTGGAAACAATATGAGCTTTTATGGAGCCTCTAGGAAATCAGGGCTAATGTAGTTGTGTGTTTCAGGGGTGCAGCTGTTCTGGGTACCCAAACCTATTAGCTTTATTTTATTCCCTGCCTTATTTCACTCTGCTGTCCTGCTAGACCAGCCTTTAGGCAAATGCTATTTCAGCTCCATTCCTCCTGAACACACACACACACACACACACACACACACACACACACACACACACACACACACACACACACACACACACTCCTCAAGCTGTGTCTCATCATTTGGGACTGACTTTACTGCCCTTCCTCCTCCTAGGCTTCATTACTACTTCACTGTGGGAATACCAGATCCCTGCTGTGGCATTCTGCTTAGTGTTTCATCTCCTGTGTTTCAGCAGCTTGACTTCATCCAACCATGCTTATCCCCTTCTTGCCCCAGGGGCTGGGATTCTCCTCCTGGGATGAAATGTCTAAAACTTGCAGCCTGAACCAGTCATTTTAGTTTGCAGACAGACTGCCTGACACTGTTAACTCAAGGTAGTGAATGGAACCCTGGGTTTGGAGTCAAAATGATTAGAATTTACATTCACATAGCTGTTTGGATTTACAAGAAACTTTTCTCTCAACGACTTCAAGGGACAGCTAATTTGAATATTATTGCCCCATTATATAGACGAGGAAACTGACATTCTATGAATTAAAGTGACTTTCTATTTTCTACCTTCTGGTTGGATAAGGAGGGGTGAGGGTGGGTATCTGGGAGCTCTTCCCAGACCCTCTATTTCTTACCTGGCTGCTCTCCTGGACTTCAGGATTTCCAGAAACTCATCATTCTACTGTATGAAATCGACTTCATGTCCTATCTTGACTGCAAAGGCTTTAAAATGCCCCTGGACCATGTACCCTCCCATCTCCCTTCATCTCCCTTCAGTTCTTTGTGTTGTGTTGTTTTGTGTCCCCTCTTCAGATCATGAGTTCCTTGAAGGCTGGACCTGTATCATCTTTTTCTTTTCATGCTTAGCACTCAGTAGCCTGGCAATAGTAGATGTTTAACAAATGTGTGTCGACTTTGACTCTGAACTTTTCTTTCAACAGCTCTCAAGTGGCAGGTAATACAAGTATTAATTATACTTCCCATTATATGGATGAGAATACTGACGTTTAGGGAAGTACAATGATTTTCTACTACACTTCGCAGCCTCTCTGAATCCAAATTCTGCCTCTTACTAGCAGTGGTTTTTCCTAGCTATGTAGCCCTGGGCAAGTTGCTTCATCTCTGGTCCTTATCTGGTTTCTCACCCCTGAAAGGAGAACCTTAGGCTAGCTGATCTTAAAGGTCTTTCCCAGCTAGAACATTCTATGACTCTGAAATTAAGGTATTAGTCTGCAAACTCTAGGAGGGCAGGAGCCATGTCTTATGGAAAATTGGTACCAAACACAGCCTTTAACTCACAGGGCTCCCTAACTAAAATGTTTGTTCAAGGAATGAAGGACTGAGTTCAACTATTTATCTGTGTCATCTCCAAGCGAGATAAGGCTCTTTGATAATAGCAAATGAATATGTCTTGTACTTTTGTATCCCCCACCGTGCCTAGCCCAGGGCTGAACACAAAACAGGTGTTTAACAAATGCTTTAAATCAAATGAACTTAATATTCCACTGAAGCCTGAGGCTTTCAGTCTGGGCCTCATACCAATAAACCTGTCAGATAATGCCCATAATGATAACCACACTGTCATGGGTAGGGAAGCTGACTCTGCCACCTGCCAAGCAATGGTCACAGTAAGTAACCCAAATCATGATGTAAGTTGTGAATCATGGTACTTGTTCCTACATTTATCCACCACTACAACTGTCAGCTCTACTCAACTAAGACAACGCTTTTCTTCCAGTGACTATGCATAGTGACCCACTTGGTCCTGGTCTACTATGTTCTAAGCATCTATTTACAAAGTTTCAGCATGGGACAGGAGAAAGGGTACTGAGTTTGGAATCAGTGACTGTAGGTCTGAATCTCAACTTTGCTTCTAACTTACCTGTATAACTTTGGGAAAGTTGCCTCACCTCTCTGGGATTCAGTTTCTCTTCTGTATGTTGAAGGGATTGGACTAGATGACCTCTAATGTCCTTTCTAGCTATAAGTTTGTGATGCTATGACATATGTAAGTATGTGTGTATGTATGCATATATATGTGTGTACATATGTATGTGTATATATGTACATATGTGTGTGTTTTTCCTGGCCTGTGTGGTAGAGAGGAAATAGCTGTCTCAGTTGCAGATTGAAAAGCTGTCTTATACTTAGCCTCATCTAAATAACGGAGAAAGCTTATAAACAGAATAAGATCATTATTAGGTTAGCAGGATCATTCTTGAGATGATCAAAACATTGTGATGAGATACAAAAGTATCTCACAGGGGACACTGAAAGCAGATTGTCTACAGCCTTCAGTGGAAGGAAACAAGCAAAGATGGCCGTTTGGGCAGATTGCAGGGCACCAAGAAACATCTCTGAATGTTTAATTTGTATCATTTCTTTCCCAAGGACAAAGTCGTTCTTCTCACAAAAAGAAGTGAAGCTAAAAATGCAACTCCTTAACCCTATCCCCATGAAAAAAGCACCATACGCCCCTTTCCAGGGAACAGGTTTGGATAAGTAGAAAGGATGAAGGCATTTGATTCCTGAGGATACAGAAGAGGCCATCACTGGGGAAGAGGAAAGAGAGAAAAATGAACAGTGAAGGGATAATGAAGACATACTTTACTGCCTCCCGGAAATGGCACCAGCAAGGGCTCAGAGAGAAGAATGTACAATCAAGAGAAAATGAATTCACTCATCTGACTATTAGTTCTTCTTTTCAAACTTTTGTATCAGACTTGAGTTAAGACATTCCAGTGCACTAAGGCTAGATTTATTTATTTTTTATTTATTTTTTGCTTTCCCCCTCCCAGGGGAAGGCTGAGCAATTGGGATTAAGTGACTTGACCAAGATCACACAGCTAGTAAGTGTTAAGTGTCTGAGACTGGATTTGAACTCAGGTCCTCTTGACTCCAGGGCTGGTACTCTATTCAGTGCGTTGCCTAGCCACCCCAGCAAGATTTATCTTTAAGCCTTCATTATAAAAGATGCGAATTGATTTGCCACAGGATAAATATGTGCCATAGAAAATATTTTTCTGAAGTTACAGTGATTCCATTTACTTTAAAAAATGATCCTCGTTGTTTATGCATGTCTGTTGTTTGCTAAGATTATATGTTGCTTTTTTAAAAAAGCAAAACAACAAATGAAATAATTAGCCCTGATTGATATAGTGGGCTACCAGGTGAGCAAACTTCCTCTGCTACTGGAGACCTGTAACTGATGTACAATTTTATAATCTTTAGTGAGTTGTCTGTGGTATGACAAAATAAAGTGACTTACTTGCTTAGATTTGTAATGCTAAAAGGCAGGACTAGAACTCACATCATTTTAACTCCAGGGCTGAATATCTATCCTCTTCACCACACTGTTTCTCCATACCTTGTCTTGTCTTACTCCAGGTCTTTTCTTAGATTCACTGTCATTGAGGACCAGTTTAAGCAGTACCCAGGGTAGGTCAATTAATCTTTCTAGAGATACATTTTCCATGAGTTTATTATGTCTGCAGCATGTGGGGAGAATAGGAACTTATACTTATTGTGTGTGAGAGATTTCTCATTTAGACAACTTTTCAAAAAATATTTTTTCCCAGATAACACCAGGATATGGAACATGTTATAGGGTATGTGTAGTACTCTTATAGTTTTTTTTTGATCCGTAGAATCTCAGAATAGGAGGGAACCTCTGATGTAATCTAGCACAATCCATATCTAAAAAGAAAAAAATTCCCCCTATAATATCCAAGCCTTAATTTAAAATCCCCACTGAGGGGGAAACCATAACTTTCTGGGGAAGCCCATTATATTTTTGGATGGCTTAGATCATTAAGGATTTTTTTTCTTTATATAAAACTGAAACTTGCCTCTTTCCTTCTTTGATTGTTTGCTTTTAGTTATGCTCTTTGGGGCTGTCATTAACAAATCTAATTCTTCCAAATGATATCCCTTCAGATACTGAAAACTGCTTTCATGTCCTCCCTAGTGTTCTCTTCTCAAACTAAACATACCCAGTTTTCCCAAACATTCCTAATATTGTTTGGTCTCTACTCTCTTCTCCATTCTGGTGGACGTCCTCTGGGTGTGTTCCAACTTGTCAAAGTTCTTCTAAATGTAATTCAGCTTCCCTAACCCCCCCTCCCCCCCGAGAGATAGTTGTTTTTTCTCTTTAAGAAGGAATAGAAAGTAGAAGACAGATACTAGAATTGTCATTTGGGGCTGAGAAAGATGATGTGAGGTAGTAGAAGAAAGATCCAAAAGAACTTCTTTCCTGAGTAATTCATCTCGCATGTATTGATGTACAAGAGATTGAAGGGCATTTTGAGAGAACTGAATTTAACTTATCTTATTGGGAAAAAAAGGATATGGAAAAGATATCCTAAAGAGAATTCTTGAGACACTTGGATTGCCATCTTAAGAGAGATAATGGTTTAACTATGGTCCAGTACCTGTGGTCCAGTACAGTTGCAGCTGCTGTTGAGTAAAGGTTCTGACTGCCATTTCTCACAGCTCATACTTTTTGAAATTTTAGCTGTCTTTGTGTTATATTGTTTGCTTTACTCTTAAGTTCTATAGCTGGTATCATAGACGTTTATCTGACTCAAAACTTATGATCTTGTTGTTTCAGAGACAGAGAGGGAGGGAGAGAGAGGGAGGGAGAGATGAAAGCTTATGGGAAAACAGGTATTTCTGGTTTGTTTATAAACTGAGACAGGGTCTCAGAGCTAACAATAATAATGAGAGAGAAATGATCTTTGTAAAATTGTAGAAACAGAAATCATTACATGAATGGAGGACAACCATGGGTATATTACATAGGCAGAGGATAATTAAATATGAGGTATGAAGAAATATATGTGTAACAACTGAAGTGCATGTGTTTTCCCTTATACAATTCCAAGTTCTTGTCCAGAATACTTGGACCCATTTACAGGTTCATAAAAATATATTGCTTTATCCATCCTTCCAGAACCCTTCTAACATTATTTCCATATGCTAGCATATTTGCTCAATGTGAGATGAAACCTCAAAGCTTTTCTTTAAAAAAAAATGCATTTCTATTATTACATTATGGATTTGGTACTTTTTTAAAATTTGGTTTTGATTGTGTGTCTTCTTTTAAATGTGATTTATTTTGATATAATATATTTAAATATGATATGTTTAAATATGGTATAGTTTAAATATAGTTTGCTAAATATGGCTTGAGGAGAGAGAACATGTCAATAACTGTGAGCAGCAAGGAAGGTTTCCCAGGAGAGGATGCACCTGAACTGAACCTTGAAGGAAAGTAAACATTCTTAGGAGTGGGGCTATGGAGGAAGTACATTATTAGCCAAAGGGACATTTTGTGCAAATTTGTGGAGGCAGGAGATTATGTCAAATTCAGGAAACAACTAGTCAGTCATCTAGTTTGCCTAAAATGAATTACAAATGGATGTAATAGCAATCAGTTTAGCAGATACTTAGCCCTTAAGCCCTAAGTTACTAAGGGCTAAGTATCTGCTAAACTGATTACTGTTTCAATGGTGTAGAATAATTTAAAACAAGGTTGAGAAGTTTCTATGCAGCTAGATTATAGAGGTCATGAAATTCTTGGTTGGAAATTTTGTCTTTTTTCTTTGAGGATACAGGGAGCTACTGAAGGTTTTTGATAGGAAAGCCACATAGGCAGACCTCTGCTTAAGGAAAATTGTTTGAACATCTACATGAAGGCTAGAGACTAGACGCATAGAACCTAATCAGGGGTTACAACAATCTAAGTGAAGGTTGAAGAGGATCTGAATCAAGGTGATGACAAGTAAGGGTAGAAAAGGGGACAAGCATCAGTTTTTCTGTAGAGTTAGAATCAACAAAACATGGTAGTTGATTGCCTTTAGGCATAAAGTTTAGTGAGAAGAAATAATGTAGTACTATTAACCTTACAAATATGGGGAAAAACTATAGGTAATATGAATTGATAGGTACAGTGGTGACAACACTGTCAAGAAGTTTGAACAAAGTGTTAGTGTAATGGGGATGATTATGAATTTAGTTTAGGACGTATTGTGTTTGAGATACTTATATGATATCTAGGTCAAGTTGTCCAGAAAGCAGTTGCTAATGCTGGCATAGAGTTCTGGTAAATAATTTCAGCTGGATAGACAGATATGGGAATCATTTTCATAGGGATTATAATTTACCACCATGAGAACAGATGAAAATGCAGAAAGATTCAGAGTGGTGAAAAAAAGAGGAAAGGACTCTAATACTCTGTGGAAATATCCAAAATTGTAAAAATAGGGGTGATTGGAGACAATATAGTAAAGGAGACTGAAAAGGAAGAATCTATTAGATAAGAGATAGACCAATTTCATGGAAATAAAGGGAAATATAAATGAGAGGAGGGGGTGGTCAACAGTGTCTAAAGCAGTTGGGATGTCTAAAGAAACTGAGGGCTAAGAAAAATGAACAGTAACAGGATTTAGGAATTTAAAGATATGAAACATATCAGAGCAGGAAGGGACATCATCAAATTCAAACTGTACCCATGTCATAATCTTTAGAAAATAAAAATAGCATCATGAATAACTTTTAAGAAAGTATTTTCAATCAAGTGACAGGGCTAAAAACCAAACTGAAAGTAGATGGAAAGCGAGTACAAACAAATGTGTTAAAAAAGGATATCAACAAACTATATTTAAAAGAAGGCACAAAAACTATCAAACCCCTATGAGAAAATATTGAATCAGTAACACTTATAATATAAATGCATTTTTAAAAAACTTTGAGGTTTCATCTTTTATTGAGCAAATTTTCAAAAGAGGGAACAGAATGATAAACAATCAATGTAAGAGGAATTGTGGGAAGATGGGTACACCGATGAACTTTGAAGGACTTGTAAATGAGTCCAAATATTCTGGACAACAACTTGGAATTATGTAAAAGAACTTCACTGCCCTCTTCACTCCCCCTCACATACATACATATATAATATGTAAATAATACACATACACACACAAACACACACACACACACACACACACATATATATGTACATATATATGTGTGTGTATATATATATATATATGTGTAGTCTATATACATATATGAATCCCAAAGAAGGTCAAAGACAGAAAGATCCCCTCTATTACAAAAAATTTCATAACTGTTTCCTACGGTAGCAAAACAAAGTAAGGTCCCACCAACTGAAATATAGCAGGTGAAATGGTAGCATATGAATGGAATATTATTCAAGAAACAATGAGTATGGAAAGAGAAACATGGAAGTATAATATATAACACATGATTACCACAATGTAAGCAAAATAGTACTAAAAAACAGGAAAAACTCATACTAATTACAATAACCAGCCTTAGTTTTGGAGAGTGGATGATGCAACCTACTTCTCTCCTAGTAATAGAGTGGTGAGGTGTTAACAGCGATAGAACATGTTCCCCTCTTTGTGTGTGTGTGTGTGTGTGTGTGTGTGTGTGAATTTTGCTTCATAATTTTTCCTTGTTGCAAGGGAAGTCTTAATGTCAATAAGAGAATATATTGGGAAATGACTGTGACATAAAAGTCAAAAGACATCAATAAAAATTTTAAAAGAAAAAGAGCAAGACTTTTTTGATCTTCTCATTTTTGTTATTCCAGTTGTTCCTACCTTGTTAAATGCTAAGGAGCTTATATAGTGTTTTTCTCATTATTTTGTATGTTCAACTATTTGTTGGCAGTAAAAGGAAGGAGTTATATGAAATAATAGCTTGAGGATATTGGGGTTAGTTTAAGATATTTTGAGGCCTAGGGCCACTTCAACAGTTGGGCAGGAAGCACTAGCTACATGGAGACTGAAGATAAGAGAGAAAGAATGATCTAAAGGGCAAGCTGCCTTTGATCTTGCTGTTGGTCCTTGATTAGCAATAAAGTTATTTCACCATTCTGGGGCTCGGTCTCATAGGTAGAATGAAGAGGTTAGAACTAGATGACCTCTACATTATCTTACAAAGCTAACATTCTAGGGCCCTTACACAACTGGGAATATGAAGTCCTGTAAAAGAAGCTGAAGACCTTAGACCCATAGATGGTGTTTTCATCACTGATATTGATTAAGGTGAGGTACTTGAGAAGAGAAAAGGCATGAACAGTTTACAAATTAACAGTTAGGAAGATGGTTTCAGAGAATGGGATTTGAATCTTTGGACCAGAGTTTCAGATAGATAAATGACAGGCTAAGGATTATGTTACATGAAGAACAGATTTGTCTGGAGACTTGTGAATTTAATCAAGAGTGCTCTAAAACAAAAATGGAGTAGGAGGGAGGAAATGGCTCAAATACATCTGCTAAGTCAAGTGTCATAGAGAGTAGCAGGTATAATACAGGAGAGAAAATAGCAGTGGAGAATACTGAGTAATTCACAGGAGGAAATCTATGGAATGACAGTATCTTAATCCTGTTTGTCTCAGTTTCCTCATCTGTAAAATGATCTGGAGAAGGAAATAGCAAACTGCTCCAGTATCTGTGCCAAGAAAACCCCAAATGGGATCATGAAATGTTGGAAACTACTGAACAACAACAACATCTGAGAAAAGAGGCTCATATTCTCAGATGCCTATGTATTGACTACATTGTGCATAATAAATTGGACTAAGTATTTTAAAGCAAGGAGACAAATATTACTTTATAGATAAAAGTAAGTAAGGACATGGTGACTTTATGATTACAATATGACAATGAGAGGATATACAACATTCCGTTAAATGCTGGGATCTTCCCCTTTATATCCCTCTCCCTAGAACTGAATTGGGAGTTCAATAGGAGGGCCACATGCCTTAAAAACACTTCATCTGCTGTATAATTTGTATCAGAGAGAGATTATTATTGGGTCATTTTTAATAATCATTCTAGAATGCATAAGTCAAAGGTAATCCAAAAAGAATTGGACTGAACTTTCTCCTGGGCATGGAATTCTTCATCTTGAATGAAGTCAGAACATGAAAAAAAAAACCATCAGGAATTCTGGTCACCTCACCTCAATATGGCATTTATGTTGGATCTTTATGAAACTAAAATCTGACAGCAGATCTTTTTCAGGATAAGTATCTTCAAACAAGGTTAATAAGCTCAAATTCAATAAGCTTTTGTTAAATGTATGCTATGTGCTAAATATAGTGTTATGCTAGACATTAGGGATAAAGACATCCAAAGAAACAGTTCCTACTCTCAAGATCAGATATTGATAGATTATATGTAGATATAAAAAAATGCAAGATAATTTGGGAAAGAGGAACACTAGCAGAGGGTGAGTGGGGTTTTTTTCATGTAATAGGTAGCACTTGGGTGTTTTTAAAAAGTGTTTTATTGATGCCTTTTATTTTTACATCACAGTTATTTTAGGTCTATACCACTGTCCTACCCTCTCCTCTATCAAATAATTCCTTGTAACAAAGATGAAGCAAAACTACCGTATAGTCACTTGCTTTATTAGACATGCTCCTTTTGTGTATTTCCCCCTCACTTCTGTCAAAGTGAGACCATTATGTTTCCTTATCTGTTCTCTAATACCATTTCTTTTTTGCTTCCTCAGTCTCTCAGATCTTGGGTTCCTTCATGTGATTTTTCACCTTTCTATCATAGCAGGAGTTATTACATTTATATAGCAGTTTACTTTTGCTCCATTTTGTTTCCAGTTTTGTTGTTGTTATTGTTATTGCAAAGGGTCCTGCTTAAACTCTTTTGTTTTCATCTTTGAACTTCTTGGGGATATGTGCCTAGTACAGGGATTTATTCAGTCAAAAGGTATGAAGTGATGCCACTTATTTGCATAATTCTAAATGGATAGCCAAAATGGATGGATCAATTAATAGCTCCATCAACAGTGTATGAATATTCCTTTCCTCCCTCAACTTCCCTCCAGCACTGACTGTTTGTTTTCTTGGTCAATTTTCAGGGTGAGAGGTGGAAACTCAGAGTTGTTTTAATTTGCATTTCTCTTATTGTTATTTGTTTGGAGCAAGTTTCCAAATGGCAATTAATGTAATTTATAATTTACAGTTCTTTCAAAAAATGTTCATATCTTTTGACCACTTGTCTTTGAAGAATGACTCTTGGTTATTCCTTTTTTTGTCTCCTTGAGTGACAAGATAGCGCTGGGAATACAAATTCATAAACTCTTCTTGTTGGTTCAATTCAGCAAATGCTTATGGAAATAATTTTGTTATTAAACTATATAGAGAGGAAAACTATAAAAGCCAAATAGTAAACCTTTGAAACTATGTGTGAAAGTACTACTATCCTTGCTGTAATTGGAAATTGAATCTTATTTCAAGACTATCCTCTTTTTTTCATTTAGGAAACTGGTAGAGTTTGATAGTCTTATCTATGAAGTCCCAAATTTCATGCTTGTGTGTACCTGGATTCATCAAGTGTTATCTTTCTGAGTTTACCCATACAGAACAAAATGAGTATGAGAAACCAGAAACTCCAGCTGATAGCTGCTGCAATCCAACCATCTTCATCCATGCCATACTTGCAGCATTAGGCGGCCTTAGAGCAGAAATCTACATTAGAGCACTGTGCTATGAATGCCAAGTCTGACACAGGAGAAGGAACTGATTAGTTGCATGTTTCTGCTAAGCAAGTTGTATAGAAGGATGCAAATAGGAGTATGAGACTGATGGGAAGATAGATTACAGAGGAAAGCTGATTCATGGTCGACCTGGGAAGCACCTGTCTAGACTGCCCTAGTACCACTTGTCCTCTGGAAACCTTGAAAATGACTCTGACAGATGACATGGAAACCTTTGCTCTCCCTCTTTGGTCCTCAGTTTCTTCATCTATAAAAGAATTGGGTGGGGCATGGTGATCTCTAAGGTCTCTTACAGTATTAATAGTCTAGGGTTAGATGGGTTGGTATTATTCCCATCCAAGAAACCATTTTGTTGCTGTTGTTTTGTAGCACTTGGGTTTTGTAGGAGGTAAGGGATTTTAAGAGACTAAGATAAAAAATGAGTGAATTCGGAATGGAAAAGGCATAGAGATAAGAGATACGAATAGCAATTAGGTCAATTTGGCTAGTCTGCAGAGGGTGTGAAAAGAAGTAATGCTTATTGAAATGTAGACTGTATAGAGACTAAGAAGGACTTTAAATGATGGAACAGAGTGCATTTTGTTCTCAAGGAACCACTGGAACTTCTTGAGCAGGCTCAGTCTTCTGCTTTAGGAACATGATTTTGGAAGCTATGTGGAATATGAGTTGGAGTAGATAGAGCCTAAGTGAAGCCTTACCAATTGGTTGGATATGGATTGTAAGGAAGCTTCATAAAAGCCTCTTCATGAACAAAAGTTGACCCCTCACCCAGATGGCCCCTTTTCTTGTTGGATGAGAGGACAACTGGTCAGCATGAGGGACCTTTCTTTCCTAAAGGTGAAAACATCTTAGGTTGTCTACAATGCCTCCAGGCTCTTGTCAAGAGCAGTTCACCAGAAAGGCAAATGTAGTCTTTTTGGACAGTTCTTCCCTCCTCTTATTCCCTGTCAAGACCACACAGAACCATCTAAACATTTGACAGCCTCAAAGAGCAAGTACCCTTCTCCCCATTCTTCAAAAGCAATCTTCAGCCCTCTTTGCTGTATATTAACATCTCTCCCCATCCTTTATCTTTATGGCAGATAACACAAAACACTAATTCCACTTAGATTCTCAGGTCCACTATCTTTTACTCAATGGTGTTAAATGTAGCCTTCCCAGGTTCCCTGAAAAATAAACTTGGATGCTAACATTATTTAGATAAACAGAGAATCATTAACTACGATCTTTCTAGTAAAGAGGACTTCTAGGCCTTAACATCACCCCTGTCACTTTATTTTAGGGTCCAAAAGGCCTCTGTCCATGTACCCTATAATTCTGTCCTCCAGATTGCTGAACATTGCCACCTGATCCACCAATGCACCTGAGTGCAACAACGTTTCTCTGTACTTTCTGTGGAGACTCCTCAGAATGAGGAAAAGGGAGAGAGACTATCTTGAAACCAGAGACAGATTTTCTTAAGACTGGACAGACCTGAATCCTGGGTTTCCTAAGAAATTACACAACCTAGGACCCTTCTCCCACTTCCCTTGCTGTCAATCAGCCTTAAGCCCTTCAGGAATTTTAGGAATCTCTTAGAGCTCTTCCTTCTTCTTTACTATGGTGTTTGATAAATGAGGATAGGTACATTTGGATTGGCTATCCCCTATTTCCTTGTTCTTTGTAAGCCAGCCTCTCAGCCACTGAGAGATAGTGGCAGGCTTCTTTGTTCCTTATCACTGGAGGAGATTTCATATTCAGATTGTAAGCCTGCTTCCCAGCCAATGAGAGAAAGGACAGTGATGGGAGGGGGCTTGATTGTCTTAGGGTATAAATTCTTGATCTGTCTTCTGTAACACACCTCATTCTGATGGTTCCTACTGGTGGAAAGGACAACTTCTTCTGGTGAAAACTGAATAAAACTTCCTATTCTATCCTCAAGCACTCTGACTTTTAATTTTTTGGAGGGTAGGGGATTTTTGGGGTCCCCATAACTCACATACACCTTAATCATACCTAAGTCTTTCTCTCTATCCAGCAGCAACAACCTTAGGATTTCTAGACCCTCCTATGTTTCCTTCAGTTGAACTCTCCTGTTATATATGTTGTCTTTCCCAAATGGAGAGAATTCCTTGAGAACTGGGACTGTTCTTTTCTTTTCTTTTCTTTTCTTTTCTTTTCTTTTCTTTTCTCTTCAAAATCTTTCATTTAAAAAATAAGCACAGTCAAGCAAAAAGAAATTCACATATTAGTCATGACTTAATATGTATATGTCATTTTGCACATAAAGTGTATCAGCTCTCTACAATAATTGGTAAGCATACTTCAGCATCTGTCCTCTGGATGCATTATTGGTTGTTATTTTCATCACAGTCCAGTAAAAGTCACTTTTCTTTACAATTTTGTAATAATTGTATATAGTGCTTTTCTGACTCTACTCACTTCACTTTGTATCAGTTCATAAAAATCTTACAGATTTCTCTGAAATCTCTTTATATTAGAATTTCTTATGGAGCAAAAATATTCTATTACTTCGTGTATACATATACCTTAATTTGTTTAGTCATTTTCTAATTGTCACCAGTAATTCTTTGTTATAATAAAATTGGTAGAATTTTTTTGTACCCATGGGTCCTTTCTATCTTTGTATGCCTTTAGGGTATGTATCTAGTAGTGATATTGATGGTCAAAGTGTATACCTAGTTTGGTTATTGTAATGCATTATTAAAGTTGGGTTTTGAGCACTTAGAAAGAAAAATTATCAAATAACAAGCATATATTAAGAGCCCAATATGTTCCAGGCACTGTGAAACAATCCCTACTTTCAAGGAGTTTGCATTCTGAAGGAAAAATAAAAATATACACATATGTTATCCATGCATGTAATTCACACACATATATACATGTACATACATTTGCATATATATGCACACACACATGTATGTATATACAGAGTAAATAAAAATGAATAATCTTATTTGTAAGGTAGCTCAGAGGCCATCTATTGTACCAGAACAGGAATTATTTCTATGATGACCTCAAGAAGTGTGCACTGAACCCTTGCCTAAAGACCTCTATATGGGAAATTCCCTACCTACAAAAGCAATCCATTTCCCTTTTAGACAGCTTGATTCATTAACAAAGATTTTCCTACCTACATCAAACCAAAATCTTTCTCTCTTCATGTTTCACCTGTTGTCCTATTTACTACTCGCTCCCACCTCCCATCCCTACCAACCTTGCAGCAAAGCACATAGTGAATAGTTCAAAATACACAATGTAAATTTGAGAAAATCAGGGAAGTCCGTGTTATATAATTTTTAAGAGGCATTCTATCTCTACTTTGAAAAAAATGTGTTACTAAAAATCTAGAAATGAACCACTCTAGTTTAAGTGTTAAATAAACATTGAACATTTCAAATTTAGAAGCTGTTCTTCAACATTCACATGAGTCAATGTTACTAAGTACTGTGCATCCATTACAATGATGTGGGGAAATAAGGTAACTTTTTTTTTAGTTTGTTTTTTAATTGTTGACTGATATACAAGGTATCTGAAAGAGGGAAAGAAATCACATACTTGGAAAAAAATTTGCAACCTTGTTAATATTTTAAATGACCCAAAGATCACCAATAACTCATAAACCTTTCTCATCTGTACAAAATCTTTATGAGGGTTAGCTATTTGGTCAGGTGGTTGGCTAGTCAGTCTATAAGCATTTATTAAAAGTTTGCTGTGTTCAGGCATTGTGCTAAGTACTGGGGATACAGAAAGGCAAAAACAGTTCACGAACTCAACTGATGAAAGGTAATATCAGAGGGTAAAGCAACAGCAGCTAGGGGAGAGGAGGGAAACAAACAGCCTCTTGCCACAGGCATCCTTGGTTAAGGTAGTAGTAGAGAAGCAGTAGCAGCAGCAGCCACTAGGTGGCGCCATAGTGCACAGGGCACTGGTCCTGAAGACCTGAGTTCAAATAGGATGTCAGACATTACTAGCTGTTAAACTCGGTAAGTCACTTAACCTGTTTGCCTTTACCCTCTCAAGAAGGAAAATTCTCCAGAATCTTTGTCGAGAAAAATCCCTGGACAGTACGGTCCATGGGTTGGAGAAGAGTCAGAAACAACTGATCAACAACAAAAGAAGAAGCAGATAGCATATAAAATCGTGGGAAGCAAAAGCATTTTTCTAATTTAAAAAATGTCAATAACACTAGGTGTTCCTAAATTGATCTATAAAGATGGTCATGTTGGAAGGAGGAAGAGAGTCAGGTGTGATTGGGCTGATGCTTTCCTGGTTTATACCCTTCCTAGAAAAAAGTCTTGCGCCCAGAGTTGTGTTATAAATTGACTGAGGCTTTGGGTACAAGCCTATACTAAAGCATTGGATTGTAATGACTCTGTGCCCAAAGGTCAGTGACATCGCACTGCATACCCACCGCTTTGTGAATTCTGTGACAATTAGTAAAAGTGGCAGCAATCTCTTAAGCGCTCCAGCTAATAGGGTTTTGGGTAAATCCACTGCATGAAGTTAGGTGGTGCCGTAGATAGAGCACAAATCCTTTTATTAAGTAGATTTGTTCTGTGAAGTTTGGATTCAGTCAAAGGGCTGCACTTGAGGACCCAGAGGTTCATATGTAGCCTTGAGGGAGAAGGTTCCCCACCCCTGCCTTAAGGTTTATGTCTCCACTGAGTATGATTCAGATTATGATAGCATCTTTACTATCACACCTGCTAATAATATGTAATATATTACTGTACATTACATTACATACATTCATTGAGGCTCATGAAATGCTTTTCTTACAACAATCTTGTGAAGTAAACAGTGCAACTTTTGTAATCAGGATAATTGATTTACCCTTCTGCCCACAGTGGAATTTTGCTATAAAAACTCAATTCAGTTCTCCATTTGAAAGACTCTCTTCCATTTGAAGAATGGATTTCACCCTTGCTTCTTTCCTGCACTCATCTCACACACACACATACTCATTCCTGCTGCCAGCAATAGATGTGGACTTTGTAGAGTTGGAGGTCACACAGTACAGCCTGCAAGCTATGGTATGGACAGCTATAGAGAGCCATAAAAAGTGACCAGATACACATAGAACCCCAGGGGAACCTTGGCACGAAGGAGGCAGTTCCACTGAATATATGAAGTTGTCCAAAGTAAGACCTTCCAGGAAGCTGACAGATCGAGCATTAGAACACTTTCCATTATTTCAAGGAGTGATTACTTGACCTTCCACAAGGATACTTCAAGTGTGAGAAATCCAGGAGTGAAGTGAACTTCCAGGGTGAAGAGGTTTTTGTGGCATGGTAGACAAAGTCCAAAGTGTCAAGAGTACAGCCTTCTCATGCTTCTTGTGTTTGATTGTCAAATTTTCTGTTCAGCTCTGGTTTTTTCAGCAAGAATGCTTGAAAGTCCTCCACCTCGTTGAATGACCATATTTTCCCTTGGAATAATACGCTCAATTTTGCTGGGTAGTTGATTCT
>CM053594.1:277780880-277793937 GCA_028646575.1 Pseudocheirus occidentalis | reverse complement strand
GCAGGTTACAGCAGTTTCTGCCCTTCCCCCACTGCTTCCTTGCCCCAGGGGTAGATTAGCTGAACTGCTTTTCCTCCCCCAAATTTAGCTTGAAAGCTTCACTCACTTTCACTGACCTTTAATCCTGGCTTATGCAGTTTGCTCCACGTGCTTTAGATCTTCTCTGAAGTAGACTCAAGCTGCGGCTTGGGAGGCTCTGCTTCTCCAGGTCTCCCTGGAGCCTGGCCCTGTGGTGCTTTTAGGCTGGGCTGGTCTCAGCTCCCACCTGGGATGAGCCCCTCCAGCCAACTGCCTTTCTCTAATCCCTATTTTTCACACCTTGGTAGATGTGGAGGTGCTGGAGCCTGTAGATCTTCTCTTGTAGACTGGCTGTGGCTGGGCTTGGCTCCTTCCTACCACCCCGGCGCCTGGCCGTGGTTTCGGTTTCAAGCTGGGCCAGCCTCAGCTCCCATCCTGCCGCAATGATCCCCTGCTGCTGCGCTGCCTTCCTTGAGAGATGTGATTTCTGTATTTTTTGAGTTTGAGAGTCCTAGAATTTGTCCAGCATCATATTTTTATGGGTATTTAGGGTGGCTGCATGGGACGCTGCTGCTTCTATGCCGCCATCTTGGCTCTGCCCCTGGAAGTCTCAATAAGGTAAGTTTTTAACTTTTTCACTTCCAAATTGCATGGGCTCAGATATCTTTTATTTGAAAACTGATTTTCAATTGTCTGCTGTAAGACAGAAGGAGGAACATGTTTTATATATAACTTTACTAATAAATTTTGCCTAGCAAATGCTTCAAATACACCAAATTTTCAATAAATATTGTCTCTTTCATAGTTTTGCTAATTAACAACATAGAAAATACTGTGCACTATAGTCCCAAATTACTAGGCCTTATATAGGATATTCTTGAGTAATGGAGATGATCTGAGTACCTGTAAGATATAGGGGACTGGTAAATATATGAAGAGAGGACATAGAAGATAATATACATTGTATACACCATTGAATTTGATAAAGACCTTCCACTAGGGTCAGGGAAGTACTTAGTACATTAGTTTATGAAACTTATATATAAATGATTCAGAAGAGATCACAACACTTCCTGCAATGACATTTCAAAACATGAGGCTGGGAGTCATGGAGATGGAAAGTCACCATTAGCTATCATAACAAGACCAAAGCTTTGGGAAAGCAAACTGAATTAAATAAGTGGTCTGTTCCTCAGTACTCCTGCTCTTTTAATGACTAGCCTGTCTCCCACTACCAAATTGCTGTTCTGGCAACTGATTTCCCTATTTGTCTCAATCTTTTGTATTTTAACACTTTATAGATAAACTATTATCAACCAGGCTGGGTTTGTTGATAGTTGTTCATAGTTGTTCATTCCTTAACTCAGCCTTTATCCCAAGCCAACTGTTTCTCTTCTCTGACCAGGTTCTAGTTTAATCACACATATATACTGCCCTTGGTAAAGGTGGGATTTTAGAATCCCAAAGAGGGAATGGAAAAAAAAATGTAGGTGCTTTTCCTTCACCAAGACAAGGTGATTAAGGAGAAAGAAACTAGTAAGCTACATGACTATTTTCTCATTTTTACAAAATCCTGTATGATAATGATTTATGTGTACTTTTGGCATATCTTTAACTAGGAGAGAGATAGAAAGACATAGAGAGAGAGAGAGAGAGAGAGAGAGAGAGAGAGAGAAAGAGAGAGAGAGAGAGAAAGAGAGAGAGAGAGACAGAGAGAGAGAGATATCAAGAGAGAAGTTACCACAGACAATTTTCTACAGAAGTTCGCATCTTCTTACTCACATACTTGTCTAATGTATTGTAATGGTGATGGAATTTTGAAGATCTTCCCTGCCCCTTTATAGGTTGAATTTGTAATCACATGGAGTCAGTGGTGGGAGGAGTTTGCTGAATGGGTGATGCGGAGGCCAGAGGAAGCTGGGAGTCAGAGCAGTGAGAGCTGGTGGGAGAGAGAGGATGTAGGCAAGGAGACAGCTAGACTTGTAAGTGTGTGTTTGTGGGAAGGCTGAAGGATGGTGTTGCCTCCTGCTGTTTTATGGTATATTAACTTCTTTGTTGTTATGATGGATTCAGTTTTCTAGCATTGGGATTTGACTTTTTGGTGTCTGAATAAATGTTTTACTTCTTTCTTCTATAGGGAGAGTCTTTTATATTTTTGATTCAGAACTATGCCAGCATATTCATAGTTGCTGTTGGTGCTATGAATATTATGTTGGTGCTACAGGCATGTAGAAACTACATGATCAATCTGTTGATGTGTGTGTGTCTACACACACACAAGTATATATACTCATGCATACATACATACATACACATAGGCATACATATACATACATCCCCATTCGGGCAAGTACTGGAGAATTACATACAATAGTAAAATGTTCCTCTGGAAACTAAGTCAGTTTCTGTAAAAAATCATATCTATCAGAAGGTTCCACAATAGTAGACAGTCTATTAGGTACCAGCAGGAAGAACTACTCCGCCTCCTCCTAAACATCACCACTGCCTGTCTGTATATTCTGGTGCCATTATACAGCTAGGCTGTGAGCATCTTAGCGCTTTCTCTTGTCATGGTGTGAACCCAGCTTTCTGCCTCCAGTTTTGCAACTAACTCAAGCCATGGTGCTCATACCTTCCTGCATGCTGGCTGTATCTTCTGTGGAGTTTGTATGTAGATGTACAAAAATTTAACAGAACAAGGTGGTGTAGAAGGGTTATGATAACCAATTGATAAGTTAGCAGATTCGCAGATTCAGTTTCAGAGGTTGGCTCTACTCTGTTCAACATCATTATCAGTGGTTGAGTGCTGGTATGAATGGAATGTTTACCAAATTTCTAGGTAGGGGGCATAACACAGTACATTAAAAATGGTCCTGGATTTGGAATCAGAGAATTTGGGTTCAAATTTTCACTCTGACACTTATCCATGGGATCTGTGGTCTGTCACCTCCTTCTTTGGACCTCTGGTCCCTCTTCTTTAAAACAAAAGAATGGGTTATTTTTGCCCCTAAGTTTCATGCCAGTTTTAAATTTGTTTTCCTGTGATTCTATCTAAATCAAGAGGATCAGCTAATATGTTGAAAGAGACTGGATCAGGTTTGTGAAGTTTTTAAGAAGCTCGAAAAATGGTCCAAATATAATAAGGTGTGTTTAATACAAATCAATGTAAAGTCAAACACATAGGTTCAACAAATTGCTCAATAAATCTAATGTGGGGAATATGTACCTAGGTGATATTTCATATTGGGGCAGAGTCAAGATGGTGGCATAAATAATATTTCATGTGAAAAAGACCAAGGAATTTTTAGGGGTTAAAAACTTAGCATGACTTGATTCAACATGGTCATACAACAGACAGCAAAAGTGAAGACTCATGTAAGATGGATTAAGAGAAATACCATAATGGTAATGCAGCTAAGTGGCTCTGTGGATGGAAGACTAAGCTTGCAGCCATGAAGACCCAAGTTCAAATCAAGTCTCAGACACTTAATAGCTATGGACTCCTAGGCAATTCAATAAACTGATTTCGGTCTAAATTTCCTCAAAGGTAAAATGAACCTAATAAGACATCCCAGGGTAGTTGTGAGAAAAAATGAGATAATAAAATAAGATAATAAAAAATTAAATAAAGGAAGTTTTTTTAAAAGTAAAAGTAAAATAAGTAAAGCATTTTGCAAGCTTTAAAGTGTTATAGATATCTAGTTGTTATTATAATCACCACCACCACCATTATTATTATTATATTAAAGAGATAGTCCCATTGCATTCTGCTATGATGGTTGGATCATATCAGGAGTATTGTATTGATTGCTGGGCACTACTTTTTAGCTGGTATGAACCAACTAGAGTTTTCCTAGGGACAGGCAAGGAAGATGAGGAGGGCACTGGCAATCATCCTGTAGATAGGGTAGAAGGAACTGGAGATGATCTGTTTTGAGGAAAGAAGATTTGGGGATCAGGGAGAATGATAGCTGTCTTCAAGTATTTGAGGTATTGTTATGTGGAGGGATTGGACTTGTTTTGCTTGGCCCCGGAGGGCAGAATCAAGAGCAATGAATGGTTTGAGGTTGCAGAGGAATAGATTTTGACTCGATATCAGGAAAACTTCCTAATAATTAGAACTGTCATAATCTATCTCTTTGTCTTTCTTGCTCATATTTTCCTGAGTGATGATGGAGCCCAGATGTTTTACTGTGCTCTATTTTGGCCCCTTTCCTGCCTGCACTGACAGGTAATAAAGAAGAAAAACATATTGCCTCTCAGGGACCATTGTCAACTTTGCTCCTGCCCAGCCCAAATTTGAGGGATTTTGTTCTTCTTCCCATCATTCAGTCCTTAATACCTGATAGAGTTCTGATTCCTCCCTTGAAACACGAGGTGATGGATAGAATTGCCCAGATTTCCACAGGGACCACAGGGGAATATTGTAGAAAAGGAATGGGCCTGAGAAGATGTATGACTTGTCATCACCAAAGCCAATCTTGTGTATGTGGAATACGGTCACATAAACAAGGTGATGTCAGTACGTCCCTCTGTTCCCCCAAAATACATTGACCCCCATTCTATGAAGCCTATTATTCCTCTGACAGACAGAGAAGCCTTTTATTCCATGTTAAAGTGCAACTTTCCGTAAAAGAAGTAGCACAGTATCTAAACTAAAGGGCAAAGGAGTAGGATCATGCTTCATCCTGATAGCAAGTTTTGCTATCAGGAGTAGGACTGGTGCTATAGGAGCATGGTGGGAGGGCACAGGAAGTCTGAGAGTACTGTGAAGAGGTGACCTAAAGCCTAGAAGACCATTAGCCCTAAGAGCTGTGTCTCATACCTGATTGACTGAGAACCTGGTATTACCACTTTTTTTCTTTGTACCTCCCCTTTGCCTTACTCCTTTATGTGATGAGATGATCCTGCCTTTTACTTTTCTATTACTGCTACCAATCCTTGCATAAATGGGACTGAACATCTCCTTTCCCTTTAGGTTATCCAGAGACATAAATACAGCCTTACTTCAGTTAGCTTGTCCTCTATTGACGGAAACATCAGAAGTCTAGGGTTATGTTCATACCATTGTCAGGCACCATAGGTGGGCTTATGAGTATTTAAGGAAAAGAAAGTAAACTACAACAAACTCACTGAATACAGGGTTATTCCATTGCAGGACAAAATAATTTTATCCTAAAATAACCCTATTTTGGATACAGAAGTGGATCACAATTTTGGGGTTAAATAATTCTCTCTTGGAGCAGCTAGGTGGCACAGTGAATCAAGGACCAGCACTGGATTCAGGAGGACCTGAGTTCAAATCTGGTCTCACACACTTAACACTTACTAGCCTTATGACCTTGGGCAAGTCATTAAACCCCAATTCCCCAATTGCCCTGCCCTCCCTCCTCCAAAAAAAAATTAATTTTTTAAAATTCTCTCATTTGGTAAACGCACTGTCTCACCATCTTGTCACAGACAAACCCCCCCCCCCATCTGTTGCTCTCCTAGATATGTTCATGTCCAACTCAGAGCCTTCTCCTTCCATTTAAACTTAGTGCTCATTCTACTAAAATTTTCACGATCCCACCCAAATTAATAGAATCTCAGTTCCTAACTCCCTCCTTCCACA
Source organism: Pseudocheirus occidentalis (assembly GCA_028646575.1). Taxonomy (NCBI): domain Eukaryota; kingdom Metazoa; phylum Chordata; class Mammalia; order Diprotodontia; family Pseudocheiridae; genus Pseudocheirus; species Pseudocheirus occidentalis. The sequence goes on along the minus strand of CM053594.1, from coordinate 277,788,305 downwards.
GTACTACTCATCAAACATACAGGAACATCCAGTCAAACTTGCAGCCAAGGTACATTCCTTTAAAATTGCAAAAGAGAAGATTGTGGCTAAGTAGTGAAAACAAACAGAAAATTTTGGTTTTTTATTTTAGTGTGTGTGTGTGTGTGTGTGTGTGTGTGTGTGTGTGTGGGGAGAGAGAGAGAGAGAGAGAGAGAGAGAGAGAGAATGTTTGTAAACATGTGCAATGATGGCCTTTATAAATATAACTAACCAACTAGTTTTCTATTCTCTTTCTTTCCCTTAAGGAACAATACATGGTAGTTATATCAAAGTTGCTATTGTTTTCTTTCCATCTTTCACTTCTTTCCTTTCTCTATCTTATTCCTTCTTTCTCTCTTTCATACTTTATTTTTTCCCTCTCCTTCCTTTTTTCTTTTACTAGTTCTTTCTTACTCTCTCTTTTCCTCTTTCTTTTCCTTCCATATTTCTCTTTCCCTCTCTTTCTTCATTCCTTCCTCCCTCCCACTTTTCCTTCTTTTTTCCCCTTCTCCTTTCCTATGGCAAATGAGTCTGGAAATATTTAATACATAGAAAGAAAAGACTCAAGCAGTGGAATAATGGCTGCCTTGTACTACTGGAAGTGAGGGAAACTATAAAGTTTCTCTACATCAAGCAGGATGTAGTATGGCACAATCACCAAGGTCATTTAGAAATCTAAGATTTCATAATTCCCTGGTTAGAGTCAACTTCATATCTACTGGGGAAGTATGTGAACATACTGGTGTCTGGACATCTGGGCAAATCTGAGAGAGTATATTTTGTTAAATTTGAGAGTCAATTCTGCATGTTGTTTTTGGGGACTTGTATTATTTCTGTGGTGTTTGTACACTTGATTCTCTACATCAGTTTAGATTATAGAATCACAGACTTAAAAATGTAAGCAGTCTTAGGAATCATCAGTTTCAGTGGCCTCATTTTAAAGATGAGGGAACTGAAATTCAGGTAAAGTAACTTACCCAAGGTCACACAAGATAATTGAGAAGCAATTGTATATTTATATAAGGAATCAGCAATAGAAGTCTGGCTCTCCCAGGCTCCAGGAAAGATGAAAAAAGAATAGAGGTTACCTTGTACTGAATCATTGGTAGTGAAGAGGCAAATGTGTAAGCTCTAAAATAAATTATATGTGGCGAACAATGAAGTTTCCACTGTATTTGCTGGTAGGACAGAGCCTCTTTTAAGTAGAATATTCAGTGTGGTCTGTAAGTAGCAGGTGTTTAATGAATTCTTCTGGTATTGATGATGCCCTATGTGATGTGTTTTCTTTTTTTCTTTAATTTATTTATTTTAATATTTTTTAAAATTGAGTTTCAAATTGTCTCCTTGCTCCTCTCTCCTCCACTCACTGAGAAGGCAAACAATCTGATATCAATTATACATGTGAAGTCATGCAAAACATATTTCTATATTAGCTATGTTGACCAAAAAAAAGCAAGAACATAAAGAAAATGAAAAAAAATATGCTTCCATCTACACTTGGAGTTCATCAGTTTTCTCTCTGGAGGTGGATAGCATATTTTCATAGGTCCTTTGGAATTCTTTTATATAATCATATTATGCAGAGTAGCCATGTCTTTCACAGTTAATCATGGTTACAATATTGCTGTTAGTGTGTACAATGTTCTCTTGATTCTTCTCACTTTACTTTCCATCAGTTCATTTGAATCTTCCCAGATTTTTCTGAAACTATTCTGCTTATCATTTCTTATAACACAATACCATTCTATAACAATCATATATGTGTTGTGCTTTCAGTCCCTAATCAACTATAACCTCTTCATTGGTTATATCTATTCCACTTGCCTAAAAGTATATTCCCCATGAATCACAAAACCAAAGTACCTAAATTCCTGCTATCGTTATGTCTTTGGGTCAAAGCATTAAAAGCTTCTACTAAAATCCAAATCAAGTCTGAAGAATCATATAGCTCAACATTAGAACTGACTTCTGAAGATATCTTATCCAGTTTCTACCTAAAGTATGAATCCTTTCTATAACATAATTGAAGATTGGTCAACCAGCCTTTGCTTGAACCTTCCAGTGATGGAAAACTCATTGCATTAGAACATATTCCATTTAATTTTGGGGCAGCATTAATAGTTAGGAAGCTCTCTATGTTTCTGTGCAGCAGAAATAATTTTCCCTCTGGATCCCACCAACTGGTTCAAGTCCAGAATTCTAAAAACCAAGTGGATTTGATTTGTATTCCATGTGATAGTCATCCAGATGTTAATGTAGTCAATTACTCCTTTGAAAGCAGTCCTGGCCTGTGAGCACCCTGCCGGTGGAGCAATAGTGCACTCAGTAGTGAACTGACCCCAGAAAGAAAAGAGATGGTTTTGGAAGTACATATTATTCTCACTGACACTTGGAGTAGATTCTGCATGAGGCAAAACTATGAGTTTAGGGGAAGGGTTCTAAAACCTAAATGGGAAAGGAGTTCAAGGAGCTATTTCTGTTGTTTTCCTTATATCTATTGATAAACCTATTCTTTATTGAATGGTTTTGAATCTTTTAGCAAGATGTAGTGGGGAGCAGCGTTCTTAGAGATACGAATTAAAATTTAAAATTCTTAGGAATTATCCTATACTGGAATTGGAAAATACAGATTATTATGAAGCAGACCAAACCCAGTGCATTATATTTGACATCCTGAGTCAAAAATTACATTTAGAGTGGAAATTCATTTCCCACCACCTGTACTTCTTGAACTAGTGTTTACCATGCCCTAGAAAAGTTCATTACTAGGAAACTCACCATCTTGAGTGCATCACTTCTGGTACTCATATCTCATCAGTACTCTCAGTACTCTCTGCCTCTCTGATTAGAGGACTTGAGGGTAGTGCAAAGAATCCCTCCCAAAGTTTCCATTTAAAGAGAGATCTCAGGCCAGTCAACTCTTCGTTTCCCTCCAGTTACTCTCTTTATATTTGACTCCACCATGCCACTGTATCAGGTACCTTGGTTCCCTGCCCTTCTACCCCCAGTCTTTTTTGGCTTCCTTTTATGGGTTGTCTTCTCTCATTAGACTAGAAACTCCCTGATGGCAGGCACTGTCTTTCTTTTTCTTATTTGTATACCCAGCACTTAGTATTTGCACATAGTGGGAGTTTAACAAATGTTTATTGACTGACTGCCTAGAAGGAAAACCAAGGAAGCCAGCAATCACCTATTAAACCTTTAGCAAATAATGCAGACTGGACTACAGGTCTAAGAGGATGAGAAATAGAGTAGGTGAGTTTTTATGGAAGTGGAACAAGGGGGATAAAAGGACCTAGAAGAGGGGTTCCTAACATTTTTTTGTAGTGTGGGCCTCTTTGGCAGTTTGTCAAGACTTATCAAAATAACACACAAATTTATAAAATAAGATGCAAAGTAAACCAGTTATAATAAAAATATTTATGAAAACATGGAAAAAAATCAAGTTGATGGACCCTATAAAACATTAAAAACAAACAAGCAAGTTTATGGACCCCACATTAAGAATTCTGGTCTAAAGTATGGGACACTGATTTTATATTTATTGGCACTCTGATTTTATTCACACCACAAGATGTGGGTCTATTTACAACCTTGGAGTGCTCTTTTTTATGCATAATTAACAAAGAGCTCAATATTTTGCCATCTGGTAGACATAGTCTGTTCAGGGTAACCTCATCTTTGCTCTCCAAAGTTGGCTTCTTTGCATGAGAAAAACACAGAGGTTAAGAGACCAAAGAGAAGTCAATCCTCTCAGGATTTAGTATGAACTGTGCACTTGCTATAGTCTTCATTCTCATATTCTCTCTCTCTTTTTTGGGGGGGAGGAGTGGGGAAGGCAAGGCAATTGGGGTTAAGTGACCTGTCCAAGGTCACAAAGCTAGTAAATGTATTCAGTTTCTGAGGCTGGATTTGTGCTGAGGGCCAGTGTTCTATTCATTGTGCCCCCTAGCTGCTCCCCATCATATTCTCTTAAATAAAATCTCACTTTCCTCCATAGAGACTCACTCCTCATACTCTAAACTCTTCTGATTAACTCTTCTTGACTTAGTAGAGACTCAACAACTATTACACTTAAGAATTCTCATACTCAGAGGGTCTAATCTACTACCATGCTTTCTCTGACTTCAGTGTGAAGGATATGACCTGACACTTTCAAACTAGGCCAGGGAGTAACTCATAGTTATAGGCAGCTGTGGGTCTTTATGGCCTACAAGCACATCTGTTTCACCTTTTACTATATTTCTCAAAAATCCAGCAGCTGCAAGGGGCTATAGATTTGATGGGACAGAGACTGTAAATATTGAAGGCTAACATGAGGCCATTAAGTGCCCAGAAGGGAAGGTAATAGAAAGAAATCTAGAGAAGAGAAGACAGCAAATATGACCTATAACTTTCTCTTAAATAGGTCCTTCTCCTGAAATCCTAAATAAGGTGAGCAATGAGGCAGCATTATGTAAAGGGGGGTTCACTGGACTAGGTCTCTAGAAACCATGACCCCCATTGCTTTTTTTGTGATCATGAATAACTTGCTTAATGCCTCTCTGGGACTTATTTTTCTCATTTGTAAAAATAAGACTAAACTAGATCCACTGTTAAAGATCTCTAAAATTCTATGGGGCTTTGAAGTTTTTGCCTGTAAACCCACCAAGGCACGGTCTCCTTGCAATCTAGTATTCTCAGCGTTGCTTAGTTGTTATTGGAATGTACTTACAATTTAATTATCTTCGTTCTCTACCTGGCCAGATTTGTTTCCATTGTAATATATGTAGACTTTTCAAATCATAGAATACTAAAATGATCAGTGTTTGAAAGGAGCTCAGAGGCTTTCTAGTTCAACTCATACTGTGCCAAAAACAATACGCACTAATATACTTGGCAAGTAGTCATCCAGCCTCTTTTGAAGACCTGTAGTGAATGGAGAAGAGAACCTATTCCATTTTTAGATCACATTAATTAACAGAAAATTTCCCCCGACATTAAAATTAAACTAACCTCTTTGAAAGTCTACCTTTTGACTCTGTTTTTGTCTCATGGGGCCCAACAGAAAAAGTCTATTTTAATCACTTTTCCACATGAACCTATTTTAGCTACTTAAAGACAGCTATCACATCTTCCTTAAGTTCTCTCTTCTTTGGGCTTATCACCCCCATTTCCTTCAACTTGTTCTCATGAGACCAGAACTTGAGGCCTGTCCTCATTCTGGTTGTCTTTCTCTGATTATTTTCCAATTGACCATTCATTATATTTGCTAAATCAAGATGCCCAGAACTGAACACAGTGCACCAGATGTAGCCCAACCATACAGTACAAGGGACTACCACCTCATTGTTACTCAGTCACTCTCTTAATGAAATTCAAGACTATATTAGCTTCTTTGACATATGCAGCATAATATGGACCCATACTGAAATTATAGCTACCACCAAATGGTGTCTAACAAATCCTTAATCGTATAATTATAAAGTTTATTTGTTTAACCCAAACCCAATGAAATTTCATCTTAGTAGATTCATTGCAATGCTTTAAGCTGTCAAAATGCCCAAATGAACTACAAAGGACACAGGAAGGAAGATGCTATTTGCTTCCAGAGAAAGAATTGATAAATTGAAGTATATACAGAATGCTTTTATATCTATATCTACCTCTGTCTCCATATCTATATCTGTATCTGTATCTGTATCTATCTATCTATCTATCTATCTATCTATCTATCTATCTATCTATCTATCTATCTATCTATATTTGTATCTAATTGTAGCCGTCTCTAAGGTAGGTATGGGAGGAGGGAAGAAAAAAAGGGAAAAGAGTTACATAACTTTATCATATATTTAAAAGTAATAATAAGTTGTACATAACAGATTTGCAGTTTCATGCATAATCTTTTTTAAAAAATTCTACTCTGTTATGGTAAATGCTTGCTTTATCTCTTAAGTTCAGAATAAAATGAATAGAATTTTTTTAAAAGATCTTTTCTGTGACCAAGAATCTACATTGTATGCTCCTCTATCTTCCATTTTCCTCTCTCCTGATTCCATTCTCAATAATCTTTCCAGGTTAAGACCAAGTCATCACCTCCTCTGTGGCATCTTCCTTGTCTTCTTCCACTCAAATTGCTAGTTCTCTTTCATGATCTCCCTTATGGCTCATAGTCTTTATCAAATTGTCTAGGACCTGATCATATACCATTCTCTATTATTCTCTCATGCTGTAGGTGTGCTTATCTTGCCACATGGACAAGATTGAAAGTTCTTTGAGAAAAGGGGCTATGTTTTCATCTTCTTTTGTATCCCCTTAAATGTCTTACTCGGGTTTGAAACTGAGAAGGAAGTCATGAAATGCTTGCTGCCTTCAAATGGGTGAAATATCTTTTCTCAGAATCATTCCATGGATGAGTAAGTATTTCACAAGAGGCAGTGGAACAAATGATTTTCTGTCCTTATAAGACACATACTGGATTGCACAAGCAAGGACATACTCTGTTACCTGCTAAGAATAGATGCATCATCTCTCCTCAGAAGTGTCATTTTTCAATGCTCAGAGTAACCATTAAGTTTTATATACATCAGGACTAGGGAAGGAAGGCCCAACCCATCTTTTTGCACCAAATACAATTTGTTTGACGATTCAAGTAGTGTGAGGCAGAGTTTACTCTTCTCTTCCAAGGTGAAGAAACATTTGAAGCCTTGAACAAATCAGTCTGAAACTGGAGATATAACATGTTTAGAGCGTGCACAGAATGAAAAGTAACCTTCCTTAGACAGGGATGCCAAAAAGAAATCACTGTCATGATCTCAGAATCCCATTAAGGATAGAATAAATACACTCTGGGAGACCTTAGAGAGAGTGATTTTTCCCAAGGTCTTAAAGAGTGAGTGAAGATTACATGGTGTGTGTATATATAGAACATCCTATCAGGTAAAGAAAGATATAAACATATCATTCTAGAAATCTCTCCTTGCTTGCTCAACTAGTGAAATAAATAGTGAGACAAGGTAAGAAAGAAAGACTAGAATGGTTTTCTCATCATTGCCCAAGTCACTCTGTAAATACCTTAGAAGTTTTGATCAGTCTCTTGGGAGTAACTGAAGCAGAGCAGAGAGGGACTAGTGAGTATATATAGAAACAGTACACAATACTTGTAGGTGTAGTGAATCATACAACATTAGATTTAGAGCTGGAAAGACCATAGAGGCCACCTGATTCGACTGCCTCATTTTACAGAAGCCAGAACTGAGGTCCATTGAGGTTAAATGATTTGTTCAATGTTACATGGACCGTCATTGACAGAGCCAGGTTGAAACCCAAGTTCTCTGACTCAAATTTGCCCAACCATTCCACTATGCCCCATGACCATCTCTCTCTCTCTCTCTCTCTCTCTCTCTCTCTCTCTCTCTCTCTCTCTCT
>CM053594.1:277751683-277771047 GCA_028646575.1 Pseudocheirus occidentalis | reverse complement strand
AAACAGAGTTAAATGACTTGTCCAGGGTCACAAAGCTAGTAAGCTTCTGTTACTGGATTTGAACTCAAGTCTTCCTGATTCTAGGTCCCACACTCTTTCTACTGCAACCACTTGAATTCAAATCCAGCCTCAGATATCTCCTACCTGTGTGACTCTGGGTAAATCACTTTATTTTTGATTGCCTGACAAAATGGATTCACCAGATCCACTGGAGAAGAAAATGGCAAATCACTGCACTACCTTTGCCAAGAAAACCCCAAGTCAGGTTGCAAAAGGTAGGACGTGATCGAAATGACTGAACAACAACAAAAAATGTTATTGCGTGTGTAAAGTGTTTGTGATATTGTGAAGTTGTAAAATAATATTCTGAGAGACTGTTCTCTAGAAGGCATTTGAATAGAGTTTCAAGATAAACTAAGGAAATAACTGAACCTAGTAAGCCAGGTAGGAAAATGTATGAAATGTTCATTGAGCTCACATTATATCTTTTATCCTGCTGCGTCAACAAGTAGAGGACAAGAAATGCTCTTAGGCTAAAACCTAGGATTTGTACTGTAGAAAGTATGATCAGTAGTACAAGACAGAAAACAGAGAAAAAGGAACCATCTCTATCTAAGTATGAGAGGCAGCATGATCAAGCACTGAAAATGGAATTATAGAGCCTGGTATCGAATCCAGACTCTGCTGTTTATCCTTGGGTGACATTTCTGGGCCTCAGTTTCCCCAGTTGGGGATTCAATTATCATATCTCTGCTAATGATTCTCAGATCTACATATCTAACCCTGACCTCTTGGCTGACTTCCAGTCTTGCATCTCTAGTTGCCTACTAGATATTCCAAATTGGATGTGCTGTAGACATATATGAAAAACTGAATTATCTTTCCCCCCCAAACCTCCCCACTTCCAAAACTTCCTCATAACTCTCAAGTGTAGCACCATCTCTCAGTTCCTCAAGATCACAATTTAGGGGTCATCTTCAACTCTTTAATCTCTCACCCTCCCTATCCAATCTTTAATCCTTGGCCTGTTGATTTAACCACATGGCATGTCTCACATATGCACACTTCTCTCTTCTGACATTGCTACCACCCTGGAAACCTTCATCATTTCATATCTATACTATTTCAATAACCTGCTAGTTGGTCTGCCTGCCTCTTTTTTCCCACTCTAATCTACCATCTCCCCCTCTATAGTGATCTTCCTAAAACACAAGTCTGATCATATCCCCCCTACCTTCCACTCAGTAAACTTCAGTGGCTCCCTATCACTGCCAGGATCAAATATAAAATCTCTATTTGATGTTCAAAGACCTTCATAAATTACCCTTCCCCTGTGTCATTCTAGTCCCCTTACACTGTGTACCCCTCTACATTCTTCTATCCTATGACACTGGACCCCTTACTATTCCTGGACAAGACATTCTATATTCCAATTCTAAGCATTTTCACTCGCTGTCCCCATTCCTGAAATGCTCTCCCATCTCATCTCTGCATCTTGACTTCCCTGCATACTTTCAAATCCCAGTTAAGATCCTACCTTCTTAAGGAAGCCTGTCCTGATCCATGTTAATTCTGGTACCTTCCCTCTGCTGATTAATTCCAATTTATTCTGTTTAGAGCTTCTTTGTACAGTTATTTACACGTTATCTACCTCATTAGATTGTGAGTTCCTTGAGGAAAGAGACTGCCTTTTACCCTTTTTTGGTATGCCCAGAGCTTAACATAGTGCTTGGCACATATTATGTGACTGATAAAACTATATTGAGCAATTGTCAAATGAAGAAGTTGGAGTAGGTATGCAGAGTTCCTAACTAGAGAATGTTGAGAACAGAATTTCCAGCAGTGAGATTGTTTTTTCTCCAGTTTCGATTTGAAATCTTAACTTGCTCCCAGTCAGAGAGCTCTTTTACTCTTGTGAATTTTTTAGCATATGTTAACCTGTATACCTTTCTTAATATCTGTTTATTCCTTCCTTTTATAAAGATGTTAACTAGCTATTTGCATGATCTTTTGTGTATCCAGCTTTTGGTGGGAGTTAAGCTAATGAGTTTAAGCTAAATACCGTTTTTCCCTTGAGAAGGATTAGGAAAAGTGCCTTTTATTCTGAATTTGTTGTACCCCTTTACTACCAATATTTTAAGGTATGGTGGTGGGCAAGTCACTTAAACCCAATTGCCCTCCAAAAAGCAAAAACAAAAAACAAAACAGAAAACAAGGTAGAGGCAGAAAAGATAAAATAAAATATTGTTCAACTAGAGCATTCTCCAATTTCCTTTGAGTCATGGAAAAGGTAAGAAAAATACAGTGGGGTGGGGAACAGTTTCAATTTTGGTCTTGTGGAGATGCTGTTCCTTGTTTAGCCTTGGAATGCCTTATCATCAGCCACCGCTGAACCCTCAGGACTTCTGGGCCTTTCCATCTGCTCTGAAACGTGCTTTCTGTATTTCTAAAGTGACAGGAGATATCCTAGAGCAGCATTTCACAAACTATGGGTTACAACCCATTCTGAGGTCACAAAAAATTTGGCAACAGAGAAGGTTTTTGAACATGTAACCAAAAATTAATTCAAAATCAAAAGCATAATGAATCTGTGGTGTTTTTGGCAGTGCTTGCCCATGTTGAATAATGACAGCCTTAGTTCTGAACACAAAGCATGTGTATTTAGTACAGTGCATGACCGCTGCCTAAACAAGAAAAAGGGTCACCAGTGGAACAAATTAAAGAAGCCGTGTCCTAGAGGACAGAACAGATCCAATGGCTCCTTCTACACAGAGTAAACCTCCTTAACCCCATCCTCAGAGGGCCTAGTAGGCAAGCTTGTAAATTTCCCCTGTTGTTGCTTTCAATTGGCCTCATTTACCTACTATAAAACTCTATTGGCCAACAGAAATCCTAGGCTGTGTCTCTATTTTATTAAAAACTTTAAGAATATTGAAGATAAGGAAGAAAGTATTTCTTATTTCAGGAAAAGGAAAAGTGATCAGCAGGAGCTATCTGGGGTCTTGCAGCTCTTGTACAAGGTGGAAGAATGGTATTGGATTGAACAAGTCTCACAAATATATTTGGGATAAGGTCAATCATAAACCAATGAGGATGGCAGGCTGGTGAGAAGGCTTCTCTCTATACAACATTGAGAGAAGTTTTCAAGCTCTTACCGTCATCTTTGTCTAGATTTGAAAGAAAAGTTACTCCCCTGAAGGAGGAAGCTGAAAGCAAGCCACATCTCCACAAGAGGTATGGCTTCCTCTTCCAGCCCTCTAAAGAGAGAGTACTCTGTCATGTTTGCTAGCATCACTGTTGCTGTGCACAGGCATCAATTATAAGGAACACAGGTTAAGAGGTGTCTTTGCTGGGTGGAAGAACAGGAGGGAATGACAGTTGGTTTTTCCTAAGGCCTCAGAGGTCCTGATATGTAGGCTTACTTCAGCTCTGCAAAAGAGAGCCCCTTATTTGAGCCAAACCATGGGGCCCAGGTGAGGCCACCCTCTGAACAAAGAAAGAGTGAATAAAAATTTCTCAACAATTCTTATAAACATGAAGATAGAGAGTTCAGCAGGAGTTCAATATACTTAAATATAAGAAGATAATGAGGACACATTTTTGTCTAATTTCTTAAGAGTTAGAACTGGTAACACTTCAATGATATGCCAAAATGACTTGAGAGACTGTGTGACAATAGTATATAATACACTGAATTTGGAGACAGGAAGACCTAAGCTTGAGTCTCACCTTGAAAATTTTTTGTCATTGCAGTATCTTATTGCAGAAGTCAACATTTGTGTTGTGTATAATGGTACAAATAATCAATGACAGTTTAAGAAACTGAGACCTCTCCAAGTGGTAATACTTGAAAAGATTAACATATATAGAAAGATGCAAGACTATGCTTGTAAATTACCAGAAATTTCCTAAGGAACTAAAAAAAATTGCCTACTGTCAAAATGTCTTTTATAAACTACACAACCCATGACAGTGTAAATTCAATTTTATTAACAGGATACAAGTTTCTACAAATGTTGCACCCAAATGTCAGATCAGCAGTAAAACTTGAGCAATTATTACCTAAAAAAGTTAAGTGCTCTTTGTGGGAGATGGGTTCTTCCTTGGGCTTTATAGATGAATCTCAGAAATTTACTAGGTATGTGTCTCTAAACAAATTACTTAACTTCTCTGAGATTCAGTTTCTTTATCTGCAATAATCCCTGCCTTATAGGCACAGAAAATAAAGATCTGAGGTAGAATTCAAACTCAAGGTTTCCTGACTCTCCCAATCAAGTAGCAGCCTTGCCTCTCTACCATGTATAGCAGACTGGATACTGATCTTGAGAAAATCAGTTCCACTTTTTGGGTCTCTATTTATCTGTGAAATGAGATATTTGGACTAGATCAGGGGTGGGGAACCTGCAGCCTCAAGACCACATATGGCCTTGTAAGTCCTCAAGTGCAGCCCTTTGACTGAATCCAAGCTTCAAGATCTCTTAGGCACCTTCCATCTCTAAATGCTAGGATCCTTTACGAATCTCAGATCTACTTCACAGTGTGGGGGCTGATACTCTTGAGTTTCAGCGTCAAAAGAAGGAGAGCCAAGATACATTATTCCAGCAATTAAAAGCACCGCTGAATGTCAATAATGGTCCTTTGCTCCATTTTAAATAGTTTCTCCCTTGGCTGGTCTGATCATCTAGCTGCTAATGTACAGTTGTCAAAACCCTTCATCCTCCCTTAATCGTTGAGTGGCCAAGCTATACATATTTAGTTCTTTAAATGTTTTCTCATAAATCAAATTCTCCAGCTTTTTAATCATTTTAGCAGTTCTTAGACTTAGCTGCAATTTGTCAACATCTTTCCATATCTGAGAAGCCTCAGGATTGAATTCAATTTTGTGTGAGTGGCCACAAATATTATTTACAGGATTTTAAAATCCTTTAGGTTATGTGATCAGGACTAATAATTAAACACCTCTAGGTAAGGTCTACTGCAATGTAAAACAGCTGAAAAGTAAAAAAAAAATCCAATTCAACTAAACAAATATTAAGTGCAACTTACTGTATACATTGCAGGGCACTTGCCATTTTGATTGTTTGATTATTATTGTCAGCTCTATAAATTTGTTGAGTACCTACTATGTTGTTGTTACTTTGTCTGTTTCAAAGAGGACACTGGCATCAGGGAAATGATGACGTGACTTGCAGTTGACTTTAGTTTGAGTGAGGGACACTGTGCAAGGTCACCAGCCTCACTTTATCCTCCAGAGCCATCTGGGTCCAGTAGCCAGCTATTCATCAGGATGACTGGAGATGACCCAGGATGCAATGGGAAACCCCAGCCCTTTTAGGCTAAAGCCTTTGCAGGTACTCAAGAGTGAGGTGATGCCCATTCAGTGAAAAGGCTTCTTAAAGAAGTGAGTCAAGGGATGGCCACTTTAATTAAAAAAGAAAGAAAAAAAATCAAACTGGGAAGGGAAGACCATCAGGCTTGCAGCCATTAAGTGGAGCTTGGGGAGAAACCAAACCTAATGTGTTCTCCAAGGTCTTTGAAAATGAAGGACAAACACAACCTGTGAGCAGACAAAGCTTCTTGAATGGGGATCAAGTTAGTTGGGTAACTCAGTTCATTCTCTCCCATTCCTACTCCTCCTCCTCTCCAAACAAGGTAAATTTTGATGCCAAGAAGCTTTCTGCTTAACTTGGGGTTACCAGAAAACTTGGTTTTCCTTCATTCCTTAGTTCCTTCTTTCATTCCAGCTTTTTGTCCTTCCTTCCCAAAACCTTCAACCCAGTTGACTCTGAACCTCGAAGACTAGACCACAATAGGTCCTTGCCCAAGGTCCATGTAACGGCTGTATTTTGGGCCCTCCTGACTTCGAGTGAATGTCATTGGTAACTGTTTCTCTTTGGAACAGCAATCCTGAGGGTCTTCCCCTCCCAGCTTGATTTTTTCTTTTTTTTTCTAATTGAAGGAGCCATCCCTTGATTCATCCCCAGTCACTGAATGGGCATCATAGTACCTGCAAAGGCCTTCTTAACCTAAAAGGGCCAGGGTCTCCCATTGCATCTTGGGTCATCTCCAGTCATCCTGAGAATATTAGGTCACTGGGTCCAGATGGCTCTGGAGGAGAAAGCGAGGCTGTGACCTTGCACAGCCTCCCTCACTCAAATCAAAGTCAACCTACTATGTATAGTACATATGGGGACACAGAGAAGTATTATCAATTACCATTTATTGGGTACCTACTGTGTTTCAGACACTGTGCTCTAGATACTGAAAATGTAAATGATAGAACCTCCTTTCAAGGAGTTTACATTCTAAAGAGGGAGAATGATAAGACAGTAAGATAGACTTTCTGTCCTCCAGACGCTTAGAATCCAGTTGGAGAAAACTCATCAATATCATGGAATTGTTTCTGGAGTTTAAAAGACTCTCATTGGTGTACAAGCCATGTAGACTATTACTATTATGTTGTTGTTAATTCATTGTTATCATAGATTTTTAACATTCATATAAATAAGAGTTTTACTTTTAATGTCATTCCAGCCTCATCAATCAACCAAAATTTCTGTCTTCAAAGTTACAGATGGCACAATTGCTAAATCTAATGGTTTATCTCATTCCTCATCCCTCTTAAACTCTGCAGTACTGGATACTGTTCCTCCCTTTTATTTCTTGGTTTTTATGACAGTTATCTTGTTGATCTCTTCTCACCTGGGGCTGGAGATCTCTGGAAGGGGGAGATGGAAGTCTGTTGTCACAGATGATGTACCCAGGCTCTCCCTGCCTTCACTGCAGCAGGATATGGAAGATGCATGGTTAGGTAGAAGGTCTCCTTTTCTCACCTGAGTATGGGGAAGCTAGAGAGAAGACGAGACATACAGAAGAGGTGGAGAAGGGGTTAAAAAATCTCTCTCTCTCTCTTTCTCTCTCTCTTTCTCCCTTTCTCTCTCTTTCCCTCCCTCCCTTCCCCCCACGTGTGTGTGTGTGTGTGTGTGTGTGTGTGTGTGTGTGTAGGTGATACATGAGGGGACAGAATAGTTTCTTGTTGTTGAGCAGTAAGTGAAGTATCTAAGATCCTGTGGGTATTTTAATGACAGTGCCAGGTGTAGACCTTTGGCAGAAAGCTATATTTAGATTTCATGTCAAGAAGGGGGAAAAACCCAAACAAACAAAAAATCCAAAAACAAATGAACAAAAACTTCTCTAGCTACTGGAGCTATCAAAAAATAGAATGACCTACCTCATGAGTAAATTAGTTCTCCCTTCCTGGAATTCTTTAATCAAAAACTGGATGACAACTTTTTGAGTATATTCTAGAAGGAATTCATGTGCAGAAAGATTCTATGCCTCTTATTGTAACCTAAGCATTCTGTTACTTTTTTTTCATTAAAGCTCAGGTCTGAGCATTATCTTAAGGACTTCTCCCAAAATAATAAGACCTTTTATCTCAGAGATTTTCTCATGGGAAGAAAACTGCTTTGACATACATAGCAAAGGAGTGCTAAGGATTGTAGTACCTAGACTGATTCAGTGGAAGTCACAAGAAATCTTTAAATGGTTGGTTCTCCATTTCCTCACTTCTCCATGCCCTTTCTCCTTTGTTACTAATTCTACCTTTCTTTCCATTTCAGGCTTTAAAAAAATCAATAACTGGTGCTATTACAATATTTTAGGTTTTTTGAGGAGTCTTAAATATGGGATTATATAATTCCCCAGGTAGGGAAGAAAATATCACAGACAGTCCTTGTTTATGCTAATATTCAGTTCAGTTCCTCTAATATTAAACCTCTATTATGTGGGAAGCATCATGATAGAGCAGAGAGTGAGGCAGCCTTAGAACTAGCCAAGTCTTACCTCTGACATACCAGCTGGGTGACACCAGACAAGTCCCTTAACATTTCAGTTTCTGTTTCAGGCATCTTTCCAAGAGCATAAAGAGTAGGAAAAGTACTCATTTGCATTGGTGGAAGGAATTTCCCTTAAAGGAAGATCCTTATACCAATATCACATCCCCTATCCCCTTCCCTGTGGGGAAAGCATAGTGGAGTCACTGGGGCTACAAAGACAAAGCTGTTTTTCACTCATGTCAGACTCTTTGTGACTCCGTTGTTGTTAGTGGAGCAGTTTACCATTTCCTTCTTCAATTCATTTTACACATGAGGAAAGAAAACATGGTTAAGTGACTTGCCTTAGGGTCCTAGGGCTTGAAAATGTCTGAGGCCTGATTTGAACTCAAGAAGATTAATCTTCCCAATTTCAGGCTCTGCACTGTATCCACTGTACCACCTACCTGCCTTGACAAAGAGAAAACACACAATGAATATTACCACATTTATGCTGATTTACCATTATGGGTGGATTTCCTGATAAACATGGTCTGTAATGTGGAGAAGCCTCATGTCATCGAAAGAATGAGCATTTATTTTGAAATCATGAGACTTGAATTCCAAATCTGATACTTACTATGCCACCCTGATCAAGAAAGCCACTTGGCCTCTACGATTCAGTATTTTAAAAAAATTCTGAAAATGGGGATCATCATGTTTGATTTATATATCTCTCCCACAAATATTGTGAAGAAAATCCTTTGTAATCGTAAAACACTACACATTTTTATGTATAAATGTTTTAGATAGATAGATAGATACGCATATACATGTACATATGTGTGTGTGTTATCATCAAGGCAATTTTATTCTTGTTAATGAAAAATCTATTTGATTTTTATGGACCCTAGGAGAAAATAAGGACCATTTAGGGTTTGGTATTGAATTTGAAGTAAAACGTAGACTGGGCTATAAAGAGAGTTTTGAGACTGGAGAAGAGGGGAAAATTCTTATTCACATAAGCACTAAATGTTTTTAATATGAGAAATGGATTTTTCCCTATCTTATCCAATCTACGCAGACGACCAGACTATGATGCTGATACATGAAACACCTTTTTAACTTTTCAATGTGGAGTGTGAGACGAGGGACTTGGTTTTGATGGAAATAATGATTTCCCAGTCTTTCAATTTTGCCCCTGCTCTCCTTCTGAGAAGGAAACGGATTGAGTCAGTCCTGCTCTCAAGGCCACAGGATAGATTGATGCATATTCTAATTCTTAATGCCTGCAGGGCAATAATTCAGGCAGGTTCCATCAGTTGCAATAACAAGGTTTATTTTATGGCAACTTCAGGACTGTTTGGGGCCTTGATTAGAAAGGACATCCCTTAGCTTAAATGGGCTGAATGTCAGGGATGACCTTTACATTTTCTCTTTAATTTTGTTTTATGATAATTGTTCTTTCATTCAATCCTACTCTGGTTTCTCATCTCAGTGGTTTAGAGGTGACTCTGGGTTCTCTAAGGCTTGTCAGCTAGATACCATGTCTTATAGATCTTCCCAAACTGGAAAGGCTTCAGAAAAGGTCCAATTATTGTCTGTCACTTTGAGATTAGCTTGTCCAAGGCCTGAGATATTTATCACCAGAAGATTGGCTACTAGATGATTTTATTTATTTATTGTCACAAAAACTAATGAAAATCTGCTTACTGAGGCATAGGGGTTGGGACTGTATCGATGGAGAGAATATAGTCATTTTGATAAAACCATGGATCTTTTCAAGTATTTGAAATGAAGAACTATTTTTATTGTCCAGAAAAAACCAAGAAGAAGGTCAGGATTGGGAAAAAAGAGAACATGGAAAATCATGGGAAGCAAGTGGCATTTAAACAGGTAATGATCCTTAGTCACCCAGTCAAGGTAAAAATCAGAAATAATATCTCAAATGTGCATGTGCATGCTTGTATGTGTGTGTGCACATGTGTGTGTTTGTCCATCTCCCCAAGTGTTAATTATTGGAACTGGGGAGAAATGCCCAGTAGCCTCATCCTGATACTTGGAGACTCTCCATTTCCTCTTACTTCTTGTTAATAGAGAAGAGCCTTTTGCTCTCTTGATGACCCCAGGGCATACACCGTGCACAAAGAAGAGTAGGCCCCAGCCTGAACTGGCTCTCGTTTTCATCCCTCTCTCTCTCTTCTACCTTTGTCTTTTTTCTTCCCATACTCTTTTGTTTTCTTGGTGGGGTTGTAGTATTAGTGCAGATTTGGGTTTTGGAGATCATTTAAAATCTTTTGTGTAATTATAAAACACTAAACAATTCCAGAAAAATCAAAATTTTACCTCCCTATGAGACATGTCTTCTCTATGCCCTTTTCTCTTTCTTGTTTTAATGCTTTTAAAAATAAATGTTTCTTATATAAATAAGTCTAAAAAAGTATATAAGTATATACTTTATATATGACATATATATAAAATATTAAAATGTATGTACCCATATGCACATATGAATGTATGTGCACATCTTCCTATCTGAAGCCTAAGTGGGTGATTATATGTATTTCCCAGTGGTCTGCCATTTAAATATGTGTTAACATATTAAACATTAAACAGCCTGTCAAAAATCACAATGACCTCCGTGTCCCTTGTGCCTTCTTATAAGTAATATGAAATTAGGCAACAAATGCAGTCATTGCCTGATATTCAGAAGCTCTATAAATATGTGTTTGGTGGGGGTGCCACTATATGTGGAGAACTAAGTGCTTATCCCAGCATCCAAAAAAAAAAAGAATTCTGTTTTGCAGAGTCTGATTTCAAGCTTATGCAGCCCTGAAGCTTCATTAATGAAAGTGTTCTGCAGCTTCCATAAAATAATAGGCCCAAGCCACTCTACGTTGGCCAGCCACATCTCCAGCTTTGCATACAATTTTGTGAGCTTTAAGAGAGACACATCTGTATGGTCTTGATATGGGTTTAGGAAGGTTTAGAATACCAATCTTTCAGTAAAAGGAAACATGGAGTAAATACGACAGTAAACACAGACAGTATCATATGTAAAATATGAAGGCAGTCAAGGAGAATGATGGGAAAAGGTCAGGTCTACTGGGAACTGGGTGGAGCCTACTGATCTTCCAATTGAAATGGTATACTCTTAATTAGTAATGTTTGGTGTGTTTTTATAGTTTTCTCATCCAGATCAGACAAGACAGGGATTGGGGGTACGGGGGAGCAGCCAGGGAGAGGGGCAGGAAACTCAGAGTCTGGATCTGGAAAGTAGAGCTAATTCATACTAGGGGTGGGGTTGGGTAGGCGGTACTGAGAAGACTCCTGGGGAATTGGCAGTTAGTCAATATTCCAACTTCTGGGGGGAAAGGGAGAGCTTTGAATCATTGCTGCTAGTCTTTACTCTGACCAGGTGTCTAGGGATCATTACAACCATCCATCATCAAACTGACCCATCAAATGAGCGTAGAATAAGGGAGCTCTGTTTTCTGTACTGGATAATACTTATTATTAAGTGCTTTGTAAGGACAGTACAATAGTGAAATGCATCATAAAGCAGCAGCAACAATAATGGTGATTTAGTGGGAGGGGGGAAAACAATAAGAGTAGGAAGGGAAGGGAAAAGAGCTGTGAAAAATGGAGGAGGAAGAGGAAGAAAGAAGAGAGAGAGAAGAAGAGAAAAAAGGGGATAATAAAAGATTTACTAAGAATTGCTACTGTCCCTTGAAGCTCTGTTAAAATCACAGTTGTAAGAATGGGACTTTAGGCTGAAACTGCTGAAGTGCTGGAGTGTGATTTTGTGAATTCTCCATACCCTGTAGCAGATGAGGCCAAATCGGGTAGCTGCCATTGATTAAATGTTGTAACAAAGCTAGAACATTTAATCAATCATAAAAGCTCTTTAATGCATTGTATCGCTCCCAAACTAGAGAGATTAGTACTATTGTGCCGCAGGCTAAAATGCAAACAGAAGATCTACAAAGTGTTTTCATGTTACTGTCTCTCAGACAGTGCCTGTCACCCATGCATAAAATATACCAGCTACCTTATCTCTAAGAATCTTTGGGGCTCAGTTCAAGTTCAGGAAACTTCCTCTATAACTAACTTCTTTGATCCTTCAATTGCTGGTGACCTTGGCCCACCTCTTGTATTCATTATCTGTTGGTACCTGGTTTTTCCTCTGTAGAATCTAAGTTCTTTGAAGGCAGGGTTGCTTTAGCTTTTTATCTTGCTAGCTCTTCAGTCTGACCTCCCTTTTGCCCTGTGGTGGATAGGGTGGGGGAGTTGGGGTGGGACTGGAGGAAGGGAGCAGTGATACCAAACCAAATACCTATGGTAACTAATTCCTACAAAAGCTAACAGGCTGTGTAGGAGAAGGGGTAAAGGCTACCTTCCTAAAGAGAAAAGGGAACTCCATACCTAGGATAACCATGATTAGCACACATGGAATGTCCCTAATTATGCTTGCCCCACTCCCCAAGCCCTCTTATGTTGCCTTCATGGTTCCTATCATGGGGCCAGTGGCCAGTGTTGGCTTTATGTGACTTCTTATATGGGGTGATTTTAGGATCCCTGTAAAGCTCCCAATTCCTTTCCCTCCAAAACATTTCCTTTCTTTGTTCCCTAATGTCTGAAATTATACTATAGGTTCTTTCATTGATAATTTGTATTTGAGGGTTTTTTTTTGGAGGGGGAGTTAAAAATGCAAATGACCTTGGATAGGCTGACATCTTATATCTTTATCAGCTGTCCCCTTAGAAAAGATTATCAAGAAGAGCCAGATTGGTACCCAAAATAAAGGCAGGGGTGCCAGAAATGATGAAAAGAACATTAGTAGGGGAGGTGGGAAAATATAAGACATAGACTTCTTTGATTTAATGATTTCATGGAAGTCTGACCATGAATCCAAGCCACAACAAATACCATGTATTTTCTGATCATAACACAGAAATCTGAGCTTGATGGAGTAACACAGTATCCAGCACATCTGGGGCACCTTACTATTATGTAGGCAATCCCTTCTTGATTTGAATTCTGCCCATGCTGCCTTATCTCCAAGACATTGGCAAACACAATGTCCTTATATGAAGCTTCAGTTTGCTTCCTTGAATCTTTCTCTTGTCGCTCCTGATTCTGCTCTCTGATACTAAGCAGAACAACTTTAATCCACTTTCCACGTGCTAGATGTTCATTAACCATCCTTTTAATAATACATTATAGAATTTCTGCAAGGACACCAACAAGAATTGTGCCAGATGTGCCAATGTGGAGGGCTGTAGTCTGAGTTGTTGGAAGAATACTGGCATCAATGAGAATACCAATCCAATTTAACATTTGAGTGTAACAGAATCAAAGAATCTGCATTGCAAGGTGCCTCAAAGGTCTTCTGGACCCACTTGAGCCTCTACAGAAATCATCTCATTCCCCCCAATAATCCATGACCAATCTTCTAAGCACTTTTAAATATCTCAGAATGTTGGAAGACAATCACATCATTTGGACTTCTAGATCTGCCCTGAGAAGCTTTGGATATATAGGTGATACCACTCTCTACCAGTATCAAAGACTTGAATTTCCATTATTAATATTTAATAATGATTAGTTTAGAGATAACAATATAGCTGGGGCTTCATATACAAATGGTTTCCATTCTAAAAAATGCAGAAGGATAATTCTATGAGTACAAGGGTTAAAAAGAGTTTGTCCATTTTGAACTATGTGTCACTTGAATTTTGTCAATGCTCTTTCCATATACAGTTTACATTTTGATTCATATCTCTATGTTTTCATTTTCCCTCCTTTCCTTACCTGCTCCCCTAAGTTATAAGCTCCTTAGGTACAGGAACCATGTCTAGAATTACATTTAGTAGGTGCTTAGTTCATGTTTCCTGAATGAATGAGAAAACATTAACACAGTCTTGGGAGTCCAGAGATAATTTTTCTGAATAATTCAAAAACATCCTTTCCAGAGTAGAGGAGTTCTCCAATTCTCATTCTACTCTATCCTCCATCTCTAATCTGGCCTCGGTGACTCTTAATATCACTCTGGATATTCATGACTCAATAAGGATTCTAAATTCTCCTTTCCTTAATTCAGCAGGATGTTGCTAAAAAGCTTTAACTTGTAAATTAAGGGGGGAAAGTAAGTTAAAACAAATTTTGGATTGTCACATTTAAAAGAACAATTGTTTTTTCCATTCATCCAATCTTCTTAAAGAGCAAAATTTCCAGTTACCCACTACAATTCATTGAGAACAATGAGTAGGTAAATAATTTTTCTGGGAATAAAAGGAAGTTTTATACTGCTGTTGAGCAGTGTGTTTATACATTGACCATCACACCTTATTCCATCTTTGACATAAAGAATGGAGAAGGAATAAAAAAAAAAGGGTATAATGCATAGGACCCTGAGCCCTAAGGGACTTTAGAAATCATCTAAACCAGTGGTTGCCAAACTTTTAGATCTAAGGACTCCTTCACATGCTTAAAAATTATTGAAGACCTACCCACAAGCTTTCATTTATATGTTATACATCTATTAGTATTTACCATATTAGAAATGAAAATATCTTACTATTATTAACAAAATAGCTTTGATGTTAGGGACTCCATGACAACATCTTGGGGATGAATTGGAAGCCCTAGTTCATACTTTGAAAATCACTGATCTAGTCCAACCCCTTCTTTTTATAGTTCAGGAAATGATAGCCCAGAGATATAAGGTGAATTGCCCAAAGTCACAAACTAATTAAGTAGAAAGAAAACAGAGCATCTCTTGACTCAATAGTTGACTCCAACGCTCTGTACTATCTGTCTCAGAATGCTATGTAAATACTTGGTGAGGTTTTTGTTGAAAAGGAAAGGCTTTGGAAAGTCATACAAATAAAACTGGAGAGAGTGAGTGGTAGAACAGGATAATAGATGAGTCATTCTAGAATGACTGGTACGGTGGAGATGGGGCAAGAAGAGCAGGACTGGAAATGATAGCAAGTCCTTTTCTGACCCTGATGTTTTGTTGATCTGGATTAAGGAGCAGTGTTCTCAGAACAACCAGACTTCTATGTTAGCACCATTCCCATGTAAATGAAAATGACACACTCTTTATTCTTTGTTCGTATGTCAACACCCCACCATAAGTGTTCTTGGCTTGTAAATCCAAAGAATTCCTAGACAACTAATATTGACACCATGGAAATAAAGCTAACATGAGTCACTTGATGTATGTCCATCCTTCTATGTTATAGATGTTATAGGATAAGCCCAGAGTTACCCAAAGAGGAGTCAAGACCAGGGCTCCTTGGGAGATATGGCTGAGATAATGGTGAAAAAGCCTAGTGCAAATGCTACAAGTTTGATTTAGCTCTTTGTTTGCTATTTTCCACAAATTCTATGCAATTGTCTTGATTTATTGTTATGTTATTAGAACCACAGAACCATAGATTTAAAGATGGAAGGGACCTTTGAAACTGTGTATTCTAACCATTTCATTTTCAGGATGATGAAACTGAAGCTGTAGAGGGGAAATGTCTTCTTCTTCTTCTTCTTCTTCTTCTTCTTCTTCTTCTTCTTCTTCTTCTTCTGCTTCTGCTTCTGCTTCTGCTTCTTCTGCTTCTGCTTCTGCTTCTTCTGCTTCTGCTTCTGCTCCTTTTCAACTATTTCCAAATAATTATTTTACTTTTTTGAATGAAGTTAAACATTAAATAAAATTTGATACATTATAAACTATTTAATAAATTATGAATATTTAATAAATATTAAATAAAAATCATTACATAAAGCAAAAAGAAATACACACGCATATAAAACTACAAATACCTACTACTTATAACTTGCTTTTTTACTTCTAAGATGCTACAATTTAACTTTTGGATCTGCTCTGATTGCCTGTCCCTCTATTGTTCCTGTCGTTTTAAAAAATACTCAATGACCTTCCTTCATTACTGTTGTTTTTGGCATCACAATCTCTAGTCTCCCTCAGGTAACAGTTTTTATATGGGGATGTTCAGGTGTTTTGTTGGAAAGTGTCTTTTATGTACACACTCACAATTTCTCTGAAGAGATATATACAATGGAATGTGAGTCTTGAAGGGAATTATTTTTTCAGGTATTTGCTTGGGAATGAGACTCTAATCTATAACCTTTTGAAATTGTTTTCCTATTCCTTCACAAATAACTTGAAGCCTGATTAAATGTTTGATTTTCTTTTTACTTTAAAAATACATGTTTCCAATCTTATCTATTAGCCTGATCCAACTGAGTTTGGATCACCTTAGAAGTTCCCAAGTGGATGAAGTTTTGAAACTTAAGATAAATTAAATATGCTTATCGAGGGTAACCTACATTGAACCCAATAATTCAATGGGCTATATACAGACATAGCAAATCACCCAGGTTCCTCTAATTAGCAAATGACAGAGCAAGGATTCAAATTCATATTTCCTCAGTCTAAGATTAAAGTTCTTTCCTTCTACTGCAAAGTATCTCAGACCTTAATCCCTATCTCCAGGGCAGTAGTTCTCAACCTGTGGGTCAAGACCCCTTTGGGGGTCTAACAGGGTCACCTAAGATCATCAGAAAACACATATTTCCAATGATCTTAGGAAAGACACCGCTCCTCTATCCATCTCCAGGCGAGTCTGCCCACATGCAGATACACACCCACATATGAGTATTAAAGGGTCATGGCATTAGGAAGGTTGACAACCACTGCTCCAGGTTATGTTTTGAAAGATATTTGCCAGTCCAGACTTTGAGCCTACAAACAACACCTCTACAAGTCTTTTACACTGTCTGAAATTCTAACATTTTAGAACTCTTTCTTGGGCCCAAGACACTGTGACTTGAGTAGCTCCATGTTTAAATAAAAATTCCCCTGGCCCATGAACACATTTTTAACCATGAAAATCAGACTGTGTGATTAATCAGATAACTAGCCATGACTATGGAAAAGAGAAAATTAGTACCCTGGGGCAAAGAGGTACAGAGCAGGTAGGTGATGTTAGAAATGCAGTAAAAAAATTAAAGTTTAGTTGAACATTGCACAGGAAAGAAAAGTAGGGGTAGGTTGAATGATGAAGGCAACATGAGGGTCTTGAACATCCCTGGGCATATTTGGAGGGTATAGGGGTGAGGGACACGTGGATGTAGAAGTACGTATCAGCATAGAAGCACCAAGAGACTGGAAAGAGGGAACTTATCTAGTATCAATAACAAACTTCACCTGTTTTGTCCAAAGGCTGGCCTTATCTGTCTGTTATGTTTACATTTCCAAGTTTATTTTGCTCTTTGTTGCTTTGTTAAGGGCTCAGCACATAGTGGGTGTTCACAAGATATGTTTGTTGATTGTAAAGTATTGAAAGAAATACAAATTTGACCCATGACTTTGTCACATTTTGACAGCAAAGAATTTAGTTGTGGCTCTGCCATCAGAAATATTTCAGTTTTCAGTAAGGATGGCAGTTTAATGGCTCCATCTATATTTTCTGGTATTTATTCACATTGATAGCTGTGTGAGGCACCGTGAATGGATGAATGGCCTGGTGTTCCAGAATGTTACTGTGTCACTACATTAGTCACCAGATGGATACAGCAGCTTGTTTTATAATCTATATTTTGGCAGGTCTTTTGAAATTGGATTTTAAACCATTGGTGCACAAAACAGCCTTTACAAGGGTTATCATGGTTCCCTTTTTGGATTGCAAATGGACCTGCCTAAGAGAAATAACGATCAGAAGCAGCTGTTGGTAAGGTTATTTTATGTCAATCAAGCTACTGTAAATAACAGTGCTGTGTCCTCTGTTGGTTTTGCAATGCAATTTGTATGGCTTCATATTGTCATTAAAAAGAAAAAAATAATCTCTTTCTGTGACATTTAAACAGGTGGGTACCAGTGAGAACCTCAAGCAAATAAATAGTCTGTTCTAGAGAAAAATTTTCTAAAACCACCTGGTACCTCTTCCTGCTTCCATTTACCAAATCCAGCACCTTCTTTCTCCAGCTCTCAGTTATTTGTGAAGATTCTTGAGAGCCTCTCAACTCCCCATCATTGACCCTTCCCCATTATAAGACTTGTGGTTTCACTGACCAGTGAAAGGCAATTACGATCTCAAATAGCAAACACCAATACTAGACTGAGGAATCAGTGCTGGGAGAAATAGGGTGTGCAGGGTGAGGGAAAAGACAGAGGGGAAGTAGAAGTTCAAAGTATCATAGAATCAGAATTTTAGAGGTAGAAGTGACAAGAGAGACTCAATTTCATCTTATAAGTACATTAAAAGTGATTAAAAAAAAAACTAAACATAGACCTTCACTCCTTCCTACCAGTTCCTCCAAGTAAACAAACAAACAAAAAAAGAAGAAAACCACCTTGCAACAGATGTGCATGGCCTAATAAAACAGGACACCTACAGTGCCGATGTTTATAAACAAATATTTCTCAATCTGTATACCTTGAGTCTATCACCTCTTGTCAGGGAGTAGGTAACATGTTTCATCATGAGACTTTTAGAATCATGATTGTTCATTGTATTAATCACTGTGAAGTTGTCTTTACAATACTGTTGTTATTGTATAGTTTTCCTGGTCCTGTTACCTTTGCATCAGTGCATACAAATCTTCCAAGGTTTCTATGAACCCATACCATTCATCACTTCTTATAGCACAGTAGTATTCCATTGTATTGATATTCCATAATATATTCAACTGCTTCCCCACTTATGTTTATCTCTTTACTTCCTACTTCTTTGTCACCAAAAAGAGATCTATTTACTTTATAAATGAATAAACTGAATCACAAGAAGTAGAAAGCAGTAAAGGAATAGATTCTAAAACTTACAGTCAGGAAAACCTGGGTTCAAAATCTTGTGAGTAGATCGGCTGTACTAGAAGAACAGTTCCCACATTTATCAGGCCAGAAGAAAAAAAAAGGCTATGAGAAAGGCCAGTGGATTTTGCTAAATTTGGGGGAGAAGAGCAGTCCGGCCAAACTGCTCCCAGGGCAAGGAAGCAGCGGGAGGTGGCTGTGGCAGCAGGAACGGCTGAGAGAAGCAGCGGCCTCCAGTGGGCTGTTTAAAGCCCCTGGCCTGCAGATAGCAGTGATCGATCAGGGCCAAGGGTTCTTGTGTTGAGCGGCCTGGATCTAGATCGCGGTCTTGAGTGGTGGTCCTGGGGTGCGCTTTCAGTGAGCCAAAGCTGGGGGGGGAGCTGCAGCACCCCACTAATATCTCTGGCAGCTGTGAATGCCCCAGTGATTTGAGACAGAGCTTTCCCCTTCCAGGAAGCAGAGTTCCACAGAGCTAAAATACCAAACAATTAATAGACTGGCCAACATGAAGAAAAGGAAGCAAAGTAAGAACAGCAATAAAACTCTAGAATCCTTTTTTGTGGACAAAAAGGATCAAAGCATGGAGCAGGAGGAAGACAACAGAGTCAGAACTCCCTCACCAAATGCTTCCAAGACACTGGAAGAACGCCTACTAGCTATACATCAACTGAAAAAGGACTTTGAAAACCAAATAAGAGAAGTGGAGGAAAAATTGGAAAGAG
>CM053594.1:277726614-277751183 GCA_028646575.1 Pseudocheirus occidentalis | reverse complement strand
TTGATTACAATTTTCACATTCTGTATTTCCTCTGTCTTTCACTTCCTTTCCATATGCATACACTTAAAGTTAGAAAGGTCCTATGGGTGATCTAGTCAGCCTCCATTCTCCCCACAACTGCCTTATCCCCCCCAAAATTTAACAAAGAGGACCTCAAGAAAGAAGGATATATTAAAGGCCTGTAAGTGAGTACTTTTTTTCTGTTGTCCTGTAAGGTAGGAATGAGTCAGTTCCTCAGGGTATATTGGTAAACAGGGCAGGAAGGCCTTGGGCATTATAAAGTTTTCCTTACTCTTAACCTCTGTCTCCTTGTGTGTGGAGTGGGAAGAGAAGGTGGTTTTCCTCAGTGTCTGAGCCAATTGCATTTGGTTCAGGTTAGATTTGAAAGCCCAACTCTCAGAATTAGTGCTCAGACAGGAGAGGATGCTGGAGAGTTCAGTTCCTGGGTTTCTCAACCACAAGAAATCTATAGAATAATATGCAAATAACTTAATGGTAACCTAGTCAAGAGTCCCCAAGCAAATAATTTTCATTCCTGCCTCTCAGGCAGCCTGTGTGAGATGAACTTTTGCTTGGGTAATTGCTTTTCTCCTCTCCCTCCCTCCTTGCCCTGTTTTTATCAAGCCCACCTCTTTCCTCTTGCAGGAGAAAACTTGTTAGTTCTTAAGAACCAAATAGGAAATTGGGATTTAGCACTGATTTCCCAAGGTGAGAAGAAAATTGGAGCAGGTCACACCCAAGGTCCTGCAGAAACGAGCAGGGAAAGCCCAGCCAGCCTGGATTCACCCACTCTCCTCTGTTTAAACATTACCGTAACTCATTTCCCATACTCAGCAAGTTACCAGACAAAAGATGTGATGACATGAAAGTATATCAAGTAGATTTCCTAATTTATGTCCATGGGATTTGCAAACTTCACTTTAATGTATTCTAAAAATTTCGCATCCTTTCAACAAGATGTATTGAATCTCAGGCCCTAGGATGTGATTGATCCCAACATTGGGGTAATATGTTATCCTGTGGCAGCAATAGCTGACAGGAGTTTATTATGGATTTTAAGAGGCTTGCACCCAGGGTGAAATCCTCAAAGGTCATTTCCAGAAAAGGACATGGGAGTTTTGAGATCAAACATGAACTTGACTTATATTTAATAACACAAATAGAGGGTCGATGCAAATGTTTAAGTATTTGATTTCCATTCCAAGATGTCCATTTCTAAGTAAAGAATAACTATGGCTTGTTAGTGGGCTTGGTCAGATCACTCCAGTTAATGAGGTCAAGGTGAAGGGCTGGATTCCTAGGTGAGGCAGTTAAATGTTTCTTCTCTAAAATCTCATTCTTTGTCGTCAATCACCACCAATAGAGCTATGCTGAATACTTATTCTTGTTTTCTAGGAGACTGAGATTCCTAATATAGTCAGCTTAATTCAACCCCAGGACTGTGCCCAGACAAACTTGAGGTGGAGATAATCTGTTTGGTGTTTGACATTCTCCTTACTTGTCTAGCCTTTTCCACTTCATTCCACTAAATCTACTAAGAATTTAAGGTATCCTTTCTCTCAAGGATATTCTCATTTAAGTAGGAGTCTCTTCAAGGCTTAAAAAAATCTTCTAGAAATCCAAGAGTAAGATAGAGTGGCAGAATCAGAAGAAGTAGGGATACAATATTTTAGGCCAGGGTCTCAGTGTTCTGCCTTTTCATAACATATAAATGGGCACCTGGGTAACTTCTACTTTACAAGACTCAATATGCCTATAGAGATGTTTCCACCAAACTTGGGGTAGGGGTTTGGGGGAGAGGAGGTCTTACAACAGTGAGGTCAGGTAGTCAGGAACAACATTTACCAAAGAGGACAGATTAGAGTATACGTTAAAGAAGATTTGTTATTTGTGACTTAATTTAAAAATCCAAAACCTATCCAGGAAGGGGCTCTAGTGACATGATTCTTAGTCAAATTACCATTCTTTTCTTTGAGAGCAGGTTTCTGGCAAGGAGAAAGGAGAAAGTCCAAGGTGACTGGGATAATGGAGGGAAGAAGTAAATGCCACAGAAAAGCAGAAAAAGAATGGCAGAAAAAGCAGAAGACAGCTGGGTAGACAAAAATGCTGAGATTTGGTCATTTAAGATGTCATCTCATCCAACCTCCTTGTTTTACGGATGAGGAAACTGAGGCACAAAGAAGCCTTATAAATTGCCAAAGGTCATGTAAATAGAAGCAGTCAGGATTTTCTCTCATGGGCCCTTGATGATAAATTCAGTTCTTTTTCTACTGACACATCACAAATTTGTTTCTGTCCTAAGCATGGGCAAGTGTAGAGAAAGACCAAAGGGGACATTTTTTATAAGTTCCTTGAAGGATTATTACCTGTAGCACAGAAACCTTGGAACTGTTTATTCAGTGATACTCCTGCTAAATTAATCTTCAAATCTTTATTTAGAATGCTTATCATATCACTATTAGCAATTTAAGGAGATCTATATACTCAGTCACAGTCTTTTTCCTGAACTTCAGTTCCAGATCACCAGCTGCCTATTGGGCATTTTGAACTAAGCATCCTGTAGTTATCTCAAACTCAATATGTCCAAAATGGAACTGATCATCTTTCTCTCCAAACCTATTCATCTACCATAAATGGTCCCTAGTTTTCTTTAAAGTACTACCATCTTTCCATTTTCCCAAGTTTGTAACCTTAGCATTTTCCTCACTTTTTCTGACTCCCTAACATTGATTTAATATTTAATTGGTTGACAAGTCTTACTATGTCTAACCTCGTAGTATTTCTCACTTCCATTCCATTCTCACTTCTCACAGAACCTTAACTGAGGCCCTTATAATCTGTCACCAGGATCATTGCAAGAGGACTCCTCATTGATTTGCCTGCTTCAAGTCTCTCCCCAGTCCAAATCATCTTTCACACAGCTGCTAAGTGAGTTTCCCTTAAGTACAGTACTGACTCTTTCATTTCTCCCTCTCAATTAATTTCAGGGGTCTTCCATTGCTTTTGGGTTAAAATACTAACTTTTCTGTTTCGCTTTTTAAATCCTCCACCACTTGGTCACAACCATTATTTTTCTAGATTCATTATACATTACTTTCCTTCACACAGCTAAATTTTCCTTTTCTCTATTTCTCAGATATAATACTCCATCTCCTATCTCCATGCCTCTTCAAAGGCTGTTCCCTATGTCAGAAATGTACTTTTCCCATCTCACTCTATCTCACAGAAACCCTCACCTCCTTCAAACACAATTTTTTATCTCCCCTTTTCTTTCCTCCTCCTCCTCCTCTTTCTTCTTCTTTCTTCTTCTTCTTCTTCTTCTTCTTCTTCTTCTTCTTCTTCTTCTTCTTCTTCTTCTTCTCCTCCTCCTTCTCCTCCTTCTCCTCGTCCTCGTCCTCCTCCTCCTTCTCCTCTTCCTCTTCCTTCTCTTCTTCCTCCTCCTCCTCCTTCTTTCTCACTCCCTTCTTCCCTCCCTCTCCCTATGTATTCTTACTTAATCTTTGCCTGATGTTTCTTTTTTCTCATTTGTTAAATGGGCATTTTTACTTCACAGCATTGTTATGAGGATAAAATGGCATATTTCTAAAGCATTTTGCAAACTTTAGCATGCTATATAAATGTTAATGGATTATAATATGATTTGTTGGTCTATGATTTTTGTATTTAAAAAACTTTGTTATGCAATATGTCCTGTGCAATTACTAGTTTTACATAATTTGCATTAAATTCACAAGATTCATAAGAAATTCTTTAATTTTTAATCTTAAAACCATACAGTACATCAGAAAATAAGATCTTTGAAGAACAATTCATTTTTCTAAATCTAGCTTTGATATAGGCAGGATATGCAACAGGATTAAAATCAGGTGAGTTTATACATCATTGAAACATATTTTTTTCCATCTCTTGGATAAACTTCTAAACCCTTTCATAATAAGTGATATGGTGTGAGACTGGGTTGTATTATTCTAATTCTTCCTGGTAATTTCTGAAATTCTGGAATAATTCTGTTTCTCATTATGTCAATGTATATATCACACTTAATCATGCTTTCAATGAAGACTAAGATTTACACATTCATTGAAAAAGAAATACCCCACTCCAATCTACCCCCTTCCCCTGCAATTTTTTAAATGGATGTTTTAGTTCACTGAATATGCACACAGAGATATTACAGTGTCTCCCAGACAATAGTTTTAATATTATGGAGTATATGGGGTGTTCATGGTACCTCTAGCGTGAGGACTTTTTCAGGCGTTCTCATCCATGTTTGGTGTTTACCTATTTCCCCATTCTCACTCATGGCTCCAAGTTGTGGTACAAGCAGTGGTCACACCCAGGTAAAACCATGTCAGCAAATGGGCTAAACCAGACTAAGGCTTCAAACTTGTTAGTCAGTAAGAAGAGTGTTTACCCCAAGCATGTGAAAACTTCCCCCATGGAAGGGGTAGATTTGTTCCAATGGCCATGAAAGTGGCTGAAACAGGTGCTATACGATGCTTAGACCTTGACCAGACATCAAAGATGCCAAGCTCATCCACTGCATCTCAGGCCATCATCAGTCATCCTGACTTTTGTCTTGCCACTAGACTTTAATGACTTTGGTGGAGAGAAAGAGGCTGATGACTTAGTATAGTTATGCTTCACTTAAATCCAGTTCATGAGTATGTCAAGACATCCCACCCTGCCCCGCCAAAGTCATTGGTCCTCTTTGAAAACAAAAAAATGAACAACAGTTTGACTATAATTTTGAATGAAAAAGTGAGTAAAAATTATCCTTTTGTCTTGACATGATCTTGCCTACAATAAGTATTTTTTTTCTTCCCAGAAATGGTTAGTAGCTAGTTTTTTTTTCTAAGTTCATTTTCTTGCTGTTTTTTCAAATTCAAGCAATCTATCTTTTGCTATAGAGGAATCAATAGCATCTTTTTAAATTGCTAGGTCTCTCTCAAAGGCTTTAATTGTGTAATGTTTAAAAAGGTTCTAGAGACACAATTTCTGGATAATTTAATCATTTTATTAATAAAGCCAGCAGGTTATTAATAAAAAGGATGATCATTTGGCAATCTCTAAGACCAAGGACAATCATGGCAATAAACTCAAAGTTTATATACCTTTCTAAATAGTAGGTGGTTCATCAAACAGCAATCAAATCTAATTGGTTAATGTGATTGGAGGTGGACTCTATTAAAATGAAAGCCTGAGAATCTCTAGGATAGGGAATCTCTGGTATAAGATCTATACCAGACCACCCATAGATTTAGGTTATTAATTCAAAGAAAGCATACCCTTTTTATGGGGACCTGAGAGTCACCCCTGGGTAGAGAAATTATTTCTACTCAGATCACTCCCAGCCTTCCCTGTCTAGACAAGAGTCTATTTCCTCCCAAGCTTGAGTACAACCAACTTCCCCACCTTAGATTAAATTCCTTGAAAGGTTGGGTGGAGTGTGACCAAGAGGTGGAGAGTTATTGTGATCACATTATCAGCAACATCCTTCAGGAAAAACTGAACTTAAATTCAAGACTTTGGAAGAGGATCAGGGGCTCTGAATCTCACCAAGATATTGGTTATTCAGAATCATTTCTCACAGGTGTTTTGCAGATTAATTAGATTATTCCACAGCAGTATTTTGTCGGTTCTTGGAGTTCTTGTGGTTTTCGTTTTTGATCACACTCTCCTTCATGTTTTGATGCAACTGGTCTCATTCCATTATGAGTTCCTTTGATTCCTGAGTATCTTGACTTTGCTACAATAACAGGTGATGCTTTTACCAGCTATTGAAGTATGCTCCTTAAGAACTACAATTTTTACACTTTTCCTGTGCAAATAAACTTTAAATATAGTCATAGTAAACAAAATATATAATTAAAATATTTTAAAAGAATTAAAGAAGAGAACAGTGAATGATATATAAATAGTGTGAAATCTAACACTCAGCTAACAGAAAACTAAGCAAAGGTGGAGCAACCAAATTAATGTGGTTTGATTTGTTTGAGGCTAAATCTTCTGAGTCAGCCTAATGTCATCAGAAGCAAGGCACACAGACACAGATACAGCCATTGCTGTTTCAAATTGCATCCCAAGCAATTCCCATACTCTGTAGGAAGCACTTAATAATCACTTATTGATTGATTGAATATTGTAATAACTGTAATAATGATGATAAGGATGACAACTTACAGCTAATTTAAGCATCATTGCTTTTGAAGCACTGTTCTTGTACCAACCCTATGAAGCAGTAAGTGCAAGGGATCTTATCCTAATTTTACACATGGGGAAACTGAGGCTCAAAGTCATATAGCTGTTAAGTTGTGATGGATATGGGACTTGAGCCCAACTTTGATTGGAATTTCCTTTGACAGTGTGGTGGGGTGAGGAAATAACCACTTAAAATTTGTGATAAAAGAGAAGAAACCAGACACAGTTGGCAAATTAGAGGAGAACAGATTTCAAAGGGTTTTAAGAAAGGAAATGTTGGATCCCATGGGGGAAAAATGCTCTAGGGTAAGACAGCTTGAGGGGGATGGGACAAATGAAATGCTCAAGAAAGAAAGAGAAACACAGATAATTAGAAAGAAAAGAAGAGTTTAGTGGTCACCTCCTGGTGACCAATCTAACCTCAGGTATTGAGGTGATATAACTGATCCAATACAATAAAAGTGTATAAAAGCATGTTCACTTAATTTGTAAAGATACAGTTGTCTAAAACAAGGCAAGGATACATATTGGTAGTTCTGGTGCTTGCTTAGTTGAGTTGAGGTTCAAGACTATCTCCTGTCCATTGAGACCATGTGTGAGTGGTAGAAATATGGCTGGCACAGTGAGGAGAATTCATCAGTCTGAAAATTCAGGAAGTTGCCTCAATGATTTTTTTTATAGGACTAGGAGTGTGTTGAACTCTTATTTTGCTTCTATTTTCTTTGTCATATAATAAGTATGTAATATATGCATATACATGCATAAATAGATATTCAATAAACTGAATTTAGGGATTTATACTTTGGTTAAAAACCCCCCAACAACTTTATAAGTCTTAGGGGACTGAATACAAAAAAGATCTAGGGGTTTTAGCAGACTGCCAGCCCCTAAAGAGTTCGCAGTGTGATATGGCAACCAAGAAAAAGAAACAATTCAAGTTTATGGCAAATTAAGAGAGACACAGTGTCTAGAACTAGGGAACTGATATTCTTGCTTATACTCTGAACTGGTCAAAGCATTACTGAAATATTGTGCTCAGCTCTTGAAGTCACATTATAGGAAATGATTCATTAGTCAGCTGGAGGGCTTTCAGAAGAGAATAAGCAGTCAAAGAAAGTTCCTTGAGTATAGGTCAAATGAGCAGCATTTGAAGAAACTCAAAATGTTTATTCTGAAGATAGGAAGGCATAGAGTGATGTGGTCATCGTCTACCAACATTTGATGCATTGTTAAAGAGGAATTAAATTTGTTCCAGCTGACCTTAGAGGGCAGCACAACAGTCAAGGGGTGGAACTTGAAAAAAGTAGGTTTGATATAAGGATAGCCTTCCGAAAATTAGAGTTGTCTTAAAGTGGAATATGATTCTCACTGAAAATCTTCACGTCAACCAATCACTGGCTCTTTTGTAGAGGGGATTCATTTTTAGGCATAGATTGGTCTAGATGACTTCTGAGGTCCAGCCCTTCCAACTCTAAGAAGCTGTAACTCTATCCTTCTTTGACTCTGAGTCCAGTGTTCTATTTTTTTCACCACCCAGGAAGGGAAAGTTATCTAGAAATAATGCTGGGGATGATAATGTTTAAGAACATGATAATCCCTTACATTTGTATATCACTTCATGCTTTTCAAAATATTTTCACACTAATTACATCATTTGATCTTCACAATTACCCTCTACATTTTCCATTATCCAAAAGGGTAAATGAGACCCAAGGAAATTTGATTCTTACAATAGCCTTCTGTATCTCCATTTTATAGATGGGGAAGCTGAGATCCAGAAAATTAAAAGTCTTTGGCACGTTATTGAGATAGGGACTAGAACCCAGGTTTCATCCCTGTATTCAAGGCCCCGAGGTGTCTACAACAGGATATGATGTTCTTATCTAAAGACACCAGCCTAATTAACTAGAAAATCTAAATAATGCCAAAAAATGTGTCCTGTGGCCTTTTCCACTGCATGTGGAATATTCCCCATAAATTACTTGTCTTAATATAACTAAGTTGAAAACTCTTCATAAATCCCTTTCATTCAGAAGTTCCCCACCTACTATTTCAACAAAGTTGTCTGTCACCTCCCAAGTTGGAAACAAGGGTCTTTGGATCTACTGCAGCTCAAAATCCACAACTGTTATTTTTTGTAGCAGATGGTGTTACAATTATGTTACAAAATTACCCTCTTTTAATTGGGCATCAATCAGCTTTTAGGAGGGTGAAATGAAGTGATTTGGAACAAATTAGATTTATTCTTTATCTGTTAGGTGTAAAGCATTTTGTGTTTGTTTGAAAATAAACTTTTTGTAGGTCATGTGGATTATGGACCAGAAACTTCTCAAAATGTGTGTTTAATTTCCTTTAGTATCCATTTGAAAGAGTGGACTATTACCTACTCTTACCCAATTGGTCTAGCATCAGCATTGCTTTAGGAAGGGTGCTGGTGAAGCTGGAGCCTAGAACTGTGGATAGAGGCAGAAGATATGTCAATTTATTATGATTTGAGGTGTAGTATGAAAGAGGTGTTCGGAAGGAACCATTCTCTATCTAAAAACATTTATGCTCATTAGCCTGTTGATGCCTGAAATTTCACTGTTTCATTTACTGTAGCTTATAGCTTCAATTAAAATGCAAAGAAATTCTTATGAAGTCACTAATAGAAATAATATAGTACCGTAGACAGAGAACTGGTGGTCTTGGAGTTAGGAAGAACTGGGGTCAAATCCTGCCTTGGGCATATACTAATTATAAGATCCTAAGCAATCTCTTAACCCCTTGGGGCCTCTAGTCAAACTCTGTATGACTCTAAGCTAGAGAGAGATGAGTTATAGATCTGAATCAGTGAAATGATAGGACAGGTCTGAAAAAACAAATAACAGTTTGAATGTATATGAGATGCCCACGCCCATTTCCAACCCTGTGCCTTTGTTCAAGTCATTCCACTCATGTAGAATGGTCTCCCATTTTCAGTGCCAGGGTGCCATGACTGCTAACTTGATGGGTCCTACACATTCTCAGGCAAGTATCAGGAAATGGGCAAGATCTCAGAAGTTGTTACCCAAGGTAATGTCGCTTTTGATCACAAAGACTTCATTTCTTGGACCTTTGATATACAAGGCTTTGCATATCTTACCTGTCAGTCCAATGCAAAGGATATTCTGAGGAACATACTCAGTAACACGGAACAGGAAGGCAGGAGGACAAAGAAAGTTTGACTTTGATTCCTAAAAGTATTCAAGAATATATTATAAATAGAATTGTTTGCAAGAATCTAAGGAAGGAAATAGTTGGTGATCACTAAAAACCAGGAAACGTGCATTAAGAATAGTTTATGTTAGGGCAAAACATTATTATGTCAGGCAGCAATAGATAAAATTATGGACCTGGAATCAGCAAAACCTGAGATTAGATTCTCAATTTGGCAGTTCTAAAATGAAGAGAACATGGGCATAGATCATTGGTAGTTGAAATCAAGGACATCAGAGGTCCTTGATCACAAGGTCACAACTTTAGAGTTGGAAAGGATCTCATAGACCATTAAGCCCAATTTCAGTATACACACAGGCATATACACATACTCTCCCCCATATCTATCTATAAACACATATGTGTGTGTATGTATGTATGGAAACTGAATCATAGAGAGGTTAAATAATTTGACCAGAATCACACAGCTAGTAAAATGTTGATGGAGGATTTGAATCCATGTCTTTCTGATTATGAATCTGGTGTCCTGTCAACTTTGAATGCGATAAGCACAGTGTACTTGAAATTGAGGCACACATTTGACAAAGTCTCTGGTGATATCCCACATGTACAAGATGTAGAGATGTCAGTTTGATCAAAGTACTTACCTGTAGGATGATTTGCAACCAGTTGACTGTCTGGACCCAAAGAGTAGTGATTAATGAATTCATGTCAACCTTAAGGGAAATCTCTTCTGGAATTCCCCAGGGAACTGTCATTGGCCCTGTTCCGTTCAATATTTTTTTTTTATTAATGACTTGGATAAAGACACAGATGGCATGATATCAGATTTGCAGATAATTCAAAGCTGGGAAAAATAATTAACAGATTGGATAAAAGAATAAGAATCCAAAAAGATTTCTATAGTTTGATCAGTGGGCCAAATTTAATGAGATGAAATTTAATAGGAATAAATGTCTTGTCTCATATTTAGGTTTTTAAAAAATTAAGTGCTACTGGTACAGGGTCAGGAAGATATGCCTAGTC
The DNA here is from genome assembly GCA_028646575.1 of Pseudocheirus occidentalis. NCBI lineage: Eukaryota > Metazoa > Chordata > Mammalia > Diprotodontia > Pseudocheiridae > Pseudocheirus > Pseudocheirus occidentalis. Next base: position 277,740,758 of record CM053594.1, on the reverse strand, counting down.
AACAGTTCATGTGACATAGATCCAATAGCTTCAATGTACCACAAACTTCATAGGAGTGAACGGTATGACACAAAGGTCAAAAAAGTTAATCTGATCTTGTTACAATATGAAAGCCCAGAAAACCTAGAATAAGATGATAATCTTTTTGTACTATGGTTGCTCAGACCAAATCCAGAATATTGTATTCAGTTCGAGCTGCCACATTTTAGGAAGGATATTGATGCATCAAGAGGGAGATTACTGGGATAATAAAGGAGCAGAACTCTGAGTACCATTTAAAAGAACCAGGGAAGTTTTGTTTGAGAAATTCTTAGGACGGATGTGAAAGCTGCTTGGAATTATTTAAAAGGCCAGCATGAAGAAGAGGGATTAGACTTGTTCTCTCTGACCTTAATATGTAGAACTAGAAACAGTAAGCAGAAATTTCAGAAGTATAATTTGTCTTGATATAATCCATCGGTAAATATTTATTGTCCATTATGTACTAGGCAGTGTGCTAAGTGCTGGTATGTAAGGGGCAGCTCTGACAGTCACAACAAATGTTATTCTCCAAAATTTTAACTCCATATTTTACCTTCTTACCTACTTTCTGGCTATGATGCTTGACATAATACATTCTTTTTGTTGTTTTTCAATTGTTTCAGTCATGCCTGACTTTTCATGATCCCATTAGGGATTTTCTTGGTAAAGACACTGACTTCGTTTCCATTTCCTTCTCCAGTTCATTTTGCAGAGGAGGAAACAGACAAACAGGGTTAGGTGACTTGTCCAGGGGTACCTTGCTAGTGTCCGGGGCCAAATTTGAACTAAGATCTTCCTGACTGCAGGCCCAGTGCTCTAGCCACTGTGCCATCTAGCAGTCCCTCCAAAATAGAAATATTTTGTTGTTGTTGTTCAGTCATGTCTGATTCTTTGTGATCCTGTTAGAGGTATTCTTGGCAAAGATGCTGGAATGGTTTGCCGTTTCTTGTCTCCAATTTTGCCCTTGCCCCAGAATACCAACTAGGCTACAATCACTGCTTTCTGCTCCTAGATTGTTGACTTACCTGTCTCTCTGCTTGACTTGTTTTGGCTCTTCTCATACAGTTCTTTACCCAGCAGTCATGGCACACTAGCCTGCTACCCAAGGCTAGACATCGACACCTCTACCTTTGAAAGTCACACTTGTCTTGGATTTTATGAAGGATAGCTTCTCCTAAACAATTTCAAAGTTGGTTTTCTCTACAACTTCAGAGAGAACAGTTTTGACAGCTGATTTTTTGTTAGTGAATTTCTTTCTTAGCTTTCTCTGACTGACATGCAAACCATACAGGATGAAAGACCTCCAACCAATGGCCCACATCTTCATTTTTTTGCCAAGCTTGACAACTGACTTATCTTTTCCCCCTTTCCATCTGGCCTGTAGCTAAGCCACTCCTGCTTCCCTGAGAATGTGCAGGACCTTGGTGATCTGCAGGCTGATGGAAAGAAAAACACAAGCACAAGGCTACACATCTGGATATGGCTGTCATGTATACGTATTCCCACCAGGAGTGAACTCAGGCAGAAAAAGCAGTTGCACAAGGGCTAGATCCTGAACACCTCCCTAGCTGCTTCTCTCAGGTCCCCAGGCCATGACCTGTCCAACCAGTGCTGGAGATGGGGGCAGTAGAGCATGGCATTTTCTATGCTCCAGATACCTCTCTTTCTAGGACTCTTGAGATCACTCATAGAAATGGCTGGCAGTCCATTAGCAGAGTGGCGGTCTTGCTAAAGCAGTAAAAAGAATAAATAAGGCACTTTTGCTTGACTTTAGGGGTCAGCATCCAAAGACAAAATTCTTTACTCAGACATACACTGTGTGACATGTTGACTTTAAAAACCACTGGGCTATTAGTAAAGGCTTCTTTTTATTGCTTTAAAGAGCTTTCTTTCTCTTTCACTGAGGCTCCTGCCATGATGGTTGCCAGATAAATGGACTGTGGAATTTTTCAGAAAAATGAAAAATTAAAAGAGAAATTAAATCCAACATGATTTCAGAAGTGTAGGGAAAATGAGCTAAATATTAGAGCCTACAGAAGCTATTCCCTGCTCTCTTCTATCTGTCTTTCCTATGTGTCCTGATGTGGGCAATGCTGTTACTCTGATAACCCAATTGTCCTCAATGACTGTTTCCCCTCTCTCTATCCAAATTCTCCCTACTGAGTCCAATTCTTGCCTTCTCCATTATGGCTTTCCTGACCATTATACCTAAAATGGTGTCTCATTTGTCTAAACAATATTTTGTGACCATTATATTATATAGCACTCACTTGTCACCAAATTGTATAAGCTGGTACATTGATGTTTCTTGTACTTTCTGGTTTTTCTTGTTTCTACTTAGGACATTACTATAACTCATTCTATTATTCGTTTTCTCACTTGCACATATCTGATTCTGTCCCTTCCCCCCAATCCAATCCCCAACTAGCAATTAGTTTGGAAGACCCTCACCTATGAGTTATTATATTTATACGTATTTTTCACAATACGTAAGGTTGTACATAGTACATAATTCAGTTCAACTAAATTAAATAAAGTTTATTAAATACCAGCTATGTGTCTGGTAATATGCTCAATGCTAGAGGAAAATAACCAAAATTGAATAGTCCCTGACCTTATGGTTCTTATTTTCCTGTAGGCAAAGTTGGGAGGAGCAAAAAAATACAAAATATATACAAAGTAATTTCCAGAAGGAGGGCACCAGCAACTGCGGCCAATTGGGATAGGCTGGTTGTAGAAAGTGACACCTGGACTAAATTATGAAGAAAGCTAAGCTTCCTATGGGACACAAGTGTGGAAGGATTCCATGCCAGACACAGGGACAACATCGACTCTGCAGATGGTCTCATCACCTCATGTGGTTATAACCATCATATTACCGGAACTATTGCAGTAGTCTTCTGGTTGGTCCCCTTGTGTCAAGTCTCTGTCTATTCCAGTCCATCCTCCACTCAGCTGTCCAAGTGATCTTCCTAAAGTTCAGTATGACCACAATAGCCTCCTTTACTTAATAAACTTCAGGGGTTCTTTATTACCTCAAGTATCAAATACAAAATCCTCTTCCTACCTTTTCAGTCTTCTGAGACTTTATTTCACCCATTTACTCTACAGCAATCAAGTGACACAGATTTCCTTACTATTCCTCCAACAAAACAGTCTATTTTCTAACTTTGCACCTTTTCATTGACATGCTTGGGATACTCTACCTCCAACCTCCACCTCCTGGCTTCTGCCAAGACTCAGCTCAGATTCCACATTCTGCACTAAGCTTCTCTTGGACACTCCACCTCCTTGTTCCCCAATGCTAATGTCTTCCCTTTGAGATTACCATCCCATTTACAATGGCAATGCCACTAGATCAAGAAGACATGGTAGTGGTAGTGGAGTATGGGGCTATAAGGTATAAGAGTATTGGAAAAGAGTGTACATTATGAAAGGTTTTGATGCCAAATAGATTATTTTATATCTGACCCTTACATTGCATACTGTCAGCAGGCAATCATAATATCATGAAACTTATGTGAAAACCAGGTTTATTACAAGAGGAATGAAGAGGTGTGTGGAATCCAAAGAGTTCACAATCCACATAGAAGTTTGCATTTTTGTAACAGCAGGACAAAAGAAGCAGGAGATACTAGGAAAAGGCATGACATGAGAGGAGGAAAGGAGCAGTAAAGATGGGAAAATGATGAAACACCTCCTGAAGGGGAGGAACAGGGCAATGATAAAAACCACATTCTTTCCCCTTGGGAAGGGCTAGACTCTGAAGATAGGAGGGTCTGCTTATCTGCAAAGAATCCCAGCTGCACAAGCATTTTCCTAGCCTGGCACAGACCTGCTGATGTCTTATCTCTGGAGGACACACAGGGAATCCAGATTGGAGTGCAAATGACAAATTATGTTAGCTAGGGTGTGGATGTGGGTGGGTGGGTGGAAGGGCTTCATCCTTGATAAGCTGAGGGCCTCCTTCAAGCTCTGGGTCCAGGAAGTAGGAGGCAACTCAAAAGGACAAGTTCAGGGGCCTCATTAACAATCCTTAACAACAGCTCTCCTGCGGTTTGCATGTTATCTCCCTCATTAGAAGGTAAACTCCTTGTAGTTAAGTACTGTTTTTACTTCTCTTTCTATCCTCAGTGTTAAGTACCATGCCTGGAATGAAGCGATTAACAAATGTTTGTGCTGCTGCTACATTCTCTCCCTCTTCTCCCTAGCAATCCTTGCCTTTTAATGACAAAGAAAAGACAAACAAGAAAAACATTGCAATTCAGCAAAACCATATTGAGCAAGTCTGAGAACCTAAGCAATGTGTTATACCTGTAGAACCTTATCTTTTCAAAGACAGAGGGAAACACATTTTCTCATTTCTCTTGGGGGCTAAGCTTTGTAATTATAATTATACGGTATTTTTTCTTTTTTTCTTCTTTTTATGTACATTGTTATAGTTGTTCTGTGTATTATTTTATAGGCTTTGCTTATTTCAATTGGTTTTAGTTCATATAAGTCTTATGTTAATTTGTAGCCTTCATTGTTTCTTATAAGCAGTGATATTTAATTACATTTATATACTACAATTTATTTAGCCATCATTCAATATGTGGGCATCTACTTTGTGCAAAGAGTTCATTATGTATTTGTAGAATCAGGGATTATGTGGATTACATTAACTGCAACCCCTCTTTGGGACTAGAAAGTGAGACTTTTATTATTTCATTTTAAATATCCAAAATAATAAGGCCACACAAAGTGTTTGCCATATGAAATGGTCTATATCCTAGTTTAAAAGTTATACTGCAGAATCTGTTTCCCCCTCAAAGCTGAAAAGGCGCTATCTGTTAGAAAGGATAGATTACATACATAGTGGATGTTAGTTCTGAATAGCATTCCATCTCCAGGAGATATGGCCCAGTCAGAGCCATATGTATTAATTCCAGTACTCATTTTTATCTAGGATAAAGAATCATTAAATTGGGGAGATAAGATCCTGGTACATAGAACCTGTTGAGGGAGAAACAGAAAGGCAGTATTATATGAGAAGTAGAGAGAAACTCAAGGATACTAGCCCGTTTCAATGGGACACTGACAACAATTCTGGGGAAGCTTCTGTTCACGAGGAACAAATGTAGACATCCACCATGGGAGAAGCTTACTAGGAATGCAACTGTTTTAAAAGACAAAGTAAACCAGCTGGTAGCTACTATTTTAATTATCCTTGATAACTAGGTGTTAAACTAAATTGTTTCTACTTTCTGGATGAGTAAAAGTACTATTAGATGCCTCTAAATTTTGGCTCCCTGGTGTAATGCACTAGTCTCTCTGCCTTAGCTATGGCTCTAGGTCCATATAGATATAAACCAACTCCAACTCTTGGAAAAATGATGAAATTAATTACTTTTTTTCTCCTCTATTCCACTACATTTTTTTTGCTACTATTTCCTCTTCCACACTGCTAATTTCCTCTGTGTGCCACAACTTCAGAAAGCAAAATTAATGTGTTTTTGTCCCATATACTGATTTCAGAACCAGCTATCATCCCTTTTACTCTCTAAGATACAAAAGACTGAGAACAGTCTTGATTCCTTTTAGTGAAACATCACCAAATATTTAACCCCCAAACCAAACCAAACCAAACCATCAAAATACCCCAAACTGAAGCTATGCATCACACGTTCCTTATTCTCCCCAACTTAACACTCCAAAGTATTTCTATACCATTCTCTACAATCTTCTCATTCATTCCAGACTTAAAACAAAAAGTAGCCCTTGATTTTACAAATGTCAACTACTCTATTAGTATCACAATCTCATTTCCTCTGAAGCATTTCTTTAATTATCTCCCTCTTTTCTCCTTAATTTTCTTTTTTGCCCTTTTTTTGCCTTTCTTCTTTTGGAGGAGGGAAGGTAGGGCAATTGGGGTTAAGTGACTTGCCCAAGGTCACACCTCTTAATTTTCTATCTGTCCTCATTCACAGTTTCTTCTTTTCTTTAGCTATAAAAAGGCTCAGTTCTCCTTTATCCTTAAAAAAGAAACACAACCATTAACTTGATTCCACCCTTTCCTCAGTCTAGTATATTATATTTGTGCTCTCTTTCAAGCCAAGTTCTTTGGCAAAAGTTCTTTGTACTCATTGGATTCACATGATTTTCTCACACTCACTTCTCAGGCCCTTGTAATTGTGCTTCTAACCTCCTCAGTCTTCAAGATTACCTGTGATCAAATAATTGACAAATCCATTTTTCCCCCCAGTCCTCTTCCTTCTTTATTTCTCTTCTGCATTTAGCATTGTTGATAATTCCATCCTCCTAAACTAGACCTTCTGGGGTCTGAAGCCCTAAAATTGGTCTTTTGCTCTAGCCCATTGAGACCATTTTGGACTCTGACTCTTATGTGTTAGTTATCCCTCAAAGTCCATGTCATCAGTAAATTTCATAAGTTTGAAATTTAGATATTCATCAAAGACATTGATAAGAATGTTCACTAGCACAAAAGAAAAAAAGGACAGATCCCTGGGGAACTCAACCAGAGACCTCCCTCCAGGTTGTCATAAATCTATTAATTGCTACTCTTTGGTTTTAGACATTCAACCTGGTCTAAATCAGCCTAATTACAAAATAATACAGCTCACCTTTCTCTGGCTTTCACACAAGTATATTATTATTAAACGCTGTCAAATATTTTGATGAAATCCAGGGGTGCCATTTCTATGGAAAAAATCCTTAAAAGCCAGTTTAATAATTCCAAAAAAGACAAATAAGATTTGTTTGGCAAAAGACATCATACTCACTACCAGTGATATAAAGGCTCATAATCTATTCATTTAACAATATATTCTGGAATTCTGTCATGAATTGAAGTAAAGTTTATGTACCTACAATTTGAAGATTACATTCTCTTCCAATTTTTGAAAATTAAATTTTCCTATCTCTGGTCTAGGGGAATCCTTTTGTTTCTTTTGCATTTCTCAAAGATTGCTGACTGCAATCCAATAATTACCTTTTTCAATGCTTTCTCTAACTCCACAAGGTATTTTATTGTAAAAGTATTACTTGAATTCACTGAGGTCATATTTGGTGTACTCTTATTGTCTATTTATCTTCAATGTCGACTCACTATTAAGCATTTTTGGTATTTTTCTTACTGGTCCAAAAATTGTTCTGAGGATCCCAAAGAACATCCAGAAATAATATGGAAGCATATTAAAAGTTGAATGGTTTTGTTTCCTCTTCATAATCTTTTATGGCCATCTTTTCCACCATGATTATGTTATCCCTTTGTTCATTTTCCTATTGGTTTAAAACACTCTTTTAAAAATCTTTATTATTGCTCATCTGCCTTAGCTCACTCTCAACATTAATATTCACCACGTTATTTTACAGGACTCTGCCAAATTATTTGTCTGTGTTTATGCCAGTTATATGCCATTTCTTTCATCTTCTATTCTTATCTTTCTAAAATCTAAGTTGGTTGCTAACTTCAATGCATTTTCACACTGATATCTATAAACAACTCCCCAATTCTTCTTAATTAGATTTGTTTGTGATTGACATAACAGAATGTTTTTTTTTTCCCTTCTGGAAAGCTTCCCAGGTTTCTTAATCTGAATTCCACTAAATAATTTACTTGATAGGATACTACTTTTCTTTAAATTTTGAAAAAATCTGTTCTTTTCAAATCTAATGTACATGTATGAATTATCATGGACTTTCAGATGGAGTGGTCAGTTCTATGATAATGTTCACAATGATTCTCCTCTTCAAAATAGGTCTTTCTTATTCATTGGAATTGAGCACAGAATTGCAGTTTTCCTAGTCATTTCCTCCAACTTTGAAGAATAAAATAGTCATTAAGGCAACTTAAAATGTGATTCATTGCTTTGTTTTCAGTAGGGAACAATCTTTAACAGATGGTCCGATATATATTCCTTTTTTCCATTATTATTACATAATGCCCCAATACCAGAATTATAATTTATCTTCCTAATTCATCATGTGTTTTTACCTCCATTGATACTTACCTAAATTCTCTTCAACATACTTTGCTTTTTTGGGTTGTATTTATATGAAAATATCTCAATATAAAGGACTATTACACCACAATTTTGTATCTTGTCTCAATCAGTCAAAAAGCTTTTATTAAGCACCTGTTATGTACTGAAATGGGAATACTAAGAAAGGCAAAGACAGTCGTTGATCTCAAGGAGGTCACAGTCTGATGGGAGAGACAACATGTAAACATTATGCATAATCAAATGCTAGAAAGGATAAATTGGAAATAATAAAAAGTGATGGAACTAGAATTAAGGTGGATCAGGAAAAGCTTCTTGTAAAAGGTGAGGTTTTAGCCAAGATTTGAAGGAACCCTCTATAGTAGGAGGCAGTGATGAGGAGGGGGAGGCATGCAGGCATGGTAAATTGCCAATGAAAATGCCAAGAGTGTCCTGTGTAAGGAATAACCTGGAAAGCAATGGCAATGCCACTAGATCCAAGAAGACATGGTAGTGGAAGCAGGGTATGGGGCTATCAGGTACAAGAGTATTGGAAAGGAGTGTACATTATGAAAGGCTTTGATGCAAATAGATTATTTTATATCTGACCCTGGAAATAACTGGGAAGTTTATTGAGTAGAGAGGAGGCATGATTAGATCTATACTTTAGGAACATGACTGTCAGCTGAGTGGAAAACAGACTATAGTGGCAAGAGATTTGTGGCAGGGAGACAAACCAACAGATTATTTCAATAGTTCACAGATGAGTTAATGATAAATTGTATCAAAGCAGCACTAGATGAGAGTAATGAGTGAATATGAGATATTATTAACATAAAATCAATAGACCTTAGCAACAGATTGGATATGAGAGGTGGAAGTTAAGTATTTGAGGCTGATGCCTAGTTTGTGAGCGTAGGTGGCTGGGAAGATGGGAGTATCCTCAACTTTAGTTAAGATGATAAGTTTTTGGGAAAAGATAATAAGCTCACTTTGGTGACATATTGAGTTAAATATACCTACAGGAAATCTAGTTCAAGATGTCTAATAGGCAGCTGAATATGTGAAACTTCAGGTTATCTGAGAGGTTAGGTTTGGATAAGTAAATTTATGAATTATTAGCATATAGATGATAATTGAATCCATGGGAGATGATGAAATTACCAAGTGAAATAGTCTAGAAGGAGAATAGAAGAGAATGCAGGACATTTATCTGTGGGGGAATCCATGGTTAGGAGGTATAATCTGTATGACAACCAGCAGAAGAAACTGAGAAGGGGCCATCAGACAAGTAAGAAAATTACCAAGAGAGTTCAGTGTTAGAAAAATATACAGAGAGGGTGGCTAGGTGGTGCAGTAAATAGAGCACTGGCCCTGGAGTCAGGAGTACCTGAGTTCAAATCCAGCCTCAGACACTTTAAACAAAAATTAGCCATGTGACCTTGGGCAAGTCACTTAACCCCAATTGCTCTCCAAAAAAAAACAAGCAAAAAAAAAAAAAAAGAAAAATATACAGAGAAGAGAGTTAATGACAGTGTCAAAGGATTTAGAGAAGTCAGGAATGATGAGAATTGAGAAAAGACCACTAGATTGGGCACTTAAGAGACCTCTGGTGAGTTTGGAGAGATAGCTTTCAGTTGAATGATGAAGTCAGAAACCAAACTGTAGTTAAGAAAAAACTAAGAGGAAAGGAAGTAGATGCACCAAATATACATGACTTTCTCAAGGAGTCGAACCATAAAAGGTTGAAAAGATATAGGATAATAAATAATCAATAGATCAACTGAAGGTTTTTGTAGGATGGGGGAGACAAAGGTAGTAGGAAAATAGTAGTCAAAGGAAGATTAAAGGTAAATGAAAGAATGATAACAATAGAGGTGTATTCTGCTGAAGAAAACAGGATGGAATATTTGCATATGTAGATAGATCTGTCTTGGCAAAGATAATTGGCATCTCACTGTGTGAGATGAGGGTGAAGGAGATAGTGGCAGAAGGCAACTGGGAGATACGAGCAGGAGGGGAAAAGAGGAAAACTTTTTCCTTCCCTTCTCTTTCTGTTTTCGTTCTCTGCACCCTCCCCAACACAGCAAGCAATCTGATATAGGCTATATGTGTGTAATCATGTTAAGCATATTTCCATATCATATTGTGAAAGAAGAATAGGAAGACAAGGGGAAAACTCCAAGAAAAAAATACAACAAAAAAGTGAAAATAGTATGCTTTGATCTGCATTCAGATTCTATCAGTTCTTTCTCTGGAGGTGAATAACACTTTCCATCATGAATTTTTTGGAATTGTCTTGGGTCATTGTATTGCTGAGAAGAGCTAGGTTTTATAATTGATCATTATTCATTGTTGCTATTACTGTGTACAACATGTTTCTAGTTCTGCTGACTTCACTCAGAATTAGATGTTGGGAGAGTCTGAAAGTGGTAATGGGGAACAAGGAGTATCCTAACACTCCAAGATCAGTCAATGATTTGGGGAATGAGTGAAAGTACAGTCAGTACTAGAAAGGGAATCTAGGACCCAGTCATCAGCAGAGCCGGGTTTCAAGTAAGAGATTACAAATGAAACAATTATGAGAAGAAAAGATTTTAGATGAAATCAGTTTGTTACCTATGGAGCATGTATTACAGGTAGGACAATGAAGGAGTGGTTAGCCTTTGAATGGAGATTGGAAAGGTTGAGATGTGGAGGATGGGAATAAGAGCAGTGGAAGAAAGAGAATAGGTTTTATATAATGACACCTAGACATTCAGTATCACTGGGATGGGGAGGGCATGAATGGGTATGAGTTTATTAATCTGTACTGAATGAGTTCAGGAGGGTTATTAATATCACTAGAGCTTGTGACACAATATGTATCTTTACTATCTCCTGTAGGTAGGGACAGTTCCCTTCAAGTGGGAAGAGGCCATTTGAGGAGATCAGTCCACAATTCATTCTCTCTCTGTCTCTGTCTCTCTCTGTCTCTGTCTCTGTCTCTTTCTCTTTCTCTTTCTCTGTCTCTCTCTTTCTCTTTCTGTCTCTGTTTCTTTCTCTGTCTCTGTCTCTGTCTCTGTCTCTCTCTCTCTCTCTCTCTCTCTGTCTCTCTCTCTGCTGTCAGGAAGAACCCAGCCAAGGGGACCTGCAAGCCATAGATTAATGTATTTCAGATCACATACAGGCAGGAAGGGCTTCCTGCAAGCAAGAAAAGGCTGTATCAAGAGGCTAGTCTGTTCCTTTTGAATAAGGCAAATCCATCCAGACATATAATCCAGTTATGAGTATGATACCACTAAATCTCAGTGATGCCTTTGAGGTCCAGTTATATTGGTATCAGGATATTCATGTCACTGGTTTGTTTTTATACATGTTGCAACTTTGTTCATATTCACGAGGCCGTGGTTTGTTATCCTTATTGACTTCTCCCAATCATTGGTTGTCTCTTCTTAAGTAATACCATCTGTTCCCTAAGGTATACAATACAATACCTTTATACAATTTATTCTTCCCCATAACTTTTCAGATCTTTTGATCTGATTTACAAGTCCCTAGGCTAGTGGTTCTCAACCTGTAGGTCTTGACCCCTTTGAAATATATGAAAACATATTTCTGATGGTGGAGACACCGCTCCCTTATCCATCTCCAGGCAAGTCTGCCCACATGCAGGCATGCCCACATATGAATATAAAAGTACTGTGACATTAGGAAGGTTGAGAACCACTGCCCTGGACATTTTTTAAACCTTCATTAGATGCATAGTTTCCATGGCCAAGAGCTGCATTATTCTACATCTTGAATAATGGTTGAAAACTCCAAACCATTACCAAACAACATTTTCTTAATTAGCTGTTTAATTCTCACATCTGCCTCTTCTACTTTCAATTTTTAGCAGTTGTGAAAACATTGTTTCCCAATCTTTAGTTTTTTGCCCAGGTTTTCACAAGGTTAACCGAAGAGGGAAAAGTATATTATCATCAAATTAAAGAGGCTGAAGATATGGGAAGTCCATTAGAATGACCTCACCCCCTTCCAATGTCCAAATCCAAAACAATCTCCGATAAACAATTATGTTGCTTCTCTTTGAACAATTCCAGTAATATGGAACAAATCACTCTGAAGACGCAATCCATTCTATTGATGGACCAACTTAATTCTTTAGAGATTTCCTTATTTTGAGAATGTCTGCCTCTCTGTAATGTTGATATCAGTTCTGTTCTCTGAAGCAGCTGGATGGCTTAGTGGATAGAACACTGGACCTGGAATCAGTAACAACTGAGTTCAAATCTGGCCTCAGACACTTACTAGTCTTGTGATCCTGGACAATTCACTTAGCTTCTATGTGCCTCAGTTTCCTCATGTGTAAAATGGGAATAATGACTATATGTAACTGCCAAGTTTTTGTGAGGATCAGATGAGATGATGTTTGTAAAGTGCTCTGCAAACCTTAAAACATTATATAAATGCTAGTAATTAGCTACAAGTAATCCTTCAGATATTTAAAAATGAATGCCTTATCTACCCCAATTCTTATTTTCTCCACGATAAACATTCCCAGTTCTGGTTTCCTGTTCCTTCACAAGACTGTTTGCTTGTCTTTAAGCACGTTTGTTGTTGTTCAGTCATGTCTGACTCTTTGTGACTCAATTTGGGGTTTTCTTTGCAAAGAGAGTGGAGTAGGTTGCCATTTCTTTCTCCAGCTCATTTTTGAGGAAACTGAGGCAAACAGGGATAAGTGACTTGGCCAGGGTCACACAGCTAGTCAGTGTCCAAGGCTAGATTTGAACTCACAAAAATATATCTTCCTGACTCCAAAGCCCAGCACTGTATTCACTCTGCCACCTATGAGCACACCACAGTTGGTTAATTTTGTTCCCTCAGTTTCAAAATTATATGATTCCAAGATGTGACCAGAACTCTATAGAGAACTGTGAAATTATTATACTCTTTGTTCTGGGTGCTGTATGTCTGTTAATTTACCCTAAAATTAAATGAATGTTTTTTGGCAATTGGAGAATATATATATTTTTTTCCTTCACTGTTCAGGAGCTTTGTTAGAATAGAAGAACCTTTTTTTTTGGGGGGGGGGTTGGTATGTGATGCTTTATTCACATTAATTGGTATTTGCCTTTATTATAGTTACCAAGTAAGTGGAGCAGTGGGCTAGAGCCAGACCTGGAGTCAGAAAGATCTGAGTTCAAATTCAACCTCAGGCACGTACCAGCTGTGTAAATCACTTAACCCTGTTTGCCTCAGTTTTCTTATCTGTATAATGATCTGGAGAAGGAAATGGCAAACCACTGCAGTATCTTTGCCAAGAAAATCCCAAGAAGGGTCACAAAGAATCAGATATGGCTGAAAATAACTAAACGTTGCCATTTAGCTATCTTATGATATAGGCCAGTCTGTTCCATTTACTCAAATAAGGAAGAGGAATATGTAGATAAAGTTGAAAGAAAAACTGATGCTTATTTATTAATGCAGCTCCTACTTCCAAATAAATTATATTAGTCTTTGTTTTTTTCTTTATTAGGTCACTCAGGATTGGGGGAAGACAGAAGAGGGGTGTGTGTGTGTGTGTGTGTGTGTGTGTGTATGTGTGTGTGTGTGTGTATGTGTGTGTGTGCACGTAAGTAACAGACTCTAGATCTCTAGATCCTTTGCCTGATTTGGTCTAAATGCTGCTTTCTGAGCTTAAGATTTGTGAATTAACTAGTGATCAGGCTACTGTTCAAATGGTTTGCATAGTATTCAAAAAACCTACCGCATGCTTTGGAGAAAATAACGTTTTTTCGGGGCGTCTAGGTGGTGTAGTGAGTAGAGCACCGGCCTTGGAGTCAGGAGTACCTGAGTTCAAATCCGGCCTCAGACACTTAACACAAAAACTAGCCGTGTGACCTTGGGCAAGTCACTTAACCCCAACTGCCCTCCAAAAAGCAAAATAAATAAATAACGTTTTTTCTATTAGCTGCAAAGATAGAGATGTTTTGCCATCTGCCTGGGTTCATGCTGCAATTGTATCTGAAGGTAAAGGCAACATTTTTACTCACACCATATATTAGAAGTGGAGGTCTTCAGGGCCTCTGCCCATCTACCCCTTCCCTTCTATTCCACCTGAGCTCAAGAATTGAACCTGGGGGGCGGAGCCAAGATGGC
>CM053594.1:277706976-277726114 GCA_028646575.1 Pseudocheirus occidentalis | reverse complement strand
TTTCATTTTCACTTACCGTCTTTGACAGGGATTTGAAGCTCCCCTAAGGCAGGTGCTTTAGATTTTCTTTGAAGTAGACTCAAGCTGCGGTTTGGGAAGCTCCACTCCTTGTGGCTGCGCTTTTGGGCTGGCCGGGTCTCTGCTCTGCTGCAGTGCCAGCTGCCCCTCTCCCATTCCTCATGCCTTGGCAGATGTGGAGGTGCTGGAGGCTGTAGAAACTCTGCAGACCACTTGGCTCAACTCAGCCCAGCTCCTTCCCACCGCCCTGGGCCTGGCCACAGTCTCAGCTTCAGGCTGTTCCAGCCTTTGTTCCTGGCTGCCCCACGATGAGCCCTTGATGCCAAACTGCCTTCAGAGAGACGTGCGTTCTCTGTATTTTTGTGAGTCTGAGAGTCCTAGACTTTCCTAGACTTTTTCTGGGCTCATATTTTATGGGTGTTTAGGGTGGCGGTGTGGGAGCTGCGGGACCTTGATGCGTCTATGACGCCATCTTGGCTCTGCCTCTTTTTTTTTTAATTTCATCTTCCAGTTGTCCACTAAATGCAATGTTATTGTTTATTTTAATTAAAAGCATTTCTTTAATCTATCCCAAATCTAAGGAGACCCATTTTTGGAGATTTTATTGGGGGGGAGGGAGAGAGGGAGGAAGGGAGCAAGGGAGAGAGAGAGAAATAGAGAGAGAGTTGATTAAGCACTTACTCTTCTGCTCAAAAGTATTTCATGTCTCGCTTTTTCCTGTTACATCTAAACTCTTTTGCCTGACTTTCAAGGTCTCCCTTAATATTACCCCAACCTACCTCTCCAACCTAGTTTCCCATGACTTTTTAATATGAGGGAGTAGAGCCATTATAATTAAATAGGGCACATTTTTACTGCCTCTGTTTATGTTATAGACTATAAACTCCTTGAGGTCAAGGACTATTTCATTTTCAGCTTTTTATCCTCAGAGGGTAGTACAGTGTCTGGAACATAGTTGGACGTGAATAAATGTGTGATGAACTAAACTAGTTCCATATTTCCTCTATTTCAAAACCTGAGGCAAATCTCTTTTGTTCAAAACATTCTCTTTACTTTCAAATTCCATTTTTACCTAGTGTTTCTACTAAAAAAAAAGGTAACACCTTATTATGTATCATCTCACTTACTGATTTTTCCAAGTTTCTTTTCCTCTCATCTAGATTGCAAACTCCTTGGAGTTCTAGAACTATCATTTCCTCATACATATAAAGCAGATGTCCTACACTCTCCACTCTCCCTAACCCCACAAATCCAATCAAATTGCCAAATATTGTCATTTATTCCCCACAACATCTTTTGTATATGATCCTATTCTCTTATTCCCATAGCCACCACTTTAGTTCATGACCTCATTACCTCTTACTGAAATAATGCAATATCTTCTTTTTGTCTCCTTCCCTCAAGCCCCTTCCTATTCCAATCTATCCTCCAAACAGTTGCCAAAATGATTTTCCTTAAGTGTAGATCTGATCATGTTTCTCTCCCATTCAGTAACCCCCAGTGGCTTCCTATAGCCTCTGGGATAAAATATAGACTCTTTTGTTTGAATTTTAAAGTCCTTCACAACCTCCCCCCAATCTTTTCTTTCCAGCCTTATTAACATTACTCCATTCTCTGTAGTTTACAATCTAACCAAACTGGCCTTTTCTCTGTGACTCATACATGGAAATCAATTTTCCATCTCCATGACTGAAATGGTTATCCTCCATGCCTGGAATGAACTCTCCACTTACCTTATAAAATCACTCAGTACCTTCACAATGAAGATCTTCTACACAAAGCCTTTCAAGCTGGTTAACTGCTGGTGCTCATCCTCCCTAACTATCTTAGATTTATTATTTTTAGTTAATTTTAAAGATAACATATTAATACCTTTTAGTTTAATACAATGGTCATTCTTTACACAAATACTACACAAAGATTAAAAAATACAAAGGAAGGAAGGAAAGGAGGGAGTGGAAGGAAGGAAGGAAGGAAGGAAGGAAGGAAGGAATAAAAAGATAAGTAGTATTTCAGCAAAATCAATTAACATATCAACCAAATCTGGCAATATACACACATAAGCATATGTATGTGTATGTTTATATATACATATACGTATGTATGTGTGTGCATGGGTAGTCCTTCCTTTCCATAAAAAAGAAAATGATGGTAGTGCACTTTTTTTTCTTAATTCATATCCGGAGCCAATCTTGGTCAATATATTCGCATAACATTCAGTCTTGTAATTCTTCTCATTTACAGTATTGGAGTAATCGTGTATATTATTCTCCTGGTTCTGTTAACTTCACAATAAATTAATTCACATTAGTCTCCCCAAGTTTCTATCAACTTTTTACATTTGTCATTTCTTGTGGTGCAGTATTCCTTCATTACATTCATGTACCACAATGTTTAGCTGTTTCTAAATCTAAGAGAAACTCCTCTATTTCCTATTCTTTGCTTTTTTTTTAATTTAAAAAACACCCTCACAATGAATATATATTTTCCAGCTAAACAAATCCCCAACTAGGCCACGTCCAAATATACACAGTTCATTTCAGATTTTGAGTTCATCATATCTCTGGCAGGAGGTAGGTGTCATGATTCATCCTCAGTCCTCTAGACTCATTGTTCAACTATGTATTAGTGGTTTATCATTGTATTAATCAAAGTTGTCAAGTCTTTCGAAGTTGTTTTCTTTCTATAATGTGTTACTGTGTAAATTGTTTAGTTTCGCTCACCTCACTGTGTCTTATAATATAGATGTCTTCCCAGTTTTCTCTGAAATTATCCATTTTATAGTTTTTGTGACACAATAATATTCCATTACATTAATATACCACATTTTGTTTAGCCATTCCTCAATAATAGGACATCCCCATAGTTTCCAGTTCAAGGTTAATATGAAAATAACTGCTATAAATATTTTTCCATACAAAAGAGTTCTTTATCTCTTTCTTCGAACTCTTTGGAGTCCAAATCTAGTAGTGGTACAATTGAGACAAAGTTTATTCACTTTTTGAGTACCATTCCAAACTGCTTTCCAGAATGGCTGAACCAATTCACAGGTAGGTGACATAATGGATAGAGTATCTGGAGTCAGAAAGACCTGGATTCAAATCTGGTCCCAGATACTTAGTGGTTGTGTGACTGATTCAGGGAAAGTCATTTAACTTACCTGTAGCCTCACTTTTCTCATCTGCAAAATGGGGGTAACAATAGTAGTTACCTTCCAGGGTTGTGTAATGGAAGAATGGAATTTGGAGATGCCCCTGAATTGACTTGGCTTTTGGGTTGAGTGTTAAGACCCAGAGCTTGTGAATCCCACTTATGGGATGGACTTGTTGATGTGAAGAGAGAAGGCTGAACTGGGAAGAGCCATGAATTGAAAAGAGAGGCTCAAGCCCAGAGAAGGCCAGAAGAAGAAAGACTTTTGGGGAGACATTGAATCTCAGTTGCTGAGGGAGACTGCTAAGAGCTCATTGGAGCTGCCTAGGACTTTTGAGAACCACCACCTGAAGCTGCTGAGAACTGAGGAGGCATGGCTGTGATGCCAGTATTTTATCTGTCTGTTTTGATGTTGTTTTTCCAGATTCACCTGATGGTGGACAGTGCTGCTGTTGTAGAGAGGTCCTGGAACCTGGCTGTTGGTGCAGAAGACCTGAAGAAGGATTTTCTTGTTTTATGTTCACAGAAATCCTGGAAGGGGCCCTTGCTGATACTTTCAGGGGTTCTGTTACTGTTCTATAAGCAGAGTGCGAATTGATGGGGACACTGGCTATGGCTTTGCTGAGCCTTGTCTCCCCAGGAACTGAGATTGCTGAGGGCTTGCCTCAAGTGAAGATGAAAGAAGGGCCTTTCCTTGGGTATTCAATGCTGAGATGTTATCTTGACCTTGTTATGGCTTAAGGGTGGATGGCCTTTTGTGCTCTCCTGCTCCCTTTTGAGAAAATGCTTGGTGTTAATGGATGGTATTGTAATTACTTGAGTCCAGGGGTGGGAAACCTTTGGCCTTTTTGTGATGATTGGAAACTGATCTCCATTTGAGAAGAGACTTTGACTGACTGAAAGAATGTACTGTCTAGGGGTGGAGTAGTTTGATCTCCATTTGAAAAGAGACTTTGACTGACCTGGATTGAATTGAGAACTTACTTGTGAAATATAAATTATACTGTATTTTGACTTTCTCTATTCTGTGAATGTTTGCTGAATAAATGGGGTTTACTATGCTGGTAATTCAAACCTTGGAAGTTGCCTTTGCTTGACATTACAGGTTGTAAGGATAAAATGAGATAATATCTATAAAAATGTGTTTGCAAACCAACATGGCTAAAATGAAAATATGCTTTGCACAATTTCACATGTGTAAACAATACATAATGCTTGCCTCCTCAAGGAGTGGAAGGAGAATAAGTGGGACAGAGAGAATCTGAAACTCAAAATTTTAAAAAATGAATGTTAAAAATATTTTAAATGTAACCTGGAAATGTTTAACAAATTAAAATACATAAAATAGGTTTCACAAACCTTAAAATCTATTTAAATATTATTATTTATATAATGCTTTTTATTTTATATATGTTATGTAAATGGCATATTTTTATATAAATTTTTATTATTATTTTATATTCTTATTACATATGCTTACAGACATATATCTGTTGTTTGTCTTTATAGTACATAAGTTTCTTGAGAAATGGGACTGTATTTTTTTAAAAAATTTGTATCCCAAAGACTTAGCACATTTCTTAACTAAACATAGTAAACAATAAATGCTTGTTGAATGATAAACAAAGTGCTCTGCAGTCTTAAATCTTGAATAAATCAAACCTTCCTTCTTTTAGAAATGAGGACATGCTAAGAGTTCTACTATAGTCAAGGTCATATGTAGATAGTATGTAGTAGATCAGAGCTTAAACCCATATCTTCTAACTCAAGATACAAGGGACCCTCCACTACAATCCCAACTATCACGAGCAAAAATACGGAAGCAGGAATAATGTGGAATCACCAGGCACCTGAATGGAGCAGAGGGTATGAATGGGGAAGTCATGGGGAATATGTAGGATAAGGCCTCAGCCTGCAGAGCCTAGAAAGTCAAGTAGAGTTTAGACTCCTCTTTCCCAGTGTCCTTAAAACCTCCATTTGCCCAGAAAATAAATTCTATTGCTGTGGGCTCTGCTTTCCTCACCACAGCCAAAAGCTGTTTTGCAAGCCAAACATGCTTTCTGCCATTTCTCCACATCTGTAACATTTAACTTTAATGCCTCTGCCCCTGAGGAGTTGCAGAACAGCATTTCAATGTGCCTACCTACTGGAGATCTGGCCTAAAGAACTAGTGGCATGTCAGCTTATCAGAGGCTGACCTTTTCTATTGACATTGTCTTCAGGTTGGCTTGGCAGCACAGGAGGGGAATAAATCTCCTCCTCTAGGCTGGGCTGACTGGCCAGCTTCCTGCAGCCAGGCCACAATTTAAGGGGAATTGGAAATTGCCAACCTCACTCGGGTGGCATAAAATTTATTAAGGAGAAAAGAGCTGTCCCTGGCAAGGAGAACGGGGGCCATTAAAATGGATCCAGAGAAGAGGGCTGCTCCCTGCCTGGAAAGCCACCAATGTTTCCTTTATTTACAGCCCCCTTCCCACCCTAATCCCAGTTACTGCTACCCTGGAACAAATGCAGATAGTGTCAACACATCAATTCTTTCATTTTGCAATTTTCTGGAGGTTCAGGATAGAATTGCTAACCTACAAACAAGGCATTTCCACCTGTTACCTCATTTTAAAAATCTAATATATCAGTCTCTCTGAGGACAGAAATAAGATTTAGGTGAAAGAGACCTTAAACACCATCTAGGCTAAGTCTAATCCTACAATTTAGGAGACTGAGGCCCAGAGAAGTAATTTGCACAAGGTCAAATGAGTGATATACAGTCTTCTTTCATGATTTTCAGAACTGGTTCTCAAGATTGTGAAGAGGGTAAAGTTTGTGAATGGTTCTCTCTGCCTCCTGTTTCTGTACTTTTCCCTTTTCATTATTCACTTACTGAGGTCCCCATGACCACCCTGTAAAGGAATGATAAATAGCAAATAAGAACTAAGATTGTTAGGCCACAACCAGAGATTTGTGCTAAATTGAGAGCAGCCACCTAGGTCCCATTAAACATCCCCCACAACAACCCTGCAAACTGCAGATAATCACCAGACATGCTCAATAAAACCAGAATAAAAAAGTATTATGCTAATAAGACAACCCTAAGGCGATGCAGATAAGACAGTCCATCCTGAACAACAGAACCCTAAAAGAATGGAACCCCACAACCTATCTCTGAAATAGTCCTCCAACTATTATAGTCTACAGGTTTAAGCTTCTTGAGGGCTTTTAACACCAATATAGTGAGGTAAGTGATTCAATGTGACCCTCTGCTTCCTCCAGCCATTTCAGCTACTGTCTGCTTCCCTCTCCCACCCCAGTCCCTTATCATCCCATACCATCTGCCTTATTCAAGTGTGATTGTTGCATTATCCTCTACTTGCTGCCAGTGTGATCTTTCCCAGAAAGTATTCAAAGAACAAAGGCTTCTTTGTTCTGACCCAACTTGGTCTCCCTTATGCTCCACCCAAGAAACTGGGCATCTGATCTAGAACCAATTTGTCAGCAGGTATACCTAGCAAGAGGAAGTATGGTGCTAAGAACTCACTGGTAGAAAAGGGCAAATGAATGAATCCTGTGTCCCTCCAAGTGGGGACCTCTCCTCATGGCTGGGTTTAATGGAAGGCTTCTTTCCACTCTTGACTCTAACATTATACAACTCATCTCCATCCTGTAATCAGAACTTGAACCTGTTATGTTCTTTTCCTATTACCTATCATTAATTAGCAAACTCTACGCAAACTCCAATACATTCTTGGTCCACTGTAAATTTCTGTTATTCATTTCCCTGAGCCCTCACTTCAACAAAGTAAACTTTATGTTCCTCCTAAAGTGATTTCCTATCTTGCTCATCTTGGAAGTTATTCCAAACCTGCACTACTGTCATCAAGCTTCTTATATCGCCCACTCTCTCAACTGAAGATGTCTCCTCATTCTACAGAAAAACATATTCATCCATTTACCAAGAGGTTCCTTCTTACATTCTTTTAGTTAGCTCAAAACCTCTTGACATTATCTCTGACTTTCTCTTCTTTTCCCCAAGTATCTGACAATAAAGTAGTCTTTCTCCCCTATGAGGCTAAACGTCTCAATTTCCCCTTCATTGTATCCCCTCTCATCTTCTCCAGCAAACTGCCCACTCAATCATTTCTCCTCCTTCTCTAATATCCAACCTCTCCCTATCCCCTAGATGTTTCCTTATGGCTTCCAAATATTCTCAAGTCTTCCCCATCCTTAAAAACAAACAAAAAGATTATCTGCCTAGACTAATTTACTCTAATTCCTTTTCCTTTCATTCAGTCCCCAGCCCTCTACAATAAAACATCCAAACCTAGCAATCAACTGAAACTATTCTCTAAAAAGTTATTTCTTAATTGTCAAATCTGATGGTCTTCTCTCAGTCCTCATCCAGCTGGATCTCTTTTCTATGCTTGTCATTATTGATCACTTTCTGCTTTAGATTCTCTTCTCTCTAAAATTTCATGACACACTTCTCTCTCCCCATTCTGGTTCTACTCCTCAGTCTCCTCTCCTGCCTAAACTTTAATACATATACATCTATCTGTCTATCTGTAGGTCTGTCCATCTACTTACCTATCTCTCTATGTATGTGTATATGGATATAGAGAGAGAAACAGAGACAGAGACAGAGAGCCTCCTAACGTTTGGTGTTCCTAAGGCTCTGTCTTGGATCCTGTTCTCTTCTCTCTTTAAACTCTCTGTGATCTCATCAGCTCCCATGGGAGGGTTTAGTTATTATCTAAACACATTTGAGTCACAGATCTGCATAGAGAAATCTGCTTCCTCCCCTGAAATTCAGTCAGGTATCACCAACTGCCTAACAGATATTTCAAACACTATATTCCAGAGACAACTCATTTTCTCCCAACCCACTTCTCTTCTAAACTTTTCTGTTTCTATCAAAGATGTGACAATGCTTTTTGTCTTTCAGATGTGAAACTTAAAAGCATTCTTAACTCTTTACTCTATTTCACCCCACCTAATAATTCTTCAATCAATTAATGAATCAATAAGCATTATTAAGAGCAACTATGTAGTATAATGCTGTAATGACAAGCGAAGAAGTACTTAGCACCTTGTTTCAGCTATTCAATTATTTAGCACTTTGTTTCTGGAAAAGTTTCTTTTGAGCCTTGCCTATAATTATATCAAGTCTTTTGTTAAGAAACAGAACTTGTGAAACCCACATTGGCAGGGACTTGCCAAAGGCAGGAACAGGAAGGACATAAGAGGCGGGTGGAATAGGGAGGAACTAATGGCCATATAAAAGTAGAAACACAGGCTGGGATAGAACAGAACTGGGAGGAAGCATGGCTGTGGCCCCAGCACTTTGTCTGTTTGTGTTGATGTTAATTTCTCAGATCTGTTGTCCGTTGATAAATGAAATTTCTGTTGTTACAGAAGCCCTTGGACCTTATTGCTGGTTTAGAAACCCTGAAAGAGGATTTTCTTGTTGTCTGGAGTAGGGTTTTACTGATGTTTTCAGAGGTCCTGGAACTGTACTGATGATTTGTGTTGATTTCTCAGACCTTGTTTGTGAGTCTACGTTAATTTCACTGGCAGAAAGTGAACTGATAATGGTGCTGGGAATGTTTATGAATGCTATTGTGGCTCTGTTAAGCTTTGTCTCACCCAAAACAGAAATTGTGAAAGACTTGAGATGGACTGGACACTGTGAGCTTCAATATGAAATGGGAACTGGACGAGGAGTTGGACAAGGAACTGGACAAGGAGCTGAGAGGTACCTGCCTACGCATCCAGGTGATAGTTGGGTAGATCTAGGGAGCTGGACCCATGGAAGAAGAACCATTGAATTTGGGAGTCAGCCTCAAGCAAAGTTGAAAAGACCTCTCTTTGGGTACTTAGTGCTGATTGACAAAATCATGATTTACTGTGATCTAGGGGTGGGAGAAATTTGTACTTTTTACTTTGTACCTCGTACCCTTTAAGGATGATTGGAAACTAATCTCCAATCAAGAAGAAAGAAGACTTTTTGACTGAGAGATTAAGACAATGTGACTTGGGGTGGAAAACTTTGACCTTTTTACTTTGTGTCCCTCAAGGAGGACTGTTCCTTAAGGATGATTGAATTAAGGACTTACTGAATAATGCGTTTTGTGTAAAACTATGTGACCACGTTAGTGAAAATTATGTGGTCACTTTAGTAATAAGTTGTTGTGTTATAACATTGTGAATGCTATACTTAGGTTTCTGTGAATGTTTTGCTTTAGTTTGCTGATGAATAAATAGAGAGTTCACTATACTATGTGATTAGAACCCTGTAGCAATTTACAGCAGCAACTCTCTGGAAAGCTGTTTGTGCTTGGCTTTACAAATGCACAGAGAAATGGACTAGAAATTATGAAGACCTGAGTTCAAATTCTACCTCAAACACTTTCTATTTCTGTGGTCCTAGGCATGTCACTAAACCTCTGTCTGCCTCAGTTTCCTCATTCATGCAATGAGGTTCACAGTAGCACCTCCCCTTCAGTATTGTTGTGAGGATCAAATAAGATGGTATGTGTAAAGCACTTTTCAAACCTTAAAGTGATATATAAATACTAGGTAATACTTTTATTGTTATTAACATGTCTGCTATGTGCCAGGTGCTATTGTAGGGGCTATGGCTATAAGTACAGAGAAGGAAATAATTTCTTCTCATAATAAGCTTACATTTCATGGAGGAGATAACAAATGCACATAAAATATATACAGTAGAAATTCACATATATGCCTATGCACATATACACAAAGTACTAAAGCAGAATATAGTTTGAAAGGAAGGGAACTAGCAATGGAGAAAATCAAAAAAGTCTTCATACAGAAAATGGTGCCTGCAGAGTAATTTAAATAAAAGGAAAAATATTTTGAATAGCAGATAAAGAGGGAGTATATTACAGGCATAGTGAATAGCCAGTGCAAATGAACATAGGTGAATGGTAGATTATTACTGTGAATGAGGAGCAGAGAGAAATCCAGTTGGGTTGGATCACAGATTATAGGAAGTAAAGTTATAATTTGTGAGACTAGGAAGACAGTCTGGGACCAGGTTGTGTGAGGTTTTACAGTCTAAAGACAACATAAACCTACAGAACTTGGTTGAATAAGGAATTCACATGATAAGATTTGTCCTTAAGAAAAATTACTTTGTCAGTAGTGTATAGGATGGATATGAGCAGTGAGAGATTTGAGTCAGGAAAATAAATTAAGAGGCCATTTCCATAATCTAGGAAAGAGCTGATAAGGGTCTGAACTAATGTAGGATCTGTTCTTACATTTGGGGAAGAGGGAAGGGAAGAGAAGGAAAGATAAGGGAAAGGCACCAAATATTTCCATTTCTACATCAACAACACTTCTTGCTTATAATTCATCTTTTTACTTATACAGATGTCATTTTCATTGAGACCTCATCTTTTTTATTTTATTTTAATGTTTAATTTTTTAAATAAAATTTTGTTGATATCATGTGTTATATGCTTCTTTGAATTTTGTAATTACTTTTTTATAAATGCTTTAATTCTGGAGGTTTATTTTCTCACCTATAATTTTGATAAGATTTTTAACTTTTTCAATTGATATCTTTACTGATGCTTTAGGATTTTCAATGTAAACCATTATGTCATCATCAAGTAAGGATATTTTTATATCCTCTTTACCAATCTTGACTTATTAAATTTCTTTCCTTTGTTTTACTGGTATTGTTAACATTTCTAGAACGATATCAGATAATAGGAGGGAGGGTGGTCACCCTCAATATATGACTATATTTATTGGGAAAGCTTTTTTTAAAAAAATATTTATTTATTTACTTTCAGTTTACAACATTCTTTTCCACAAGCTTCTAAGTTCCAAATTTTCTTCCCTTCCTTCTTCTCCCCCCTCCACACTCCCAGGGCAGCAGGCAACCCAATATAGGTTCTACAAATTTCTTCACATTAATCATTAGCCAACTTGTAAAGAAGGATTATAACCAATGGAATGAACAACAAGAAAGAAGAAACAAAAGAAAGCGAGAACAAGTAGTTTGCTTCAGTCTGCATTCAGACTCTGTAATTCTTTCTCTGGAGGCAGATAGCCCTTTCCATCATGAGTCTTTTGGAGTTGTCTTGTAACCTTGCATTGCTGAAAGGAGCCCCGTCTATCAAAGTCAGTCATTACACATCTGGAATTGTGTACAGTGTTCTCCTGGTTCTGCTCCCCTCACTCAGCATCAGTTTATCTATGTCTCTCCAGGTTATTATGAAATCCATCTGCTCCTCATTTCTTATAAAACAAAAGTATTCCATTATATTAATATACCACAACTTTTTAGCCATTCCCCAATTGATGGACATCACCTTGATTTCCAATGTTTTGCTACCACAAAAAGAACGGCTATAAATATTTTTGTATATATGAGTCCTTTTCCCACTTGAAAGCTTCTAAAGTATATTCATTTTGTGTGTTTTTTGGTTTTACATAGATATTTTTATGGTCTTAAAAATCCTCTCTATGCATATATTTTATAGGGTTTTTTAAGCATAAATAAGGGATTTCTACTGTACTTTTTCTGAGTATTTTTTTTAATTTTTTGAGATAATCAAATAGTTTCTAGTGTTTTTGCTTTTAGTTTAATTATGTTATTTTCTTTATGTTGAATCCCTCCTTCCCTTATAGAAATCCAAATTAGTCATAATGAAGGATTTCTTACATGAAGAAATGTCTTTTTAACAGATTTTATTTAAAATATTAAAATTAATATTCATTATGGTATTGGTCTACAGTTTTCCTTCTGTGCTCTTTCCTTTGGTGGTCTAGGTATTAGAAGTCAAGGAATTAGGAGTCTGGTAAAGGGGAAGTAATTATATATTTATATAGCACCTACAATGTGCCAGGAATTGTGCTAAATGCTTTACAAATATTATCTCATTTGATTCCCACAACAACTCTGCAATGTGGGTGCTGCTATTATCCCTATTTTATAGTTAAGAAAACTGAGGCATATAAATTAAGTAACTTGCCCAGGGTCATACAACAAATAAGTGAATGAGGTTGTATTTGAACTCTGATGTTCCTGCCTCCAGACCTAGGTTTTTAACCACTGAATCACCTAACCAGTAGAGTACTTTCTCATTTTTAGTTTTGAAAATAATTTGGACTATATGGGTATTAGATGTTTGTGTGTGTGCATTTGTGTATCTTTTTTTTTTTTAATGCTTGCTAGCATTATACTATGAATCTAAGATCAGGATCTTTTCCCTTCTTTGGTGTTTCCATTACAAATACTTCTATTTCCTCTTTTGAGACTGGATTGTTTAATATCTCTACTTAGTCTCTTGCTAGTTTGAATATTTTATAATTATGAAGGCATTCCTTTATTTCTTTTGTGCTCTTAGTTTTGTTAGCACATAACTGCATAATCAGTTCTGATAATTATTTTTATTTCTTCTGGTTTTGTTGTGATTTCATCTTGTTCATTTTCTATTTTCTTGATTTAATATCCTATTGTAATGGTTATGGGATCTGAAGATCTTCCATGCCCCTTGAACTTACTGACATAGCAGGAAAGGGTGGAGCAAGAAAAAGCCAGAGCCGAGCTAGAGTCTGTGTTGAGGTGACTGCAAGCAGTGGGAGAGGCAGGGTAACTGGCTGTGGTTGTGGCCCAAACTCCTCTTTTTTGATCCACCCAGAATCTCTGCTAAGAACTCCTGCCACGGACTACCAGGCATGGGAACTGCTGGGAGCAAGCTGCCTGGATGCTGAGCAGTTCCTGTGAATAAGGAGAAGAGGATCTTTGTCTCAGGTAGCCTGTCCTGTTTTGAAGGCTTGAGAATGTGGGTGTTTACTACATTAACTACATGTGCCTACTTCATAACTACTGTCATGGCTTTGACTTTCTGGTTTGGGGACTAAGTTTTCTGGTATTTGAATAAATGTTCTAGCTACATTTACTATGTAGAGAGCCTGTTATGTTTTGTGATTAATAACCATATCAGCATACTTGTAGTTACTGTAGGCATTGTGAATACTGCGTTGTTGATATACCTAACTTCTTTTTAATCAACTTGGCTAAAAGTTTATCATTTTTGTTAGTCTTTCAAAAATTATTTTTTGTTTTGTGGTTTTCAGTTTATTTATCTATTTTTCCTCTAATTATCTTTGTTCTTAGAATTGAGTTTCTCTATCTTACCCAGTCTGGAAAATATAGGAGCTATTCTAGTGAATGACTCCATTACTGATTGTCACAAGAACTTTGACGTACTCCATTTCCAATCTGAGATAATTTACCCATTGTTAAGCAACGTTGGACCTCCCTACTCCACCTAGGGCCTCAACATATTGATAATGAATGTAGTATAGATTCCTGATTGGCATAACTTAATGTAGCTCAGAACTCCAGGCTTAAGAGATTTGCTAGCTTCAATTTTCTTTGTATGTGAGACCAAAGGCATGTGCCACCATGCTGGCTTCTCTTGGAATGTTCAATATTCTTTTCTACTTATTTCAGGTTTGCCTATTTCTTGGATTTCTATTTTAATGTAGAGTTAATTCATTAATTTTTTTATTTTATTAATTTAATTTTTATGAATATAATTTTACTCAAAGGATAAATTAGTTGCATCTCAGAAATTTCTTTTACGTAATTATTTGTTACTTGATCCAATTATTATTAAGAATTTTATTAGTAAGTATCCATTTGAGTCTGTTTCTTTTGATTATGCTCCCTGAACCAATAACTATTTTTATTCTGTTATGGTTTGTAAAGAATGTTTACCATTTATGTGTAATGGTAATGGTAATTCGAAGATCTTCCCTGCCCCTTAATAAACCTAAATTGAACTTGAGGACCTTCCCTGATTTGAAAATATACTCTGTCCCCTAATAGGCTGAATATGGTCACATGAAGCCTGTGGTGGGAAGAGTTTGCTAAAGGGTGTAGCAGAGCCCACAGGAGAAGCTTGCTTTGAAGGAGGCTTGTTTTTCTGGAAGGCACAACTTTTGTTACTTTGTAGTCAAGTGGGTCACAAGGGTTGTGATTTTCTCCCACCCTAGAGAAGGCTATATGTACTTCTGAGGTGATGTTTTGCTAAATCCAGAGATTGGTGCTTCTCTCTCTGGTAACTAACTATATGTATGTGATAGTCAGGCAGCTAGAAACCCTGTCTGTCTGCAGAATTGTGTCATATTCCCTGTATTTTTTTGTCTGCTTGTAACTTCTGTTTGTATTCTCTGAAGTTCAGTGTGTTGACTTTTCCCCCTGAACTAGGTAAATGATATGTTTGATTAAAATGAGATTATTAATCCTTTTTGAGTTGCTGTCCTTTAGAAAAGCAAATCTAAGAACCTGTGCTAGCAGCCATCCTGAGTATGCTTGGGTGTTTGCTGCTACATTATGTCTTTTTATATTAACAATATCTCTGTACCCTAATATATAGTCAGTTTAATTTAAAATTTCCATGTGGTGCTGAGAATTATGTTGATTGTTTAGCAATCCCACATGTTAAGATTTCTTAAGTTTT
This sequence comes from Pseudocheirus occidentalis, assembly GCA_028646575.1. Classification (NCBI taxonomy): domain Eukaryota; kingdom Metazoa; phylum Chordata; class Mammalia; order Diprotodontia; family Pseudocheiridae; genus Pseudocheirus; species Pseudocheirus occidentalis. The sequence goes on along the minus strand of CM053594.1, from coordinate 277,711,442 downwards.
TTAGTTCTACTTTTTCCAGCAATTTGTTTGATTCTATTTTTTCTTTTTTAAAACTACCTCTTAAGCTTTTCTGAAACTGAGAAAAATACATTCAGTTCTCCCATTGTTATTATATTGTTATCTATGTCTCTTTGTAAATTGGTTAGTGTTTCCTTTATGACTTTAGGTACTAAGACATGTGGAACATATAAGTTTAGATACAGGTTTGTTGTTTATAGTTCCCTTAAGCATATTGTAATTTCCTTGTTCAACTCTTATAAATTTTTGTTTTGGTTTCATCTAATAGCATAATTACATCTCTTACTTTTTTGGACTCACCTGATGAATAGTAAATTTTGTTACTGTCCCTAACCTTTATTCTATTATTCTTTGCTTTTTAGGTGTGTTTCTTTTCAACAACAGAGGGGATGTGTGTGTGTGTGTGTGTGTGTGTGTGTATCCAATCTGTCATTCTATTTTGTTTTATTTTATTGTATTGTTTATTGATTGTTAGAGTTAGGTTTGTATTTTTCTTCATTTGCCCCTCTTCTTTTCCTAAATTATCCCCGTTTTTGTTCCTCTGTGTTTTTAAAGATAAGTACTCTGTCTCTTCAGCTATTTTTTACTTAAACTACTTTAAGGCAAACCTATTCATATAACCTTTCTTCTGAACACTAAAGAATCACCCCCTCCCTAGTTTTAGAGTTTTGTTTAATTTATTCATTCCTTTTTTTGCTTGTCTTTTTCTTGAGTACCTAATTCTTCCCTTTTTGTTACTTGAAAATTAAGAAGTAAAATTTCCCTTTCTCTCTTTCCCTTCAACTTATCTTTTAGACTTTTTATTTCCTGAAACTTCTTTTCTTAATAAATAAATGCTTCTTTCTCTAATTTTCTTCATTAATTATCTTCTGTTTCTGTTTATTTTAAACATTTATTGTTTGATTCACGGTCCTTATACACAAGATGTTACTCATGGAATTAAAGTACCTATTAAATTTCCTCTTCTAAGTTACTGCCTTTTATAACTTTGGATTTTTTCTGTCAATTATCTTTTCTGTATCTTTACATATATTCTTACATGCGTACATTTATACTTATCACTTCCTTATTAGAATACAAAATCCTTAAAAAGTACTAACTTTTTATTCTTGGTCTTTGTATCTCCAGCACCCACTACAGGGCCAGGCACCTTCTAGGCCCTTAAGAAATGTTTATTGATAGACTGATAGAAAGTTATTTCTCCCAAGAATACCCTATACAAATGAAATCCTAGGCCCAAAACAAAAAACAAAAGGCTTTGCTCAAATGGGCTTTTATGTTCTATTGGGAGATAGGAGTACAGAGATTCATATCAAGTTATAGGTCTTCATAGATTCAGAGCTATGCAGGTGCTCAGAGACCATCTAGTTTTACCACTTCAGTTTTAAAGATGCAGAAACTGGCAAAGTAACTTGCTCAAGGTAAGACAGTAAATAATGAAACTGGAATTCAGATATTAAACTTTAGATGTAGACTTTGAACCAAAATCTCCTGAGTCTGAAGGCAGTGCTCTTTCTACTATACCATAGTGTATCCAACCAATGAGGTGCATTCTCTGGGAGCCCCCTTGAGCTCTCCTTGAATCTTTGAGGTACAGGCTCTAGGAGTCCCTTGGCCTAAAGGTTCTAATGCTGATAAGGGGTCAAACAGTGCAACCTCTTCATTTTACAGATGAGGAGACTCAGGTCTAGGACAGCTAAATGATTTGCCCTGAATTATATGAGTGAATTTAAGAGTCAATAGTGGCATTTGTTCCCAGGTCCTTTGACCACAAAGAAAGGGCTCTTTCGATACAATGGTTGCAACTTTGATTTCTGCTACTCCTGGCTCAGACATAACTTAAAATTGAATTTATCTACATCCTGCTTTAAAAGAAGATTGTTTTGGCAGGAAGAGGTTAGGATGAGGATAAAATGAGAGTGGAGGGAGGCCCACTGCTGTAAAAGTGACTCTCCCCATCGTCTAAATGACAGCACTTCAGCTGTTAATGCAATGTTCTTTTTAAGACCCTAGACAATCTGGCATTTTCTTACTTGTCCAATCTTCTCCCTGGCAATTGACTGAGATTCTTTTAGCTTGTTGACCTGTTCCGTAATTCTTAAAAATGCCCTAGTCATTACAGCATTTAGTAATGCTGTTCCTTTCACCAGGAATGTCCTACTTTCCCAAATTCATTCTTTTCTTTAGGATTCAGCTCCAGGTCTATCTCCTCAATTACTCCTCAATGCCTTCTGTGGTTACTGAAACTCATACTGACTTTTGCTTTTTCTCAAATTAAATTGCAATGACCTCACTTACACAACCTAAAATGTGGTTATATAAAGTTTAGAACTATTCTCTAACTGGTGCTCTGAAACAAGTATTATCTCCCATCATGATTTTGCACTCTGTGATAGCAGAGGACTTCTATTTTATTTCTGATACCTTCCAAACATACGGCAAAGCATTGGAAGGCCAACAGATATCCTTGGCGTGGCCAGGTACTGCAACAGATAAAGTATTGGGCCTGGAATCAAGAAGAGTTATCTGTGAACTCAAATTGAGCCTCAGACACTTACTAACTATGTGACTCTGGGTGAGTCATTTAACCCTGTTCATCTCAGTCTCCTCATCTATAAGATGAACTGGAGAATGAAATGGAAAACCGCTCTAGCATCTTTGCCAAGAAAAGCCCAAATGGGGTCACAAGGAGGCAGACACAAATAAATAAAAACAACAAAAATATCCTTTACTTCCTTCACTTCAGATTATCAAATTAATGGGAAACACAATAAATTTCGAGTCAAAGCATCTGGATTAGGATCTTAGCTTTTTTATATTCTTTGTATATGACTTTAAACAAGTACCTTTACTTTCCTGGATATCAATTTCCTTATTTGTGGAATCTGATCTTTATTCTTTATAAAAATATAATTTGCACATATATACAATCACTGAAGTGCCAATCTTATAATCACGTTCTTTTAAACTATTTCTTAATTGTTGCTTTAAGAAAGTTTATAATATGCTGAATTTCCTTAATAATATATGCTTAGGACGACATGTCTTATGATCACATATCATTACAAAGTCTTTTCTTCTTTCTATTTCAAACGATGACACTCCCATTATTCTTTCTTTTATAAACCTAGTTGCTTATTTATACCCTGTGATCCTTGGTGGGTAGCATTGTGTTTGTATTTTTCCTCACTGTTTATTTATTATAATAAACTTCTATAAAATATTAAAAGTTAGAATTTCAACCTTGCATATCTGGAACAAGATAGGCAGCAGTGCCTGGTTAGGAGGGAACTGGGCTTTAAATATTGACATTTTCATGGTTTGAAAGGTGATCCAGAAGGGCATTTAGGACTCCATGCTCCTGACAGATCTGAATTTTTATCAAGGAAGCATGTCTGCCAGAGGCAGGCCCTGCCACAAGGCTTTTCTGCCAGTATTACTTTTGCAGGACTGAAGGCTATCAATGGCTGGTGACTAGGGGAATTCTTTGACCTCAGACCTGTCTGTTTCCAAAGCATCCTTAACTATCATGCGATTATCACAGAGCTTTGGATGCCTCCAAATCAGCCATCTCTGTAATGATATCAATGTATATATAGAGAGGGTATCAACAAATTTCACTGAATTTAATAAATATATTTGTTCTGACATTTTATAGGAAGAGAGATACAGCTTGTCAGTGCAAGAAGGACTTAGTTTGAAATGTTCAGTCACTAATGGAGGGGACCAGGAAGAGGAATAATAGAGAAGGGTTTGTTCACTCCGCATGATTTCTACTTGAATGTATGGACATCTGAAAGGCTCGCATGAGACCAATAGTCTATACCATGCTGAACCCACACAGAATCTGTCCTTTGTTCATAAATCTTGTACTCCAGCCAAAGTGGTCTATTTGCCATCCCATGAGTCATTGTTATATCAGTCAAGCAGCAAATCTATCTAATCACTTTGTATGTGGAAGATCCTATACTCACAACTACAGAGGTGATTTTTGTTATAATGGGGGAAGGTTCTCTAAAAACATGACAAGGCACGATCTCTGCCCTCAAAGAACTTTCCAGAACTTGAAAGGGAAGGGAAGCAGCTTTGCAAAGTGGATAAGCTCTAAACTTGGAGGCATATGACTGAATTAAAATTCCAGCTCTGCCATTTACTAACTGTGTATGGAAGCCACTTAGCCTCTCTAGGTCCCAGTCTCCTCATCTATAAAAATAGTTATTTGGAATAGATTATTTCTAAGGCTCCTTTCAGTTCTAAATCTATGATCTAATAAATAAGATGAGTAAGAAGATGAGATCCAGGTTCAATTCTTTTTTTTTTAATGTAAATTTTAATTTATTTCTTGGTTATATCATTCATTTCCACAAGGTTTTGAGTTACAAATTTTCTCCCCTTTTTGTCCCTACCCCCCAGCCCAGAACATTGATCCCACTGTAAGACCCCTCCCA
>CM053594.1:277685073-277706476 GCA_028646575.1 Pseudocheirus occidentalis | reverse complement strand
CTCAGGTACTCCTGACTCCAGGGCCGGTGCTCTATGCACTGCGCCACCTACCCGCCCCATAGGAAGTGCTTTCTTCATGAGCACAAGACGATGTGGGCTCATGGTAACAGGTACAGGAAGCTGAGGAGGAAAAAAAAATGAGGAGAGCTTGGTGGGTGGTGGTTGCATTTTTCTCTGTCCTGCACTAGTATGTGGTGGCTAAATTCAATGGGACCAGATAAGGCTTCTGTGTAGAGCCCGGAAAGAGGCATATTTCTCTAAGGCAGTGGTTTTCAACCTTCCTAATGCCGCACCCCTTTAATATTCATATGTGGGCGTATGTGCATGTGGTCAGACCCCCCTGGAGATGTATAGAGGAGTGGTGTCTCAGTTCCTAAGGCCCTCAGAAGTATGTGCTTTTTCCAATGCTCTTAGGTATCCCCTGTGAAAGGGTCATTTGACCTCTAAAGGGGTAGTGGCTCACAGGTTGAGAACTGCTGTTCTAAGGCCTTCAGATCTTCTTAGGTCAGACTTTTCCCCTGGGTACAGGGCCAGGATCCCAGAGGCTGGGTTTTAATAGATACCATGAGAGAACCCTCACTACCACATCACTAGGAGGTGGCAATCCTCTTTGGGCTTGTACACTCTCAGGAGCATTGAGTGCCCAAAGCTGCAAGGGATTACAAGGAACCTCTGGACATAGGATTACAAGATCACAGATTTAGAGTTGGAAGGGACCACAAAAACCAGCTGGTCCAATACCATGGTTTTACAAGTATGGAAACCAAGGCACCAAAAGCTTAAGTGACATTCTCAATGTCATGTAACTAATGTTTAAGATAAAATTTGTCTTTTTCACTCCAAATCTAATGCCATATCCACTATACTAAGTGTTGCTACTGTGCCATTCTAACCATCTCATTTTGCAGAGGAGGAAAATGCTAAAGTTAATGTTAAAGTTAAAAATGCTAAAAAATGTTAAAAAGAAGGGTAACTAGAATTTAGATAGTGTCTTAAGGTTTAAAATAAAATCTAAATTTATTCTCATAACACCTGGGGAGGTGGGAGATAGGTGTGATTATTATATTCATTCTACAGATTAAAAAAACTGAGGGAGATGGACTTTGTGTCTTATGCAGAGTCACATAGCTAGTAAGTTGTAGCAACAATGTAATATTCAGAATGCCTATGGTGATATAAATATGTTGGTATAGTTATTAATCACAAAATGTAACAGGCTCTTTATATTGGGGGAGCATAGCTGGAACATTTATTCAAATACCAGAAAGCTGAGTCCCAAAACCAGAAAGTCAAAGCCATCATGGTAGCCAAAGAATTGGCACACATAGTTAATGCAGTAAACACCCACATTCTGTCTTTTTTTTTTTTTTGGAGGGCAGTTGGGGTTAGCTGACTTGCCCAAAGTCACATGGCTAGTGTGTCAAGTGTCTGAGGCCAGATTTGAACTCAGGTCCTCCTGACTCCAGGGCCAGTGCTCTACTCCCTGCACCACCTAGCCACCCCAAACACCCACATTCTCAGTCCTTCAAAACAAAACAGGGTCCCTCAGGCAAAGATCCTCCTCTCCTCACTCTTAGTTACTGCTCAGCCTCCATGCAGCTCACTCCCAGCAGCTCCAGCTCTCTGTAGCTCCCATTCCAGGCAGTCCTCAGCAGAAGTTCTCAGCAGAAGCTCTGACTGGCTCTCAGAAGTTCACGCTGCTGCTGCTGCCACTTCCAGTTAATATGCTGGCTCCCGGCCCACCCCTACTCAGCTCAGGCTCCTTCCTGCCACACCCCTTCCTCCTACATCAGCAAGTTCAAGAGGCATGGAAGATCTTCAAATCCCATTACCATTATATAAGTATCAGAGGCTGGATTTGTGCTCAGGTCCATTGCTCTATCTACTGTGCCCTCTTGGTAAATTGAGTGATTTCCCTAAGGTTGTTTGAACTTTCAAAGCCTAGTACAGTTCCTGTTTTATTGTAGAAACTTAAGAAATGCTTTTTTAATGCTTGCTTGCTTGACAATTATTAAATATTACAGATGCTATTCAAACCTAGGTCCTCTGACCCCTGGTTTAATCTTTTTTCTTTTTCAACCTACATCAATTGCTTGCTTTATAAGGGCTGCTCGTTACAATACAAATAGGCCAGGTAATGAGCTATCTGTTAGAGATACTTCTGTGTGGGTATATTTGACAAGAAGAGCATTAGGTTTGAGGTATTCTTTTCCAGGAGGTGCCAAGGCAGTACTTATAAAATTGAGAACAGGCATTAAGAATAAGTCAGAGTTGATAAGGTTTTATCAAAAGTTTACCCTTGTAATTTCCTGTAGAAGTTTTTTGTTTGTAATTGGTCATAAGATCATTAATACAGCAACTCTGGACAGAACCAGCCTTACTGTAGGTGAAATAGATTGTTTTCTTTGTTATTTTCATTAAATGAATGCTCTAAAGAGTTTATTTATGCCAAAATATCCATCATCTTGTCTACCTGAAATTAGAGTTGAATTCCTTTGAATTTCCTCCCCACTAAGAGCTGAAGTAGTTTTTAAATACTGAGATTTTTATTGAGAAAAGCTTAGGGATGAAAAAGTTGTCAAACTGCCAATATTCTATACATGTTCTCCTTCCACCAGCCTGGAATTGGCCTAGTGTTCTGGCAATCTATACCAACAGAGAACAAATGCATCACAATTTATTCCTCGAATATCCTGGACCTTGAATTTGAGTTTCATTTATACTTTTCTGGAGGAAATACGGAAACACTCTTCCAGTATCTCTTGGTCCTTCCAGTACAACATAGTAAGACAATAAGAGTATTCAGAATAAGCCATTCGTTAATTCATCCATTTATTCAACAAATATTCATTTGCCTGGAACTGTGCTAATCCCTGGGTATACAAAGAAAAGATAAAAACAAACAAGTTAAAAAAAACCCAAACACTCTGTCTTTGTCCTCAAGGAGTATACATTTTAATAGGGGAAAAACATGTAAATAACTAGAGAAATACACTATATTATCCACATACATAACAGATGTATAAGTAGATGTGTATGGATACATAATATATAGTATATACATCATATATACTATACACACACACTATATATATATATATATATATATAAATATAGAAAGAGATAGATCTCTCCTATGTATCTATATACACACATATACCCTCTTTATTATTTGTATGTATGTATCTATAGTAGATGAAGATAATGTGAAAGAAGAAAAGCATTAGCAGCTTGTGGGGGCAGACAGGAACAGACTTCTGCAGAAGGTGAGAGGTGTGGTAAGTGTTAAAGGAGGCCAGCTAAGGTAAGTGTTGGCAGAATATCCCAGGAGTGGTAAGTCAGTGGAAAGACAGAAAGAAGGGAGATGGAGTCTCATATCTGAGGAATGTTAAGAAAACCAATGTAGCTAGACTGTTGGATTTATGGAGGAGAGTGAGGGACAAGAAGAGTGGAAAGTATATGATGAACTTTACCAGAAACAAATTTAAAAAATCTAAATACTTTATATTTGATGGTAATAGGGAGCAGCTGGTGCTTATTGTGTGATCAGGAGAGGGGTGTGTGTGTGTGTGTGTGTGTGTGTGTGTGTGACATGGATGCTTTAGAAGAATCACTTGGACAGCTGGAGGCTAAATTAATTAGAGTGCAGAGAGACTTAGAAGAAGACCAATTGGAAGGTTATTGCAATAATTAAGGTAAGAAAGGATGAGGGCTTCCAATAGGTTGTTGCTACCCACACATGAGATACTGTGAATCTGGAAACAAGATTTCTTGATGGAGTGGATATGTTGGCTGAGTGAAAATAAGGGGTTGAGAATGCTGGTAGTGATATTGTGAGCCTGGGAAACTGGGAGTATGGAAGTAGCCATGATTGAAGGTGGTGGTGATGAGGTGCGTGTGTGTGCATGTATGTGTGTGAAGATAATGAGTTTTACTTTTGCTGGGTTATGTTGAGATGCCTTTAGGACATTCAGTTCAAGCCATTCCCATTTCTATCACCTTATTGATATCTAAGTACGTTGTATCACTTAGACTTTGCTTCTCCCCAGTCTCTCTATTTAGAGAAAAAAAATTGGCTGGATGAAAGATGATTACATTAAGCCATGTAGTTAGGTAGATTTTCTGGAAAGGACCTTGATGGTAAATGAATCATTTGATAAGCATCTATTATGCATTTACAAAGTCTCAGATATTATGCTCAATGGTAAAGATACAAAGATCAAAAATAAACAGTCTGTGCCCTTGAAGGGCTTCCATTCTAGAGGAGAGAATACCTATTTATCTATCTATCTATCTATCTATCTATCTATCTATCTATCTATCTATCTATCTATCTGTCCATAGATCTAGCAATCTATTGATTGATCTACCTATTGATCTAGCAATCTATGTATGTATCCATCCATCCATCTATCTATCTATCTATCTGTCTGTCTATCTATCATCTATCTATCATCTATCTATCTACCCATCTATCTATGCATATAAGTATACATTAGTATATATAGATAAATCAATAAATATATAAATAAAAATATATAAAAATATAAAAATATATAAATAAAAATGTATAAAAAAGATATATATATATCTTTAAATATATACATATATGTATAGACAAAATATAGGGATAAACAAGTCAACAAGCATCTGTTAAGTGCCTTTTATGTATCACCTACTGTTCTAAGTGATGGAGATACAGAGGAAGTCACAAATCAGTCCCAGCTCCCCAAACACTCCCAGTCTAATGGGAGATAAGACATTCAAACAGTCATGTACAAACAAGATACATGCCGTGTAAGTTGGAGATAACTAAGAGAGGGGAGGCAGCAGCCTTGTGGGGGATTGAACCTGTTATTTCATTATTTCATGGAGCTGCTGGTGAGGAGTATCTTACCATGAAATGAAGTACACATGGTGCCATTGATTCTCAGATTAATAACTATGCTATGTATTCTCTCACTTGCGGGGAAGAGACTGTGCAAAAATGGAAAGGAAACAAGCATTTTTAGCACCAAATATACGCCAGGCATTGTGCTTTTTTTTTTAATATCTCACTGAATCCTCACAATGACCTCACAAAGTAGGTGATATTATTATTTCCATGTTATAGTTGAGGAAAATGGAGGTTAACTGACTTTCCCAGGGTCACACAGCTTAATAAATGTTTAAGAGTAGATTTAAATTTAGGTCTTTCTGACTCTCTACTCTAGTGGTTCTCAAAGTGTGGGTCATGACCCCTTTGGGAGTTAAACGACCCTTTCACAATGGTCACCTAAGACCATCAGAAAACACATATTTCTTAGGAACTGAGACACTGCTCCTCTGTCTGTCTCCAAGAGGGTCCACTCACATGCAGATACACCTACATATGAGTATTAAAGGGTTGTGGCATTAGGAAGGTTGAGAACCACTGCTCTACTCTATGCACAATCGGCTGCCTCATTCAAAGACATGGCGTTGAGAGATGCTGTGTTTGTGAAGAACAATACAGTCAATTTGTCATGATCACAGAGAACATATATATAGGAATACAGTATAACATGGTGGTTTATTTTATGTTTTCAAAGATGTATCCTTTCCTTCTGAGGTTAGTATCAAGGATAGCAACCATTGTTGTTATTGTTTAATTGAATCAGACTCTTCGTGACCCCATTTGGGGTTTTCTTGGCAAAGATATTGGAGTGGTTTGTCATTTCTTTCTCCAGCTCATTTTAAAGACCAGCCCATAGTATATTTAGAAACCCTGATAGAGTCAGGGGAATCTTAGACAGGACAGACTACATGTTTTATCCCATAATGGTAATTTTGATGTTTTTACCACCATTGAAATCCTTCTCTCCTTCCACATGCAATTTTTCATTGCATTTTGTGTGAGTAATGCTGAATACAAATGCCAAAACATTTCCTAAGAACTGAATAGAATTTGTCAGTTATATAAAGAAAATATGACTATAACTCATGTGTCCAAACATAGTGGATAAATAGTGCATTGCTTTAATCACCTACACAGAATTAAAAATACACCTATAAGTCCTTCCAAATGTACCTACATAATTAACCAATAGAATGTCAATGGAATTGGATTTCAGCAAAGAGATTCACATTGTCGTCCAAAGATGGCCTGGTAGTGATGAGAGCTGAGTTCTAGTTCTGATTCTGTCTAACTTGACTTGGAACAAATCACATTACCTCCCTTGCCTTCAGTTTCCTCATCATTCAAATATAGATAGTACTGGCACTACTTATTCCCAGGGCTATTGTGAGGAAAGAATGCTTGTTATTTTTCTTGTTTGTTATAAGTAGAGGAAGGAAGTGGATTGATCAAAGAGATCTCTAAAGTCCTTTTCAGTTCTAACAGTTTATGATCCCATCCTTCTAAGTCTTCCACCCCTCTTTCATATCATTTTTTCCTTCCCTTTTTTGGAGTGAAATAGTCAAGTTAGATAGGAAATAAATTCTGCCACCAGCCATTGTTCCTCTGTATTACTGTCCCCCAATCCCCAACCCCATATTAGGCAGAAGCTACCTCAAATCCTTTTCCAAAGAGGTTGGGGGTATAAACCATGAATACATATGAATTATATTGAGAAGAAAATTTGAATAAATGGGTTTGTTTCTAGCTATGTTCATTTACATGGTATCAACAGCTCTCCTTGGAGTCTCTATTCTTATTTGTCATTTCATTCATCATTCACAAAATCATTAATTTGCTTCTGCAGTGTGATCTCCCAAGGTATAGGGTTTTAGAGTCAATAACGCTAAGAGCTATTGTGCTTTTGAAAATACTGTGGGGGTGGAGAGAGACACTTCCCTTTGACCAAATGACTCACCAGAGGAATCCACTTTTTTTTCATCCAGACATTGAAGATGAGAGCTTTATAGATGCTCTGTAAGTGGTAAGGCAGATCAAAAGGCAGAAGCGAACAATCTGGACCAGTGATCAAATTAAATCAACAAATATTTATTGAGTACCTACTACATTCAATGCACTGTGCAAGAAATAAAGAAATGTAATGCTGAATAACCCCTATTTCTGTATTTTCTGGTTGGAAAGAGAAGACAAAATCAAATGAAAACTAAAGAACAATATATTCCCCATATATTCCCCCCCCCCATATAGCATTTCAAATAGGCTAAGAAGAGCTATCTCAGTGAAGTATATGATTAATAGCCACCCCTCCAAAATTATCTGGGTAGTAATTGGTAATAGAATTTAGAGGAGAGATAGAAGACATCATCACTAATATGGTAAGGAGGTAAGATTTAAGTTAAGTTTTGAAATAGGAGAGAATTTGGATATATTGGAAGAATTAGCCAAGTTGAAAAAAGAGACATGAAGAAAAGTGTAGAAGTGGGGAAAGCATATGGTGAATACTGGAAATGTGGCTAAACTAGAAGACCATAAGAATATAGTTCTAGGAAGCTCAATTGAAGCTAGATAGTAGGGGTTCTTAAATGTCAGTCTAAAGAACTTAAACTTATTAAATAAAATAAATAACATTATCTATGCATGTGTATATGTATATATTACTTCATAAATTATAAAATGCTATATGTTGGCTGTCATTCTTAGAGGTTAGTATTTATCATGGGAATAATTGCTGAAACTTTTGGAGAGAATAATAGAATTAAGGTGTTTTTTCCTAATGAATATATAAATGTATCTTCATAAATATTAGATTTTCAAAAGTGTATAGGATGAATTTGGTGGTGGCTAGCTACCTGAGGTCTCCCTCCCATTTTAAAAGTTATTGAAAAGTTTGGGCAAGAGATAATGAAAGCCTGGATTAGAAGGAGTTTAGTGGGAGTAGAAAACAAAAAGAAATAGATTTTCTGAGGCAGAAATATAGTAAAAAAAAAAAAAAGAATAGCTAAGACATAGCAGCTTGTTGGATATGAGAGAGAAAGAATTGGGAGGATTCCAATATGTGTTATAATTCCTACAGACTATTGGCCACATTATAATTATGAATAATACAGATGTGATGATGATACTAATGGACTGTAAAACAAAGGTTTATACCAAGGACAAGAAGAAAGTATTGTTCCTGAAAATTAAATGCCATTACAGAGCACAGATATGAAGATCTTTCTCCCTTATCTCAACTTTTATGAGGAGTAATCAAAGTTCTTTCACAGACATGGAAAGAATATTTCTTGCAATTTATAATATATGCCTTAGACTCCCAGAATCTGCCATGCTGTGTCTATATGTGTAGGGAATATACAAATTTGTTTGCTGAACAAAAATAGACCAAAGGCAAAAGCCTGAACTCAGGTATTTGGTTGCTGGGTGAGTAGGAAGTGAGTAAAGACAGTTTTTTCTATCAGCTCCATCTAACCGTATTCAATTTTGTTTCCAAGATGCTGGACACTGAGCATTTACTGGAATTTAATTATGCAGGTTGAAATGAATTTGCAAAGCTGAGCTCCACCCAGTCAGTTCCTTTGAAGGTCTACAGGGACCCAGATTGGCAACTAGAGCATGAGAAAAGTTCAAAGGAAATATCAGTTTAGATTGAGAGTGCAAGTGGCAACAGACAAGTTCCATTTAAAAAGATAATTCTTTAGCAATGTGATTAGGAACTGATGACTGTGTTCTGGAATCACAGAACTATAATGCTCTTAGGGCTAGGAGCTAAAAGAAGGGCTATTCTGCAATCTATAGGTGCCACTTAAAATTTTGGCAAAGTCATCAGAAGGTAGCAGTTTAGCAGAGAGGACGGAGTAGAAAGATAACAGATCAGGAAAGAGCCCATTGTGACCTTTAGGAGATGTTGGAGGCTCTGCAAAGAAACAAGTAGCAGCATGGAGGAACAAAGGTTTCAAAGGGAGGAGGTTGAGTTGCATTGGCCATACTTATTCATGTGCCATCTTATCAGTGCCCTGATAAACTATAAGAGGCTATGAAGCTTATTGTACTCTGCTGTTTAACTTGATTTTTTTTTTGCTTTGAATTTATGTGCCCTCTAATAGGCTGATTTAAAAAAAAATGAATTTGTTGACTCGTGATCTGTAGCTTCAGAATAGATAGGGTCCACAATGCCCTTTGAAATTGGGCAAATTTTCAGGGGACCCATGTGTTCAGTAGAGCCCTTGACTTTACACAGGGAATCATCAAGTTGCACATGTATAAATTTTTCATTTATGAATTGAATTTATTATTATTTAGATTCCACTTAATTCCTGTCTACCCAATAACCAAACCATATTCACTAGCAAATGCATTGTTTGGCATGACAAAGTGAAAATAGTTAATTCTATAGTACCACTTCCTTGGATTCAAACTAAGCAATTTCAGCTTGTGGGGAAACTCTTGGTGGGACTCTTGGTTATGTTTCCACAGGGGGGAAAAAGTGCCTGCCACTGGCCATTCACATAGTGTGTGTAAGTTTAGTTGAGAGGGAAAACAATAACAACTTAGTTAAATGGGTTCAGTTGTTTAAATTTGCCCTAAAATCCTATTTTTAATAAAATTATTTTGAGCTTTTTAACGGCTCAAAGTACTCCCTATGTGTTCCCTCTCAGGACACTTAGCGAGGCTTTTATGTTGGCAGAGTCAAAAGAAGAAGGTGATGAAAATACTTTTGGATGTTTCTCCAAAGTAGAAAGTGAGCTGAGTAAATTATTAGAGCTAGGTTTTAACCGATTTCTAAAACTTATACTTTAACATGAATATTTACTTTTGGCCTTTAATGAAGGCCTCTCTCCAGCCTGAGAAAGAAATTTATAGGAAAAACACAATGAGAAAACTTTTTCGTCTTTCAGTCAAGAGACAGAAATGATGTTGCCAACTGCACAGATTATAAAAGCACATTGAAATATAGATTTTAACTTCTATTATCTGAAGCCATAAATCTTTTCTCAATCTCCAACATCCTTCAAGCTTTAGCGTGTTCTGGATTCGCTCTTGAATTATTGCCATGGCTATTACTCTGCTCCAAGCTCCCTAAAGCACAGCAGATAAGATACATTTTCTTAGTACATGGTTGGAAAAGTTGGTGTGCAACTTTTTTCAAATTGCTCTTCCCAGAGCAGTCTGGGAAATGTTCTTGATGATATGTTCAGGAGCAGAAGACAGTGGTCAGGTGGGAGGGGGACAGAAATAGGATGGAAAGAGAAAGATATTATTATGGGGAATTGGATCTTCAGGAAATGGGGGAGCCAAAACTTGGTTTGAACGTTATTAGAACAAACCTTGTTCTCCCCTAAGGTATGAGAAAGAAGAAAGGAAAAAAAAGAAACAAATATCTATTAAATTCCTATTATGTGCCAGGTATTGTGCTAAGTGACTGACAAATATTATCCCATCTGACCCTCATAACAACTCTAGGAAGTAGGTGTTATGATTACTCCTGTTTTATAGTTGAGGAAATAGAGGCAGACAAAGGTTAAGTGACTGCCCAGTGGCACACAGCTAGTGTGTTTTTGAGGCCATATATGAACTTAGGTATTCCTGACTCCTATGTCACCTAGTTGCATGTTCTAGCAAGCTGATTGAATTTCAACACATGTTGCAGCAAAACACACAAATGAAAGAAATCTTTCATATTTTTTTTTTAGGAAAGAACATCGGATTAAGAATAAATTTTAAAACAAAACCAAAAAACTGAGTTCTAATTTTTGTTTTTTTGGTTTTTGGAGGGCAATTGGGGTTAAGTGACTTGCCCAAAGTCACACAGCTAGTAAGTGTGTTAAGTGTCTTAGGCCAGATTTGAACTCACATCCTCTTGACTCCAGGGCCAGTGCTCTATTCACTTTGCCACCTAGCCGCCCCTTGAGTTCTGATTTTACCTCCATCACTTACTGACTGACCTTGGACAAGTCACTTAGACTTGATTTGCATTTTTCACCTGTAAAATGAGACAAATCAAAATTAAGCTTTCTAGGTCACAGAGTTGTCTTAAGGTAGCAGATGAGGAATAAAGTATTTTAATATATTTATTTAATTTGATCTTCACAACAGTCCTTGAGGTAGGAAGTTTAAGTATCATTATCATCCTTTTGTAAATGAGGAAATTGAAGCTGATATTTCAGTCAGTCAATAAAGAAGTTTTTGTTATGTACTAATTGTATTACAGGGACTGTGCCATGTGCCATGTGCCATGTGCAGAGGACACAAAGAAGACTCAAATGCAACCCTTGCTTTCAAGAATGAGTTTCTCAGGATCATAGAACTAGGAAGTATTGAACCTAGCACTTGAAGTCAAGTATTTAGACTCTAGGTCTAGTATAATTTTCCATTATATCACTGCACAAAATAATTGTTACATACCCAGTTGTTCAAAAGACTGTGCAGTGTTTGTGTGAATGTGAATGTGGGGCTTATATAACAACTAGGATAAAACAAATGAAAGTCACTTACTCCAAGAAGCCTTTCCAGACTAATCAAACCCATTCTGATTTCTCTATTCTTTGAGTTCCTATGGAACTTATTGTCTAAGCCACATAAATTGCATCATCATTTTCTGTTTCATGTATGTGAATCTTCTTTCTCCAACAAGATTGTAAAATTCTAAAGTTCAAGGATTTTATCTTCTGATTCTCCTGTATCCACAATGAAACTTTACTGTGCATAGGACTGACATGGCACATAAGGACTATTTGTTGAGTGACCATATTAAGAATCAATGTAAAATGTAAAGGAAATAGGTTATGGTGCACATGTATAAACCCTTCTTCTAGGTCTAGGAAGACTGGCTACTGGATCACCTGAGTATGGGAGTTCTGAGCTATAGCGATCTAAAGTTGATGGGATGTCTGTACTAAGTTTGGCTCTGATTTGGTGAGTTTTTCTGTTGTGTCTGTATGTGTTGGGGGGAGACCAGGCTGTGTAAAGAGGGGTAAGCAAGCTCAGGTCAGAAACGGAGCAGTTTAAAACCCCTGTGATGAAATTTTTGGAATCAGGCCTGTGAGTGGCCATTATAAGTTCAACCTCAGTGAGATAGGGAGATCTCACTTTAAAAAAAAAAAGAGAATAAAAACATGTTAATAGTAATAAAATGATAGTTCTTTATTTGTAAGAGAGAAAACATTGCATAGAGGACTGAGTATAGAATACAAATCTCCAGTTCAAGCAAAACTTCTGGTGTACTGGTCATGGGATCTTGGACAAGTCAGAATCCCTCAGTGTCCCTGGGCAACTCTCTACCACTATCAATTACAGATGAGTTATCAGTCTGTCAATGGAGAGTTTCCACAGTGATAGTGTCCTTTACCAATGAAATCAAAGGTCTAAACTGAAAAAGAAAGGAAGAAAGAAAGAAAAAAAAAGAAAGAAAAGAAAGAAGGAAGGGAGGAAGGAAGGAAGGAAGCAAGAAAAAAGACTACAAAATTTCAATCTAAAATTCTAGTAGCTTTTCTAAAACAGGAGTTCTAACTTATGATAGCTGAATTTGCTTTTTAAAATATTTTGATAACTATATTTCAGTATAATTAGTTTCTTCTGTATAACTATGTATTTTGTTTTAGGTATTTAAAAAATATTATTCTGAAAAGAGGTTTACTGGCTTCACCAGTCTGCCCAAAGGTCTATGACACAAAAATCTTTAAGAACTCCTGCTCCAAAAGCACAAATGTCTAAATAGAATCACAGTCAGAAATACTGCTACAGTGGATTTACTCATACATGCTGGTTAATCTATAAATATGCAGGGTATGGTAGAGAAAGGGTCCTTGGAGCTCATCTAATCCTTCCCCTCTTGATGTTCTGCCCCATTCCCTCCCTTCAAGTGTTTATTCAGATGTAAAAAGCTAAACTAAATAAAGCAGGTTTAAAGGGGGAAAAATCATTGAAGGACAGCCTGCAGACTCACAGCATGGGTAGAATGATGGGGAGGAAGGGAGATTCCATTTATTTTGCTCTGCTAAGGGTGAGGGACGGACAGGTAGAGCTCTATACCTTCAACCTTGTCTTTTTAGAACTAGCTGGTGGATCTATTCCTTCCTGTCAGGCTGCCCTCTGGGTGAGCCCAAAGTTCTGGGTACAAAGCAGTTCCCTTATTTCCCTTGGGGAATGTGAGCTGAGGTAGGAATGTGAGCTGAGGTAGGAAATAAACAAACAAAATGTGAATTAAAAATGCAAGGGATTTGGTTGTACTTCTTCATCTTTCCCAGCCAAATACCTTTTTTCACTAAAAGGAAAATGAAAACCAGACAGAAGCAGCTCAGTAAAACAGCAGACATCCCCCCTCTTCACTTTGGTGTGTGGTAGAGGAAAACTTTTTCCTTCCCATTCAGGTTATTCTTAGACTCTGTAAAGAGTCTTCATTTGGCTAGTATGTCACAGTTAGAACAAAGGGGAAGGCAGTTTCACTGGATGAAACAATATTATTAAATAAAAAAAGGATGATACTCCTATCATATCAAGTGCTATTTTGAAAGACACAAATGTAATTCAGAAGAAAAGAGATCAAAATTGTAATATTCATTCTTTTAATATGATATTTATCACTAATTTGCAACCTACCATTATGGCACTATTATCTTGATGATTAAACTTTGCAATTACATGATGCTTTGTATTTCTAGGCACTTTACAATCATTAATTAGTTAATTCACATAAAAACTGTCAAGGAAGCAGAGAGGTTTTATTATTCACATTTTACATTTGAGAAAACAATGGCAAGGAGCTTAAGTGGCTTTCCCATTTCTTCCTGGATAGTTGGGCCCCTCTTAATGCTGAACTCCTATTGTGATCTGTGTCAACTCAACAATGCCTTTTAATTGGAATTGGAATGGACATCCCTTTCATTCAAAACCATGAAGAGAGATCAATTCCTGTGTGTATTGGTTTGCATGTGGCAGGGGGAGCCCTGATCTGATTCAGCTTTGTATATGTGGCCTCTTTAGAAAGATTGTGTCCTTGACATCTTAGGCACCTAAGAAAAACACTGAGTTGCAAATATATGAAGCAGACTCCAAGTGTCCTTATACTGTTTTCTTCTCTCCTTTAACAATATTCCCTTCTACTTTTTGTGCTTTGTTTATACATGACCTAAGATTAAACAAGAAGCAAGACAACCCTTGGGATCTTCCAGAACCGAGAACCTGAACTTTTCTTCTCCTAAATGCTATGGGTAGCAGAGGTTGGAGGTAAGAGGACTGGAGGAAGGAAGAATCTTGTTTGATTGTTCATGACTCCTTTGAGGGTTTTCTTGGCAAAGATACTGGAGTGGTTTTCTGTTTCCTTCTCCAGCTCATTTTACAGATGAGGAAACTGAGGTCAACAGGGTTAAATGACTTGCCCAGGATCTGAGGCCATATTTGAACTTAAGAAGATAAATCTTCCTGACTTCAGACCCAGCACTCTATCCACTTGCTGTCCCATTAGGGATCACATGACCCAACTTCTTTATTTAAACAAATAAAGAATTTAGTTTTGGAGAGTTTAAACAGTTTACTCAAGACCCCATGACTATCCAGCGGCAAAGCTACAACTGGACTTTATATCCTCTGATTCCCAATGTAGTTATCTCTCCATCAATAATGATATATTAAATCAGTAAATCCCTTTATTAACTACTCACTAAATTGCAGATGATATACTAGGAAATGGGAATACAAATATAAAGAACAAAACTGACATTTTAATGTGCCAGCACATGGAGTCTTCATATATTTCCTCACCAATATGACCTCATATCACTTTTGTGGGTACTGTTTTGCTCTGTTTCAGTTGAGGAAATGCTTTGGTCTGTCCTATTAGTGTAGAAAGACCTTGAGAGCAGACCTTATCACAAGATTCTAAAGAAGGGGTGGAGACCGGTGGCTTTGAGGTTCATGTAGCGAAACGTGGCCTTCTAGGTCCTTGGGTGTGGCCTTTTGACCTACTCCAAGTGGTACAGAACAAATTCTTTTATTAAGGGAATTAGTTCTGTGAAGTTTTGATTCATTCAAAGGGCCCTGCTTGAGGACCTGGAGAGCTGCATGTGGCCTTGAGGACACATGCTCCCTACCCTGCTCTAGAATCAGGGGATCAACCAAGCTTAGTATATAAAAAGTTGCCATTGGGGTTGGCTATCTGTTTTTCTTTCTTTTCTTTTTTTTTTAAGCCACTGGATTCTTAAAGATTATTTCCTAAGGCATAAGAGAGTTGTGACATCTGCATTGGTGTACAGAGTACTGACACTGGTAGAAATAGAGATCCTTAAAGTATTAAGGCATTTGGTACTTCCTGATAGCTGATATTGATGCTGGCTGGTAGAAATATTCCTTACCCTTACAGAACATACAATTTAGTTGAAGGGATACAAGGCAACTTCATTTTGTTGCTAGTAGTTGTGGCATATGTTATAGAAAGTATTCTTCCCCCACTGCCCCAAGGGATATGGATTGATGAAGATGGCCATTAAGATCCCTTCTAACTGTGAAATTCTGTGGTCCTGACTCCAAAGGAAAGTCCTTTATTTTGTATCTCACTTCTTAGTCATTTTTATATAATTCCTACTATCTACTTGTCATCTAAGATGCTGTTTGATACAAAAAACTAGCACCAAGGAGACCAAAGGCTTTACAAAGTACTATTTCACATCAGCATTGTGAAATCAGCACATTTTGATTTCCTTTTATCTGCCAATCATTTGCATTTTTAAAAGTGTGCTTTGAGAGTTAATAGAGAAATTCAATTTACCTCTACACCCATTTACTGAGAAACGACTATAAATACCTACTAAACCTACTATATATAGTAGGTATTACATGGAAATATATTTAAATCTGCTACTATCATTTTCAAAAAGCTGAAAGTGATTTTTTTTATCATTAGCATGATCTTGGTTTAGGATTTACTGAAAGACATCCGAAATATTTAGCTAGATGTAATCAGTATAATCTTCACATTTCTAAGTGGCCATATTGTTCCAACAGAAGAGGATGGTTTGAGAACCAGATGATTCAGCTGTGTGACTCTGAGTAGTTACTTAATCTCTGAACCTCAGTTTCCTCAACTGTCAAATGTGAATCATAATGCCTCCCTACCTATCAGGTTTGCAAAGGTTAAGACAGTCAAATGAGAAAATATTATTGAAGTGCTTTGAAAATTGCCACTTAATGCTGAGAGGCTGTTACTAAGAAATTAGTTATCAGCAGTCTGAATATCTGTGGGGATGATCAAATGAGAACTTAATTAAAACATTTCTTTCTGGTGCAGTAGAAGCCTGGGTTATTGACTTAACCTACAAAGGGGAAATAAGTGTTGTCTTGGAGAAAGCATTTTTGATGATGTGACTGAAAGTTGTCCTTCAGAATCCAAAGATGCTGGGTAAGTAAGGCAGTCCGGCAATAAAGTGCTTTAATGGGTATAATAGATTATAGATTTTATCCTGGGGACGTTAGAGTTGTCATAAAAATGGCACTTACATTCTAATTCCGTTTGGGGTTGTTTGTGAGATTCTTGTAAATTTCCCCTTGGGAATTAAACAATTTGTGTTCAGCATGAGCACAAAAGTGTATTTTGGTTATTTTTTTTTCTTAGAGATGTAGATTAAGTCGCAGTGAAGAGGAAGATTTATCCTTATGACTTACCCAGCAAGAATGGGAGAAGTATAAGAGCCGAGATTTAGAACTAGAAGAGAATTCAAAGGTCATCTGTCTAAACCCCTTATTTTGCAGTTATGGAGACAAACACCCAGAGTTTAAATGACTTTCACAAGGTTACAGGAGTATAAAGATCACACCTAGGATGTGAACACAGGCCCTCTGACTCCAGAGTTCTCTTCCAGTGCCCAGTGTAAGACAGTAAGAAATGTGCTAGAGAAAAAGGAAATTCTGCAATCAGAGATGTGTCTTGAGGAGTCCCTCGACATTTTCTTTGGTCAGGTAGGGGAGTCACAAGGACCAACCTTAGGGATAGACAGAAGGTTGATGCAATAGAGCTCTGCCTATCCCTGGGCACTTCCCCCACCTCCATATGCTCTAGAAAAAATTTGTCTGCCATAGTTAGGTCACTTAGTCATGAAATTTCACTTTTAGATATGTATTGCTTTGGGGTAAACAGTTGTTCCCTGTTAAAATGCAAATGTTCTGTAGAAGAGTAACATTTTAAGTGTTATTAGCTAACACCTAAATGTTAATTAGTTTATTAGATACTAACTGAGAATAGATTTTGAAAAGAGGGAAGTAAGGGAAGGGAGTTTAAAAGAGATCTATTTTAGACTTTGGAAAGAAATTTAGAGGTAATTTAGTCTAGACTTTTCAAAAGTCCAGGACATAGGCCTCTTTATGTCTCTCTCTGACTCCACTGATCCATCCTGAACTATTCTTTAGGAAGGGATAACTGGAAGTAAGCTTTTCTACAGATTTAAAATGGACAGATAACAGAAATGTTTCATCCCTGCCCATTTCCACCACTTTTGTGCATATTGTGGGGCATAGGTCATTGATGACAAAGGGGACTGAGCCAGGAAGACAGAGAAGCAACCACACATACTGACCTTTCCAATCTTACAATTTGCTCCCCTACATACACAATCAAAGCACTGGTCTTCTTGCTGTTTCTGGCACAAGAAAATCCATCTCTTGACTCTTATCTTTTCATTGCTGTCTTCCATGCCTAGAATTCTCTCCTTCCTCACCCTCCACCTCCTGGCTTCTTTGACTCAACTCAAATCCTATCTTTTGCAGGAGACCTTTCGAGCTCTGTTTCCCCTTCCCTTTACTGATAGTTTTTTCCCTCTGAGGTTAACTCTAGTCTCTTCCGAGTATATTCCATCCATCCATCCATCCATCCATCCATCCATCCATCCATCCATCCATAAATACATACACATAATACATAGATACACATTCATATGTATTTACTGATATATAGTATGTTCATTTGTTTAGCCATTTTTCAGTCGTATTTGACTGTATGTGATCCTTTTTGGAGTTCTTTTGATGAAGATACTAGAGTGGTTTGTCATTTCCTTCTCCAGGTCATTTTGCACATGAGGAAGCTGAGGCAAACAAGGTTAAGTGACTTGACAAGGGATATACCATTAGTGCCTGAGGTGTGGCTTGAACTCAGGTCTTTCTGACTGCAGGTCCCGGTACTCTATCCACTGTGCCAGCGTGTACGTAGTTATTTGCGTATTTCCCCCATTAGAATCTAAGCTCCTGGAGGGCAGGAACCCTGTTTTTGTTTTTCTTTGTTTCCACAGTGCCTAGCAAAGAGCAACTTTTTAATAAATGCTTATTGTTGACTGATATACCACAAGGGCAACAGAAGAGAAGACCAAGGACCAAACATCACACATTCTTCTTCACTGCTGATCTGGAGCTTTTTCTACGTTTCTCCTGTTTCCACATCACTATCATCAAATGCTCCCCTCCCCCCACCTCGCTCCACAAGTATAGGATACTTTCCACATATTATTAAGTATTTCTTATCCATTATAAATCAGCCGGTCTATACCATCCATAGATATCTGTGTGAGAACTCCTATAAATGACCATAATCAGTTTTTCCTCACTTCAAGTTTTTTCCACAATAGTTTGTGTGTGTGGGGGGGGGAAGGGTGGAGTAGGGAAGATATTCAAGGTAAAACCTTTCTTTACTACTACCTGAGCTCAGAGCTGTAATGAGCAGTTTTATTCCCAGGATAAATTTCACATTATGTACCTAGGCAAGACAGCATAAAAAGTATTCTCAAATTAATGTAAAAATCAAAAAGATAAACTCACTGTGGTGGGATGGGGAAGAAAATGGTTGCTTGGGAACATGATGAAACCAAAAAGAAGTCACCTGCCTTGTAGGGGTAAGAAGAAAATCTGATAGTTTCTAATTTTAACTATTTATTCTTCAGAAATACATTTTAAGCTCAATTGTTTATAACCTGCTAAGAGAGTACTGACAATGGCCTCCTACTTTCGGTCCTCAGTGATAAAGTGCTATTTACCCCACCCTAGTTAAAGCACTGTCTCCTGCTGTTGTGGTTTGTCTTTTGTTTTCAGAAAGGACATTGACCCCAGGGAGGTGATGTTATAACATTCAAGTGAATAGAATTACAGTGAGGAAGGACTGAGCAAAGTCACTAGCCTCATTTTCTCCTCCAGAGCCTTCTGAGTTCAGTGGCCAGATGTAGATCAGGATGACTGGAGATGGTCCTGGATGTTGTAGGAGATCTTGCTTGGCTTTTTAAAGCTAAGATCTTTAATTTGACTGAGGCTAGGTAAGAAATGAAGCAGAGAATGGCCTCTGTCTAGTAAAAAAAAAAATCAGCCTGGTAGGGGAAGACCCTCAGGGTTTCTGGTCAAAACAGAAATAATTGCTATTTATACTCACTCACCTTTACTGCTACCATCCAGTCCCATACAATTCCGATCTTTCTTCCATATTGATTCAGTGCTTTGGAAAGACAAGGCTGGATACGGAAACAAGGATAGCTATAGGGAAGCCTGAGAGAACTGATTTTTTTTTGGCAGAGCCACCATAGGAGGGAAGAACAGGCCTGAAACTGGAGGTTTGGGCCCTCGAAAATAAATTTGACCAATTTCACAATTTTACAGATGGCTGGCTCTGGACACTAGTGTTCTGCTAACCATGATGAGGTTACATCTTACGAATTTTCCTGCCCTGTTTTGGAGGAGTTGATTAATCCGAAATTTGGGACTTGTCAAGTAGAATCAAGGCTTAATAACGATGTTTCATCCCCTAAATGAGCATAAAACTATTATTTTGAATATAGCATTGGGGGTAATGATTTAAGGAAAGAAGGAGGAAATAGAAAAATAAAAGACCAACTAGCTAAAGATATAGGAGTTAATTGATGAATCATGGCCTCACCTGCATCTTTTATGTGGCAGATATGAATGCTTTATAAGTAACGAGATCCTCAACAGGAGAGTTATGGCTGAACAACCTGACATTTGTAAAGCTGTAAAATGTAGGGGGAGATTTAATAAGCAGGAAGAGCTACCCTCCTGCATATTAACACAATTATGCACCTATGCACATGTCTCAGAGTAAATACTATATTTATAGTGTGCAGGTTCTCCAAAGGATATTAAGCAGGCATTGTAATTTGCATTTTAATTTTCTTACAAGAAAACCTTTCCAATTGCCTTGAAACTTCCAGGGACCTAGTACCTCAAATGTGCTCTAATGGCTGCCATGTATACTCTGATAATCTGTAATAGCAGATGGTGATGTTTCCAAAAATGTGTTCTTTTGAACTCTTTTTGAAGTGTGTATATATGTATGGGGGTGAGGGACAGTGCCCAATAACTATGGAGGTGTGATTGTACCAATTTGGTATATAACTTTCAAGGTGAATACAGTTTTTGTGATTACTGGAGTGGTAACAATGTGACTCAAATGTTATTTTTAAAAAAGGCTATTCTACCTTGGGCAGTAGCATAGTACATTGGAAAGAAAACCTTCTGGCTCTGGAGTCACAAGATGTGGATTTGAATATTAGTTTCTTTACTGTCTTTGTTAATTGGAGAAGTGAATTAACCTTTATAATTACCAATTTCTTCATCTATAAAATTAGGGCACTTGCATGTGTAATGCTATGCACCAGCAGATTCCCAAAAGAATGCTACTGTGAACAGCTTTTAAGGTTCAGATTACATAGTAATAGTGAACACTCTGTTTATTCCATTACAAATCAAGGCAAACTTTTACAATATATCCCAATATAATATTCACAGCATTACATCTTATCACAGAAAGTCACAATAAAGTGTCCATGACAGCTTAACATTAGAATGGCCACACAGTTTTTATTACAGTGGCCACAATATTTAGACCAAAGAACAAGAGAATAATCATCTGGTTTCCCTAAGGGGGAAACCCTCTTTACTTAATCATTCTGTCAATTCACAATACAATAATAAAACTTCCACTCATGGGGCAACCATTAACTTAATCAGTCACTAATCTAGATTTCACAATTACTAAATATCATTAATCACAAATACAGTTATTAGAAAACCACACAAACCCTCCACCCCTTGGTGTCCAGCAAACCTCAGTTTCATCCAAGGGGAGGCCTTTTCTTCACCTTGACTCTGGGTAGTCTCTCTGATTCCCTGGATCCCCTTCCATGGTCCCAGCTGCCTCCTGAATCCACCAGTCACCTGGATTCAGAAGCAGACAGCTGCCAGGTTCTTGTCCAGTCCTCAGAGGTAGACAGCTCCCAGGTCCTTGTCCAGTCGTCAGGGCAGTCCCTGGCACACGCTGAAGTTCACAGGGTCCAGCATATCTCAAGCCCTTCACCACTTCTCTTGCCTGAAACTCAAGGATCAGCCAGGCCATGAACAAACAAAGTCTTATCCTGGTCATGCTTCTTCAGTCCTCCAGTAGTTCAGCTGGCCCTAGGACCCAGAAGGAATATCAGCCCT
The DNA here is from genome assembly GCA_028646575.1 of Pseudocheirus occidentalis. Classification (NCBI taxonomy): domain Eukaryota; kingdom Metazoa; phylum Chordata; class Mammalia; order Diprotodontia; family Pseudocheiridae; genus Pseudocheirus; species Pseudocheirus occidentalis. Next base: position 277,685,145 of record CM053594.1, on the reverse strand, counting down.
CTGGGTGGCCTTTACCAGATTCTGGTCTCAGGAAAACTCCATCTCTGTTCTCAGTCAGCTTCCAGATGCTGG
>CM053594.1:277665039-277684573 GCA_028646575.1 Pseudocheirus occidentalis | reverse complement strand
AAAAACCCCTAAAAACCTAGTTTCTAGTTTTATTTATTAGTTCAATGTTTTTCTTACTTTAAATGTTATTAATCTCTCCTTTGATTTTCAGGATTCCCATTTCGTTGTTTAATTGGGGATTTTCTATAGTTTGGTCTTTGACTCACTAATTCTTTAGGATTAGATTATTTGGTTTCCAATTAAATGTTAATCTATGGTTCCATGATCATTTATTAAATACATTTTTCTTTTGAATTTTGGTCTGAAAAAGGTACAATTAGTGTTTCTGCTTTCCTCCATTTGGTTGTGAGGTTTTATGCACTGATCAACTTGTGTGAAGGTGTCAGGTACAGCTTTTAAATATATACTCTTTTCTCTTCTATTCTATTTTCTGCAAAGTTCTATCATATCTAAATTTTCTAACATTCTATTCATCTCCTTAATTTATTTTTGTTTATTTTATAATTGATTTTATTTAGTTCTGAGAAAGGAAAGTAGAATTCCCCACTAATATAGCTTTACTTTCTGTTTCCTCCTATAACTCATTTAAATTTCCCTTTAAGAATTTAGATGTTATGACATTTGATGCATATACGTTTAGTATTGATATTACTTCATTATCTAGGGTACCTGTTAGCAAAATGTAGTTTCCTTGATTATCTTTTTTAATTAGGTTCATTTTTTGCTTTTGCTTTGTCTAAGATCATTATTGATATCCCTGCCTTTTTTTAAAACCTCAGCTGAAGCATAATCAGTTTTGTTTTTTTTCCCATTGTTTTTGGTCTTTTTGTGTCTTTCTATTTCAAGTGTGTTTCTTGTAAACAACTTATAGTTTGATTCAGGTTTCTAATCTATTCTGTTACCAGTTTCTGTTTTATGAGTGAGCTCCTTTAATTTACATTCACTGTAATTATTACCAGCAGTATATTTCCCTCCATTCTAATTTTTCCCTATTTATCCTTCTATCTCTCTCTGTCTCTGTCTCTCTCTGTCTCCCTCTCATATATATCTCCCTCTCATATATATATATATATATATATATATATATATATATCATATATATAACACACATATATGATATATATGACAATTTCTCCCATTCTTACTCTACCTAACCCTTTCACCCAGTGCATTCATTTTTCTCATTCTTACAATTTTTTTTAGATTATCCCGTCATAATCAACTCAATCAAATCATATCTATGTAGACTCCTAACTGCCTTAATAGTGAAAAAAGTTCTTAGGAGTTATGTGTATCACCTTTCATACAGGAATGTAGACAGTTTAACCATATTAAATTCCTTATGATTTATCATTTATGTTTACCTTTTTATGCCTCTCTTAAGGCTTGTGTTTAAATGCCTAATTTTCTACTAGGCTTTGGTCTTTTAATCAAGAATTCTTGAAAATAATCTATTTCATCAAATATATTTTTTCCCCTAAGTGATTATATTCAGTTTTGTTAGTTAGGCTACTCCCTTCTACTTTGCCGTCTAAAATATCATCTCCCAAGACTTCCACTCCTTTAATATGGAGCCTATTTTTGTAACACTAATGGTGGTTCCATAGTATCTGAATAATTTCTTCAGTGTTTTTGTACCTCTTTTACCAAGCTATTGACTATTTTTTCATAATTCTCTTCTATCATTCTCATTTCTTTTCACAATTTTTATTCTACCTCTTTTATTTGATTTCAAAAATTCTTTTTGAGCACTTTTCAGGAATTCTTGCTTGGTTTGTATTCCATTTGCATTTTTTTTCCTTTGAGGTTTTGCTTATAGCTGTTTTGACGTTGATATATTCTTCTGGATCTCTATTATGAGCTTCCCTGTCACCATAATAGACTGGTCAGTTTTATGGTTAGTTTCTTTTTGTTGTTGTTGTTTGCTTTACCCCCCATCCCCCAACCTATTTCTTGACTTAACCTTATGGTAAAGCTAGACTCTGTTCGCATGGGGAAGTTAGTTCTGGAATCTCTAAATTTTCAGTGCTTCCAAGGTGGTATGATCTAAGGAGAGATGCAGTCACTGTTCTCTTGGCCTGTGCTCTGTTCTTTACCTAATCAATAAAGGACCTTTCTACCTTGCAACTAAAAATGCTAGCATATTTCTTAGTCCTGGAACTGTGCCCTCAAACTGCATATGGGCAACCTGCAACAAGTTCTTGCTCCCAGTGCCAGCAAAGAGTACCCTATCTTCTCCTTCTGATCAGTTTTCTGACCCCCTTACCATCTCTGGGCTGAGAGCTTCTGAAAATGCTGCTACCATTGTGTAGCCATCTCCAAGGCCTGCTTCTGGTATTGCCTCAGCATATGCTACACTCAAGCCTGGTCTCCACTCTGGTGTCACAAACCTCTTGCCAATCTCCTAAACTGTATTGGACTATAACAGGTTCACCCTGACCTTTTTTCCCTCATTTCTGTCTCTGTTACTCCAGAATTCCAATTGAGGCATTACTCTAAATTTGTTTGGAGGGGAGTAGTGGGAGAAATCAACCAAGTTTCTGTGTCTTATCTACCATATTGACTCTGCAATATTTCTTCAACTTTAATGAGGAAAATTGACAGCCCTTCTACCCCAGCCTCAATACCTATCAGTTGAGTTGTTCAACTAATTGTATGTAAGAAGGACATGCTTTGTTAACACAAGTAACACACTCAACAAGTTCCCTGGAGCTAAGGTCTTACAGGGATGGGAACCTGCAGCTTCAGTGCCACAGGTAGCCCTCTGTTGGGAGCCAAATAGGCCTGATCCAGGACTCAGATAAGAGACCTTAATTATGTACCCTAATTCCTCTCAAGGTGATGTGGCTTGCAAAGGCTGGCTCCCCTGAAGGAACCTAGGGGGTGCACTTAAAAGAACTTCTTTCTGATATCCTGACATCAAAACCCTTATCCCCAAACTTCAGGCACCAAAAAGGACATGATCCTTATCATATTATGCTAAAAGACTATTGTAAGTCAAAATGCTTGATTCTCAGGGATGGGATCTGGTTTCTATGCAGATGACTTTGAGAGTGGTTTCTATTCAGATGTCTTTGAGATTGTGGTCTGCTCTCAGGGAGCATACTTTGTCCCATAAGATACATTTTGATAAAAGACAACTGACCTTCCCCATGATTTCCTGGGTCCTTGATAACAAGCCTTATCTTATCCAAGCTACTTCCTGGGTATGGCAGACTAATCTATTAGTAATAACATTCCTGGTTATGCTTGAGATAAGGATACTTGAATCTTTGTCATTTGGATCTTTAAAAACTTTGTTCTAAGCATCAATAAATGAGGTTCATGGTTCTTCCTTGAATGACCCACATGGCGTGGTCACTTCATTTATTCACATCTCTTGTCATGTTTGATGCTGGACATTAAGCAGGTTCCCAACAGCCGTCTAGTTCCTCAAGTGTGACTCTTTGATTGAATCCATACTTCACAGAACAAATCATTTTATTAAGAGCATTTGTTATGTGAAGTTTAGATTCAGACAAAGGGCCACCCTGGAGAACTTGGAGGGCCACACATGGCTTCAAGGCCTCAGGTTCACCACCACTCCTGGTAGCCTAATTCTTATTGACCAGTGACTTTAAGTTTAAGGAATAGTTCCTTTTATGAAATTGCCTTTACCAAGTTTGGAAACAACCTCTTGTTTGGAGTTTTCCTTCTCCACTTGGTTAGATTTCAGACAGAGCAGGATGCTTCTTTGCCTTTGATAGCTTCCTCCTAGGAACCCTTGCTTTTCATGTATAATGAAGATGTTGCCTTCATCCTCCCTTTTCTTTCCCCAGCCCTACCACTATGATTTATCATCAGTGGCCTTAACAGTTAGATATTTGTAGCCATATGTCAGGAAGTCTGCAGGAGTTTAGAGGAAAGTATGGGAACAATGGCCACCAAAGGGTGAAGTAGTGTTCCAGGATTGGGTACTGAGTATGAGGTGGAGATACGTATTTATATGAATATGAGGAGGTGGCTTTTTGGCAGATTGGGGCCTCTCTAAAGATCTTTAAGAGAGGGAACTAGATCTAATAAAAAATAGCTAAATGTCAATTCCCATACCAGTTTCATAAAATACAATTTAAATTCATGTAAGGGTATATAAAACCAACCTATACTGATCAAGGAGATATAATCAATGTCTGAAACAAAGACATGGTAATTTAGTCAGCAAATAAACCAGTTTCTCCAGGTCCCAACTGTTAATCTTTTCTGCAAGCTCAGTTTGAGTCAGTAGTATGATATGAAAGCTATAAAAAGCTGGCATGACCTTAGGTTTTATTAAGAGAAACTTTATATCCAGAGCAATAGGAATGGTCACATCTCTTCTGCCTTGTCAGATGAGATCTGTACCTCATTTTGAGAAGGATATTGATAAGTATAGCAGCAACCACATTGGCATACCCAGGATGGTTGCTAGCACAGGTTCTTACATCTGTGTTACTAGGAAAGATAGATGTTTAACGGCTCAACAATCTTTTTTTTTTTAATTACATTCACTAGTTCAGGGGAAATGTCAGCACCTTGAACTTCAGAGAAAATACAGAGAAAAAAAACAAGCAGAGAAATAAAGACCAACAGACAGGGCTCTGACTGCTTGAATCAACTATACACTTTATATACATCCCTGTATTGAGAGAGCCTTTACGTCTGAGCTGTTGGGGAGCTCTGACTATATGGCCACTCAGAATCTTGACCAGAAAATCACAAGATCCTTCCTATAAGCGAGCTCCCAAAATAAAATACTATCTCAGAGTATATATATACATTTCTCAGAGCCAGAAGGCATCACAACCCTCATGACTTTCACAAGGCTTTCACAAACCTTCCTACAAACAAGCCTCTCCTAAGCAACATTCCGTTAATGGGCTCCATCATGAGACTTATTAATGGGCAGCCCATTAACATTACAACAAATTGGGATCACGTATAATACAACCACCACCATGGTGAAAGTGCAAGAGATCATGACATATAAGGACTATTCAAAAGAAATTGAGATCTCCAGTCTGAGTAAATGAAGATGAGGGGGAAGGAAATAGTACCTGACATTAAATATATGTAAAAGAGAGATTAGACTTGTTTTGCTTTGTCTAAAGAAGGCCAACAAGGCACTTATAGAATATGGGTCTGCTGTTATGGTATACTAAGGTACAACTGACCTCTATTTTAGTCCCACCTTTGGACCTCAGAGTATCTTTTCTTACCTGACTTTTCTAGGCTTGAAACTTGACTGATAGAGAACTTTATTGCAGTGTATGAAAGGAATTGTGTGTGTGTGTGTGTGTGTGTGTTTGTGTGTTTGTAAATATGGGGAGTGGGAGCTATAGGAACAGAGGCAGAAATGAAATACAAGAGTTGTCATACATCAGTCAAAATAGCTAGCAATCCACAAATGTTCTGAGAGAAATGAGAGTAATTCAGATGGCAAGGCAGACAGAATAATCAGGATGATGCAAATGAAAATTTCAGAATGACTTACTTGTGAGAAATGAAAGCCTCTGTGAAGCATATTGGGTCAATAATAAGGAAAATTAAGAGAGCAGAGGCTGTGGAGGGCTTTGTGAATTTGGAGACAACAGGCTTCATGCATTGTCCTCATTCTTCCACTTACCAATTTGAACTGGTGAACTCAAAACTAGTCATACCTATTGAATTAACTTGAAGAGCAACAGCTATTTGTGTAGCTAGTGAGAGATTCAGAGGGATCCAGAGACTGGAACTAGAACTTGTGGGTGTAATCAATTGGGAGATCTGGTTCACTCAGTTGATTAGAGTCCTTAAAAGAAGTCCTTAACGTTTTAAAGATCAGATATTTGGGATGCCGTGGAATAGTTCCATGCTTCAGGTCAAAGTTTGGGCTATATGATGTTTTAATTACCTTCTAGCTTAAAGATTTTGGGATTCCATTTTTAACATGCCCCTAAAATTCCCCTCTTACACTTTACTCTCTTACCTTCAAGGAACCTCACTTCTGTTCTCATCTGGCTCATCTTCTCCCAACCAACAGTTCCTTCATCACTCACCTTGCTGGAAGACTAGGAGCTATATGGAGCTAATAATCTCTGTATGTCCCTTCCAGCTAAAGGATTCTGTGATTTAATAGTGTTTTTAATTATGTATTCTTTTAGCATATGCTAGTGGCCTTGGGACCAAATGGTATATGGAACAACTGGTTTTTATAGATAGAATAAATGAAAAAAGACAGATGAAGACACACATAGTCTTCCCTTCTTCTTTAAAAAAAATAGGAATTAATTCCTTCTTATTTTTATGAGGAAATTTAGGAGATTTTGTCCTGGTCCCTCTTTTTACTTAGAAAGCACATCATCCTAAATTGGCACTGGTAGTAAAATGGCTTCTGTATGCCCTTAATGATTCACAGATAATGTCTGACCTCAAATAGCCTAAGTCTTTGTTTATTATTTACCACATCAAAATGTCCCTTAAATCAGTGACAGTTTACTCTGTTATATCAAGTCATTTCTGAACTTCCCCAGCCATGCTCTGGTAAATGTTTTGCAACTGGCTTTCAAGGGAAGGGGTAGGGAAATTACACACACACACACACACACCACACCACACCACACCACACTACACCACACCACACCACACCACACCACACCACACCACACCACACACACCTGTGCACTATACATACATACACATGTGTATAACACTTTTAAATGTAATCTGTATTAAGATTTTTTTGATTACTTACTTAATCCTAGACAGACAGCCAAACATGAACCAAAACTTAATTTGTAGCATTTGCTGATTCCTGATTCACATTGAAAATTTAATAATCAGCTCTTGAGAGCTGGTGTCAGCACACCCCTGCCCAGCCTCCATCTTCTGTTGTTCCATATGACATCATGGCAGAGTGAACTACTTTGGAGGAGGAAAATATGGGTAAATTGGACTCCTCAGAGCTAGGGTCATGTGTGCCACATTTGGCCATTCCTAAGTAGGTACATGTCACAGGACTGTCTTTATGTCAGGTATGCTGTTCAGAGAATGGCAATAAAGGAAACATGGTATAATGGAAAATATAAAAAAAACAATCAAAAGCACTAAGCTTGTTGTGAGAAGGCTGAACATTAAGAATGGATTTGATACCAATCCTGCCATTGACCTTGGACAAAGTTACTTCCCTCTTCTTCTCATTTGTTTCCTCATTTGTCAAATGAAGAGATTTGTCTAGATTGTCTCTAATGTTTTTTTCCAACTCTAATATTCTGTTTTGATAATAGCTTACATATTTGTATGTGTATATACATGTATATGTTTAGAGTCACAAATGGTTTTACATACAATACCTCCTTCATTTCTCCTACAGTATTATTATTGTTTTGTCAGTCTAAAAGGTGAGACTTAGAGAGATTAAGCAAATTGTCCAGGGTCACACAGTGAAGCTTGCACATGCCTGACACATTGGAGCCACTAATTCCCTAACTGAACATGTGTATTTTAAGCACTACTGTGGAATCTGTAGGGGCCAGAAACCTAACATTACATTTTCTATTCCCTGTCTGCTATTCCTAGGGCCCAAGGCAGGGAAATTGTGTTCCTGCATTCCAAGGTTGAATGTGGAACAGATTTCCCCCCAGAAACCATATAATGATCAGATTTATTTGAAATAGTACTATAAATGTGATGCTTCAGGTGCATTGTGGACAAAATAGACTTTGTGGGTTAGCCTGGAAATGTAACCACAATTTATAATGTATTTTCTATGGGAAAATCAATGAGTTCCAAATAACTTGCAGAAGAAATGTAAGACATGTCCCATCCATGACAGCATCAACTCCTTTTTGACTGCCAAGTCATATCGGTGACTCACATTGAGCATAGATTTGACTAAAACCATAAGGTCTTTTCCACCTGAACTGTTAATTATGTCTCCTTCATCCTATACTTACTAAATTTATTTTAATAGAAGTGAAAAACTTTTACATTTATGCCTATTGGCTTTGTCACATGAGTTTGGGACCTATGTTCTCGTCTGTGAATGTTGTCTTTGGATCCTGACTCTGATGGCATCCACTGTTAGCTAGCTATCCAGGCTTCATGTTATGTGTAAATTTCAGAAGCATGATACCTATATCTAACTTTATCCATACTGCTGATAAAAATATAAACACTACAGGACCACAGACAGATTCCCTGAGACCTTCTATTACAACCCTCTCGCTAAATTGGTATTGAATCAACCAAGACTCCTCTTTCCATCTGGTCATTCGTCCTATTTGGAATCCACCTAACTCTGACTATCACCTATCCTACATTTATCCATCTTTTCCTTAAGGATAACATGGGAGCCTGTTTGTCAAATGTTTGTCTGAAATCTAACTATTCTGCACATACTGTAGGTATAGTAATTATATTAAATTAAAATGTTTTTAAGTTAAAATGTTTCTTTTTTACTTTAAAAGCATTTCCAAGTATAACATCAACATTATTAAAATGAACAAATTTGGAGACTTGGAAACTGATAAAGAATGAAAAGAACAGAAGTGGGTATAATAGAAATACTGAAGTAGTTGCATTATCTTCCAGTCTATTTAACTATGACAACAAAAATAAAAGATGTTAGGCTTGCAAGACATGCTCTATATAGATGAAGAGACAGAACAGTCATTAAGCAATGACTGTGTCAGACATTGTCCTATGTGTTGTGAATCCAAATAAAAGCAAAAAAGACAATCCTTGCCATCAAGGAGCTTATATTCTAATGGAGGAAGACTACTTATAGAAGAGTATGGGAATGGGTGAAGGAAACCCATCTCAGATCACAAGGAGATATGAAAATGTAAGCTCATTATGAATAGAGATTGTCTCATTCTTTGTACTTGTATACCTGTGTCTACCACAGTGCCTGATATCCAGCAGGTGCTTTAATAAATACTTTTAAAATTGATTTGTATCTAGGAGGTTGTGTGGAGGACTGACCCCCTGCAAGATAAAACAAAAACTCATCTATTTGGGCCCAGGTATGGAGTCCATGGCTCTGGGAAGAAGGAGGTGAGAATGCTGGCTAGAGAGCAGATGGCATAGGGAGGAGACTGTAAGGAAGTCTTAGTGGTATTTAGTGACTACTCCTCTTGTTTTTCCTTTTATTTGGTCATAAATTATTCCTATTAATAAAGCATCCTAGAACTTCACCAGGAGCAGACATCAAAGGCACTGGTTTTGTGGAATAAGCATAGTCCTTACACTATGCTGCATCCAAGGACCTAGAAGGCCATATGTGGCCTTGAGGCTGCAGTTTCCCCTCCCCTGGTCTATTATTTTAATTCAAGATTTCCAATCACAATGGGCAAAAGTGAAAAGATTTAGATAGCGACTTTATGATGAGTTTTCTGATGTTTCAAGTACGTTAATTGATCCATGTTAGTAAGTTAATTGATCTGGGTGTCTCACCTGGGCAATTTCAGCAGAAATGGTAGGTGACCACTAGAGTGATTATTAGTGATGATGGGGCTGTGGAAGCCTTGTGGATCCCAGGAGATGAGCAGAATGTTCATTCTGACCTTTATAAGAACTTCTAAACTGGAAAAGTTTTTTTTTTTTTAGTTGACCTTAAAACCAAGGGAAAATTTTCATTTGTAAAGGTACAAGTGGTAAGGAATGAAAATGAGAGTGACTTATTGGGTTTTCTTGGGGGAAGTGGAGGTGTGAGAGTAGAAGCTTGTGTCAACATAGGTCAGGTGTGTGCTATTGCTTAAAATAGCTGTTCTTCATAAAACAAGCCTCTTTTTTTAACCTCAATGTCTTCAGATGAGTCACAATAACAATGATAATTATAGTAATAATACCCTGAATCTTTATAGCACATGAAGGCTTTTAAGTGCTTATTCATGCATGATCTTATCTGATGCTGACAAAACTTCTAGGATGTGCAAGGAAGGTGTTCTTTTGCATTTCACAGATTAGGACCAGAGAAGATATAAAGGCCTAAGGTCTTAGAAGTAGTTGCAGACAGAACCCCAATTAGATGGCAAACCATCCTCCTCACAGAGCAGTGTTCTTTCTATCACACCTCCCCAAATATATTCCTTTGGCCTTTATACTTCATTTTTATGTTTTCAGCCACAATTTCCTCAGCTGGTTCACAAGAGAAGGTTGTAATGTTTATATCCTGAAAGAGGAGGATTGCTTTACAGTCAATGCCCATAAAACTATTTGTCACAGGTGAATGAAATTTAGAGGACAGTAGAATACAGTCAAGGAGGCCTGTAGGGAAGTGGGACAATGTGCTCAACTTGTATGTGGAGTCTGAAAACCCCCAAAGTGGGAAGCCAAGGCCAGTACTTGCATGTGGTGGGAGCCGATTCTTGCCTCACTGGATGAATAATCCTATGCCTATTTAGCAGTATGGTAACCTTGAAAATGAGATCACTACTTTTTCCCCCCAACAAATGAATAACACTCCAAACATAGTACTATAAATATAAAAATACCAACCTTAAATCAAACTCTAATAAGTACTTTCCACCCACTTCTATTTCCTTAACACTCACTGTTTGACACTCTGGTTTCTGCCTTCTCATCACCAACACTCCACTGAAACCTATCTCTAATAACTTTATTATTTCTCTTTAATTCCTCATATTTAAATGCCCCTTCTCTCTTACTATCTTGACCCTACTCCATTGTTTCATAATCTCTAGAACAGTGTGATAGTTCTTTGTTTGGTTGGTTTTTATCTTTTTTGTCAGAGGGGGGAAGGCAGGGCAATTGCGGTTAAATGACCTGCCCAAGGTCACACAGCTAGTAAGTGTTAAGTGTCTGGGACAGGATTTGAACTCAGGTCCTCCTGAATCCAGAGCTGGTGCTTTATTCACTGTGCCACCTAGTTGCTCCTGAGAGTGCTATAAGTAGTATTATTGTTATAAACTCTCTCTGCTCTAATTCATTCTCTACACTGAAGTGAGGCTAACTTTTTAAAATTATTGTTTTTATTACATCATTCTCTTGCCCCAAAACCTCTGTGATTCTAAGGTACCCAACCCAGGTAGTACAAATGCTTGAGCCTGCCATGCAGGTACTTCCCATCAGGAGTCTCTACCCCAGTGATCCAAACCTTTGGTCATTATGGATCGTAGGTGTAGAACTGAGACAAAGCTAAGGATCCATACATTCCAACCCTTTCATTTTATAGATGAGGAGACAGAAACCCCAGGAAGTTGGATGACTTTCCCTAGATCCTATAAATACTCAGACAAGTACTGCATATCTCCTTTGTATAACCTCAAATCTAATCAGCCTTTTTTTCTTCTTGTGCTTTTCCCATCCTCTGCCCTAAACCAAAGCCCACCCATTTTTCAAGGTCTTACTTCAGGTCCATGTCTACTAACCTTTCCAGACAAATACAAAATCACATAGCAGAACTAGGTCTGGATTTGAATTCAGAAGAAATGAGTTCGAATTCCACCACTGATACTATCTGTCTTATCTAAGAAAAGCCATTTAAATTCCTGGGGCCTCTGTTTCTTCACCTACAAAATGAATGGGTTGTAGTAGAGGGCCCTAAGATTGATCCCAGCTCTGGGTCTATGATGCATAATGACCTTCCCTTGCTATATAAACATAGATGTTAAGCTAGGCCCATTTGTAGTTGTTAGGGCCATACTTGCATCTGTGTTGTTGCCAGTGATCTGACTTTGGTCCAGAGCTTGTATGCTCTACTTGTATGATACAATCTGCTTGTATGCTCTTTCTTCCTATAGACTTCTGTTACTTTTTTCTAATTAAGGATTTATGGGGAGTTCAGAATTTGTCCACTCATTTAAATGGAATCTGCAGGTAGCATAATGTGGCTTGGAATCAAGGACACCTGTGTCCTTAGACATTTGCTTGTTGTGTCACTTAAGTCGTTTTACCTTTTCTGGGACTCAGTTTTCTCATATCTAAAATGGGTGGGGTTTGGAATCAATGACCATGAAGTTCCAGCTCTAAATCTATAATTCTATGATTTGAACCCATTATCTTTCCCAATATGTTGGTATCAATGAGTAGCTGTATCCCTAGGACCCTAAATAAATCCCTTCTCCTTCTCTTCTCCGCCATGTGCTCTGATCTCTCACAGACCTGCTGGGAGCTCCAAATTCAAAGAATGTTTATGTCTTTCCACTAAATCAAATCACTCTTCTTAAGTAACTTCTCCTGGCAGAGACAAATCACTCGGGTTTAGGCATTGAATCCACCTTCACTTGTGTCACTTTTCATATCACTTACCTTCTCTGTCTCCCGCCATTCACAACAAAGTTCTCTCTATACCCTCAATCCTCCTGAAGTCTTTCCTTTCCTCAATTCCCATGCCCAGGAGCTAGTTTCTAATGGCATGTCTTCTAACACAAGAAGTGAGAGTGTGACTTGATTGATACATAATAATCTATGAAGATAACTGTATGCTGACCCTCACATGCTGACCCTTGAGCATCCTGTTGAACTTTCTTCAAAGTAGAGCCACACACTTCCTTATGTAATGCCTGTAGAGCAACTTATAATTGTTCTCCCTTTGTGACATTGGCAGTGGGGTGCTGTACAGTGCTCTCCTTGAAGTCAGAGACCATGGGCTCATAACCTACTTTTAAGGCTTATTACCATCTGTTCAACTTTGGGAAAATCACCTTTCCTGGGCCTCAGTTTCCTCATTTGTCAAATGAGATATTTGGGCTGAATGAACTTGGTAGTTCTTTCACCTTGAGTTATTATTCTATTACTTTGGGAGGCACATTTTGTCTCCCAAAAGGAACCTAGAGGGTAGGTGGCATGTTTGCCTCACTGAGGTCAGGGACAATAAATATAATTTTAAAAAATCTCTTTCATACTTTTCCACTTATGATAATAATGCCAGTTAAGGGATGATTACATTGTTTCTGTATAATGCTAGGTACTAAATATAATCTTGTTTATTGACGATTACCTTCTCCCTTTTTATTAAATTCCATCCCCAAATAGCAACAATTTTCATAGAAACATAGGATCCAGAAGCAGAAAGAATCTGAGGCATTATTTCATTACATAATTCTCATTTTTCAATCGAGGAAAAAGACTCAGAGAGATAAAGTTACTTACACAAGGTCACACATGTATTTGACAGCCTTTCCATGAATCAAACATTGGTCTTCCGATTCTGAGCTGAGAGATTCCCTCCTTAATTATATCACACTTTCATCTTTATTTTAATGTTTGGCAGTATCTAACTGCATCTTTACTTTCTCTTCACCATCATCATCATCATCATCATCATCATCATTTGTATAAAACTTCATTAAATGAAAGTACTTTCTTGAGCATGTATTAGTCCAGTAGTGTCAAACTCCAAGGGACTAGTAAACTCCATATAAGTAACTAAACTCCATAGCTACTAAACCACATATAAGGATTCCTGTGGATGCTTTTGACTTAGAAGATGACATTTTAATTTCATCTATGGCAGGTTCTCAACCTTCCTAATGTCGCAACCCTTTAATACTCATATGTGGGTGTTTTTGCATGTGGGCGAACCTGCCTGGTGACAGAGAGAGGAACAGTGTCTCAGTTCCTAAGACCCTCGGAAATATGTGTTTTCCAATGGTCTTAGGCGACCCCTGTGATCTCTGTGAAAGGGTCGTTTTACCCCCAAAGGGGTTGCAGCCCCCAAAGGAGTCATGACTCACAGGTTGAGAACTGCTGATCTATGGTTTATTGTATTTTTTATTTTGTTGAATATTTCCCAAATATATTTTACTCTTGTTCAGATCACACTTGGGACTATTACTAGCTGTACCAGCCCACAATGTTTGACATCTCTGCCTTAATCCATCCTCCCAACTACCTTTCCATGTAGATAGATAGGATTTATGAAGTAATGATAGCACTTTGGGAAAGGGGAAAGGGAAGAGGAAGGGGAAGGGGAAGGGGTAAAAGAAGGGATGGGAAGGGAAGGGAAGGGAAGGGGAAGAGATGGGAAGGAAAAAGGAAGGGAAGGGAAAGGAAAGGAAAAGAGAGAAAAAGGAAACCTTTTCTCCTCCCAAATGATTTTTGTTCTATTGGGGAGAAGGTTGATGTGATTTTTGGTGGGTTTCAGTTTCCTTATTTATAAAATGAGGAAACACTACTAGACGGATTCTAAGATCTTGTCTACTTTTAAGTTTTTATATTTGTATATGCGTGTATACATATATGAATTATTATTTCATCATTTTTATAGTATGTAGTTGCTTTGTTTATTTGTTTTAATGAATTATTTTTGATATTACTACATAAATATATATCTTAGAGCATGAAGCTCATGTCCTTTGGGCTTCTTTTTAAAGGAAAAGGCCTATTGATGTCTGAATTTATAATGTTTATGGGTGAGTCCTTGGTGTCAGAAGGGTGTCAACTGGTGATTTCTGACAAGCCTTGGGAAAGGAGCACAATATAAACTGGCAGAACTAATATGTCATCTGACAGCTACAGTTTTGAGACCTGAAGTCATCTAGTTTGGGTCATGGCTCTGTTTCCATTGCTTTATTAAGGTACAACTCACCTGTGATGGTATAGTCTCATTCTTGCAAGCTGATATATCAGCTTATGGAATTGCAGCAAAAAAGTCTATCCTTCTCAGGTGAGGAATTTGCTGGCCATCAGCAGCATAATGGGAAAATTGCAGGTCTAAATAAAACCCACACTAGCTTGGCCTCTATCTGTGTTCAATGATTTTCCATTTCCTCACCTGTGGTTTCTTAAAGGATGGCTCTAGACTTCCTAGCTCCTTCCATTGCTGTGTTATTCATATTCATTCTTCCTTCTGTCCCCTCCCTCACTTTCTGTGCTCTTTTATCTATCTTTTCACACCACTAAATAATGGACATTCAGAGGATAAAGTGTGCTCCAGTGACCACTGAATGCTAGGAGAATCGCAGAGGAATGGCAAGAAGTTAAAGGTCAAATAGCATGTTTACTAAAAATACCATTCCTATGACCATAAAGCTTTCTTTGACTTTGCTCCATATTCCTCAGATTCAGAGCTATCAACTTCAGATCTAGGGCTGACAGGAACCATATAGGCCATCTATTCCAATTCTCTCTTTTTATAGATGAAGAAACAAGACCCAGAGAGGTAAAGTCCAGGGTCACACAGCTAATAAGGGTCTGAAATAGCATTCAAACCTTTTTGAGGGGTTGTTGTGAAAATCAAATGGAATATGTGCAAACCTATTAGCCCAGTGCTTGATACATAGTAGGTACCATATAAATTCTTATTGCCTTGCCTTCACCCCTCCCCATCTCATGCAGCTGCATACTCCTTGGATATCTTCATGATATTACAGAAAGCATGTAGGTGGACACATGTTGGGGGCTTTGCTTACTATATTGTAACATTTTGAAGATATAAATGGAGTACAGTGAGTCCTGTGATCCACAAGTTATCCCTCATTCTCATCATCACAATCACATCATTTTTTGTTTGTTTCTTTAGTGATATCCTTTACCTCACTTTGCCTTTGTAATTCCTTGTGCATAAAGTTACAAATCGTTCTTTCTTATACTCTTTGTTACATTTTTCTTATACTTTCTTACATCATACAGTTCTTCACTGCCTTTAAATTTGTATTCAATACTCAAAATATGTTACAAGTTAGAAATGTAAAATAAATATGTGAAAGGTTAAATATTTTAGCAATTTTTAGGTATAATCAAGATGGTTATTTCTGGCAAATCATAAACTATACCTGACTTTCTCATTAACTTTAATCAATGTTCTTCCATAAATCTGCTTTAGGGGGTCCACCTCACACAATGATCTTTTAACATTTTGAAAGTCTTAACAATGCACATTGGTTGTCCACCAATTATCTGCCATTTTTATTATGTAACCAGTGTACTTCCTTTGATGAATACAGAGGTTCCTATATGATATATTTAATAAGTAAAAGATGTCAGAAAAACATGAGTGCTAAAAAAATAAAAAAAATAAAATTGGCTTGTCATATATTGATAGTGAGGGATGATGATTAATGATTCATTTGTTTCCCGAGAATTTTCTGGATGTCAAGAGTAAATAAGGAAGCCTCCAGAACATTGGGTAGAAACCTTGTGCTGACCTTCTGGAAGGACATTGACAAGACTTGCACGAGATTTTCATACAAATGAATTAGGATCTGCATTTGGGAGCGTTTATAAACACCAATGAAATCATATATTCATTTGAGTGTTATTCAGTAGCTTTTATGTCATTATTTTATTCTGATCATCATTGATGACAATATGTTGCAATTTATTTATACCTATGTATCTCTGGTGTCTTTTGGGTCCCCAACAATTTTTATTCTTCAGAGATTGTGGCGTAGCTTAATTTTCAAACATATAGCGTTGCTGGATGTATATCAAATATTTTTTGCATCCACCCTAGATTCAACATTCTTGATGGTAGGCACTAATTTTTTTTAAACTTTGCATGTCTATATCTTGTTAACATAATGCCTTTCACATAGTATGTGCTTAATAAATATTGGTTGAATTAAATTAAATTTCACAAACAAAATGAAGATTCTAATAATCTTTACTCTATCACGTTTCCCATCTGATGTCTGGTGATTGAAATGCCTCTAATTGAGCTTTGTTCCTTTATCTTAAGTTTTTGATCAGTATTTAAGTATATATTCTCATGGTAAATCTAATACAATAGTTTTTTTATGGTTGTGTGGTCAGGCATCTATTAGGCACATATTAACTAAAGGAGACTTCTAAGA
Source organism: Pseudocheirus occidentalis (assembly GCA_028646575.1). Lineage (NCBI taxonomy): Eukaryota > Metazoa > Chordata > Mammalia > Diprotodontia > Pseudocheiridae > Pseudocheirus > Pseudocheirus occidentalis. The sequence continues at coordinate 277,667,879 of CM053594.1, read as the reverse complement.
AAGATCTAGCAAGTAGATTGAACCTGAAAACATAGGTTTTCAAATCAGTTAATTTTTCCCATTGGACTCTGGAGGTCAAGCAGTCCACAATTTAAAATGGGGAATATAGGATGGAGCCAAGATGACAGAGTTAAAACACAAACTTGGTGGTGGCTCTAGCTCCAATCACTTCCAATATCTATAAAAAAATGACTCTAACCAAATTTTGAAGCTACAAAACCCACAAAGAGACAGAGAGAAACAAATCTCCCACTGAAGGCAGCCAGGTAGACCGACAGGAAAAGTCTATCACTGTGCGCTGGGAGCTGAGTGCAGTCCTTTGTGAGCCATGGTTCTGGCCCCAGGGTGACCCAGACCAGCCAGAGCAGACTTCAAAAGAGTAAATCACCAGCAGCTGTGGCAGTTTCACAGGCCATGGAGGAACTCAAGGATTTTGAAAATCAAGTAAGAGAAATGGAGGAAAAACTGGGAAGAGAAATGAGAATGATGCAAGAAAACCATGAAAAACAAATCAACAACCTGCTAAAACCTCCCCCCCAAATACTGAAGAAAATATCACCTTAAAAAGTAGACTAACTCAAAGGGCAAAAGAGGCCCAAAGAGCCAATGAGGAGAATGCCTTAAAAAGTCGAACTGGCCAGATGGAAAAGAAATTTCAAAAACTCACTGAAGAAAATAATCTCTTCAAAATTAAATTGGAGCAATTGGAAGCTAATGACTATTTGAGAACTCAGTATACTATTAAACAGATCCAAATTAATTAAAAAAGTAGAAGGCAATATGAAATATCTTGTTGGAAAAACCACTGGGCTGAAAAAGAGATCCAGGACAGATCATTTAAAAATTGCTGGACTTCCAGAAAGCCATGATTAAAAAAAAGAGCCTAGACACCACATTTCAAGAAATTAGAAAGCAAAATTACCCTGATATTCTAGAACCAGAGGGCAAAATAGACATTGAAAGAATGCAAGAAATACCTCTTGAAAAAGATACTAAAAAGAAAACTCCTAAGAATATTATAACCAAATTCCATAGTTCCCAGGTCAAGGAGAAAATATTGCAAGCACTCAGGAAGAAACAATTTTGAGTATTGTGGAAATACAATCAGGATAACACAAGACCTAGCAGCTTCCACATTAAGGGATCAAAGAGCTTGGAATATGATATTCTGGAGATCAAAGGAGGTATGACTAAAACCAAGAATCACCTATCCAGCAAAACTGAGTATAATGTTTCAGGGGAAAATGTGGTTATTCAATGAAATAGAGGACTATCAAGCTTTCTTGATGAAAAAAAAACACATAGTTGAATAGAAAATTTAACATTCAAATACCAGAAGCAAGAGAAGACTGAAAAGTAAACAGTATATTCCCCAATTGATAAATGATCAAAGGATATGAACAGGCAATTTTCAGAGGTAGAAATTGAAGATTTGTATAAGCATATAAAAATGCTCTAAATCATTATTGATGAGAGAAATGAAAATCAAAACAACTTTGAGGTACCACATCTCTCCAACCAGATTGGCTAAGATGACAAAACAGGAAAATGACAAAGGCTGGAGAGGATGTAGAAAAAGTGGAAGACTGATGCATTGTTGGTGGAGCTGTGAACTGATATAACCATTCTGGAGAGCAGTCTGGAACTGTGCCCAAAGGGCTACAAATAATTGCATACCCTTTGACCCAGTAATACCACTTCTAGGGTTGTATCTCAAGGAGATGATAGAAGGGGTAGGAAGACCCATAAATAAAAAAAAAAAGTTTATTGCAGTTCTCTTTGTGGTGTCAAAAAACTGGAAATTAAGGGGATGCCCATCAATTGGGGAACAACTAAACAAGTTGTGGTATATGAATGTAATGGAATACTATTGTGCTATAGGAAATGGGGAGGAGATGAACTTCATATTTACCTGGAGAGGCTTATACAAATTGATGCGAAGTGAGAAGAGCAGAACCAGGAAAAACTTGTACACAATCACAGATGCATCATATGTGTGATGACCAACCTTGATAAACTGGACTCTTTTCAGCAACGCACAGTTATAAGACAACTCTACAAGTCTCAAGAAGGAAAGAGATATCTACATTTACAGAAAGATTTAGAAAGACCAGAGTTTAAATGGAGACTGAAGCAATCTACATGCTAGCGTTCTTTTCTATGTTTGGATTTGTTTCTTTTTTCCCATTGTTCGCTCCATTGGTTACAACCTTTCTATACAACCAGACTAATGTCTAATGTGAAAGTATTTACAGATCCTACACTTGATTGCACGCACCATGGTGGGGGGGGGGGGGTGTTGGCACCGAGAGGAAGTGAAGAAAATTTGAAACTCAAGGGATTCTGGAACTGAATCTTGTAAATTATAAACAAATAAACAAATCAATTTAAAAAACAGGAAAAAGAAATCATAAGGAACTTGTAAAAGTTGAACTATTTACATTCCTACATGAAAAAATGATAATTGTAACTCAGAGATTTTTCTCAATATAATAATAGTTGAAAGGAATACACATGTGTGTGTATGTATGTATGTATAGGAGGGTATATGTGTGTATAAATATACATGTGAATGTGTGCATATGTATCTACATGTGTACATAGACAGAGGGCACAGGATGAGTGAAATATGAAGGGATGATATCTAAAAAATAAAATTAAAAGGTGAGAGAGGAATATATTGGGAGAAGGAGGAAGGGAGAGATAGGGTAAATTATCTCACATAAAAGAGGCAAGAGAACACTGTTACAATAGAGGCAAAGAGCAGGAAGGTGAAAGAGAATGGGTCACCCTTATTCTCATTTGGCTTAATGAGGGAATAACATACACATTTAATTGGT
>CM053594.1:277648038-277664539 GCA_028646575.1 Pseudocheirus occidentalis | reverse complement strand
CTAGCTAAGTCCCTACCTTCATTCCTTTACTCTTGCACCTGGAAGAGATGTACTTTGCTCAATATTAAGTTAATTGTGCTTCTTTCTTTTTTTAAAAATTTATTTATTTATTTACTTTTAGTTTACAAGATTCAGTTCCACAGTCCTTTGAGTTTCAAATTTTCTCCCCTCCCTCTTTACTCCCCTACGCCCCCCCCCCATCCCATGGTGGCATACAATCAAGTAAAGGATCTGCAAATACTTTCGCATTGTGCATTAGTCTGGTTGCATAGAAAGGTTGCAACTGGTGGAGTGAACAATAGGAAAAAAGGAAGAAAAGCAAACATGGAAAAGAATGATAGCATGTAGATTGCTTCAGTCTCCATTTAAACTCTGTTTTTTCTAGAGCTTTCTCTGAATGTAGGTATTTCCTTTCATCCTGAGACTTGTAGAGTTGTCTTATAACTGTGCATTGCTGAGAAGAGTCCAGTTTTTCAAAGTTGTTCATCACAATACGATGTATCTGTGATTGTGCACAAATTTTTCCTGGTTCTGCTCTTCTCACTTAGCATCAGTTTGTATAAGCCTCTCCAGGTGAATATGAAGACCGTCTCCTCCCCATTTCTTATAATTTGTACTTCTTTCTTCGGAATACTTCCTACTTTCAAGAAACCTTCATGACTAAGTACTTTGCATGTTGCTCACAACTTCACTCTGAATCCTCTTAATGTTTACGTGTAGAACTTGGGACATTTACTGACATAAAAATATAAGTTTCTGATTTGAAAAGGATTTTGGTGATCAGCTGATCAAATCCTGTCATCTAACTGATGAGGAAATGAAGCTGCTGTATTCTTTTTATATCTTTTTTGCATCCTTTTGTTATATAAAAATAAAAGAAAGAAAGAAAGGGAGGTAGAGAGGGGAGGAATGAAGGAAGGAAAGAAGAAAGAGATATTAAAAGAAGGAAGAGAGAAAGAAAGAGAGATTGAAAGAGGGAAGAGAGAAAGAGAGAGAGACAGAGAGAGAGGGAGAGGGAGATCCAGCAAGAGCCTACAACAATGTTCATTAAGTGCTTATTAGGTGACAGGCATTAAACTCAATTTTGGGAATACAAATATAAATAAAATACAAATACAAATAAAATAAAGACAACTCTGGCGCTCAATGAACTTGCATTCTAATTGGGAGGAAGAAGCATAAAAGGAGGGTGAAAAGTAGAATGGTGGAGTGAGTAAGGTAGAAAACTAGGCCAGAGAATCAAGGCTGAGTCAGTTTTGTAGTGAGCATGGCTCATGCGGGCGTTTCCTTAAATGGAGGTTCTAGAGCAGTGGTTCTCAACCTGTGGGTTATGTCCAGTTTGTAACAACGAAAATACATCCTGCATATCAGATATTTACATTATGATTCAAAACAGTAGCAAAACTATAGTTATGAAGTAGCAACGAAAATAATTTTATGGTTGGGGGTCACCACAACATGAGGAACTGTATTAAAGAGTCATGGCATTAGGAAGGTTGAGAACTGCTGTTCTGGAGGGTACCCCACCCATTAGAGAAGGAGGCTGCCAGCGCAGAGGCCTTGAAAGGAAGAAAGAAGCATGGAGCCAAAGTAGTCTGGGCAATTATGGGCTGAGCTGGATTTGAACTGATTGGTGTCATTCTTAGCTCCCCAGATGGATTGTAAATTGTAAAAAAGGTGGGAATTATACTTAGAAGCATGTAATATTCATTAAGCACCTCGATTTTACTCATGAAGTGTAAAGAAACAGAGTTCCAGAAAGGGAAACTCCTTTTTCAAGGTCACACAGCTGGGAAAAGACAGAAGCAATATCTGGATCCTAAATTTCTGAGTCCAAGTCCAGTCCTAGCTCACTACACTACACTTCTTTTATAGTGTCCACAGATCCAAGTACAAATACATGTTTGTTGAAGAATATTTTTGTATAGAAAAATGGACTGGTTCTCCCCTAATGTGTTTATCAAATGTATCACTAACTCATTTATTTATTTGCCTAAATAGATGAACAAAACAGACAGAAGTGTAAAACATATATTTTGGTGTCCTCTTATTTCAAAGATTTTGTTACTAATGTTAATAATTCTGTTACTAATATGGTGACCATATGCTGTGTTCTTATTGTGTAAGGATACTTTGAAAATAGACAAAATAATTCAATCTTACTTCTGTATTCTGTTTTAGAATTTCCACAGTCCTTCACTACCTGTTATCTCTTTTGATTGTCATAATCCTGTGAGATAAACAGGGCAAGTAGTGTTAGTTGCATTTTATGGTTAAGAAAACCGAAATAGAAACATATCTATCAAATAGTGGAATCAGTGCTAGAACAGAGATCTCACATTTCCTTGGCATGGTTATCTTCAATCTATTTGCTCTTCTTAGTACTCCATGATCTAACCAAGACTCCCTTCAGGGCATTATCTCATATTACTTAAGATCTACCCTTTGTCTATTCCAGGCTGTTCTAATTCCTCTGAAAAGTGCCTATCCTTTCCCATCTCAGCAATCTTGATGACATTTTCCTGTTTACCTGAAATGTGCTTCCTCCTTTTCTCTCCTTGCCAAATCCTGTATCTTCTCAAAGGTCTGATTCAAAGCTCTCCTTATCCATGTAGCCTTTCTTGGACACTCTCTTCTTCCTCTGATCTCTTATAGTCTTTTTTTTTCTTACTTATTTTGACTTTATCATGAACTGTATTGCTAGTTTTCATTTCATATGTTTATGGCTTTATTTTTCCAACTACTGTAGTTTGAAATCCCCTTGGAAATTTATCTGCATCTATATTTGTATCTATACTATCTATGGAAGTACATATTTGTATATATATATTTATATATATATATATTTATATATATCTACACACACACACATATACACACACATATATACACACACATACACATACATACATTCACACATGTGAATACTCAACTAAAGGCTATACTTGGGGTTGGATTGAGGCTGATATTTTCAAAGCCTTGAAATGAAGACACATTGAACTGTTAAATTTTGCCATTAATGAACTATGTGATTGGACAAGCTGCTTTAGCCTCTCTTAGTCTTATTTTCCTCATCTATAAAGGAGGTACATATTATTTTTAATGTACCTTAAACAGTATTGTTATGAGAACCATAGAAAATTATGTATGAAACCACTTTAAAAATTATATTTTTAAAAATGTGAACTTCTACTATGATAACTGCTCTTTACATTACTCTCAAATTCAGTAGTCCACCCTGGTCTCTATCCTTTTTTGAATGTCCAAGTTCTGGCCTTTTCCTTTTCCTCTCACCTGTCTCCATCAAAACCTATTTATAACATGTCGTCTAACTCCAGTGCCTTTCTAGGAGTATAGGGCTAATAAATTAATCAAACATTTATTAAGCACCTATGTGCCAGGCACTGTGATAGGCATCAGTAACAAAAAAGACAAAAATAACACAGTCCCTTTCTTCTAGGCCAAGGGATTATTAACCTTTTATTGTGTCATTGATCCCCTTTGACAGTCTGGTAGAGCCTTCTCTGTGGACTGGTCTGGTTTTCCATGAGATGCTGCTGCTGTGGGACCAGACTACCTGGAAATAGGGCCACTACCAGCCTCTCTATGGTGGAATGTGTAGTCTTCCCTGGGCTCCCACTTGACCCTCTTGTAGTTCTGGCCATTCCTGACCTCCCGGCTGCCTGGGGATGGGATCACTTTCCAGTCTCTAGTCTGAGGAGTTGAAGTGGAGGAGAGGAAGTGACTTTGACTGAGGGGCTGCTCCTTTTTCCACTGCAATTAAGTCTTCATGAAATTTTTAAAAATACTTTTATAAGTACATAAAATAAAATAAATAGGATTACAAAGAAAACCAAGAATTTTCAAATACAGTTATCAAAATTTTAAAAAGAAAACAATTTAAGGGACCTCAAGTTATGTACTTTTGTTTTAGGAACTCACAATAGAGATTATCTAGAGCCATAGAATCTAGCAATAGAAAGCACCTTAGCAATTATGCAGTGCTGTCAAATTCAAACTGAAATGGATTCTTGTCTGTGAATATTGATTTAGAAAACCAAAAATTAACATTTTCATTGTTCATTGTGATTTAAAAAAATTTGTTAAGCATTTCCCAATTAAATTTTAATCTGGTTGGGCAAGCACCTGAGTGGCTCATGAATTTGACACCTATCATTCACAGATGAGGAGTTTTAAGACTTAACAAAGCAGCAAACAACTAAAGAACAGAAACATAAACTTATCTCATGATAGTCCTCTGATGCAGGCTATATAATGATTATTATCACCATTTTACATATGGAGAAACTGAGGTGCCACGACTTGCCCAGTCACACCGCCTTCTACTGGACCTCTGGTTGTTGTTCAGCCATCTCTCATTTTTCATGACCCCATTTGGGGTTTTCTTGGCAAAGACAGTAGTTTGCCATTTCCTTCTCCAACTTATTTTACAGATGATGAAACTGAAGCTGACAGGGTTAAGTGACTTACCCAGGGCCACACAGCTAGTAAGTGTCTGAGGTTGGATTTGAACTTAGGAAGATGAGTTTTTCTGATTCCAGGTCTGGCAATCTATCCAGCATTCTAGTAATTTAACTCTCACATACACTAGTGTTAGTGCGAAATGTATTTTTTGTCTCTGTATAGGCAGCGTGTTCCAAAAGTCTTAGTGAACCTTTAAGCTATGAAAAACTAGCATGTGCACATATATGCATACATAATACAAACATATTTGTATGTATATATATATACACATATATGTATGGAAATATGGAGAGAGAGAAAGAAACATACTCTGCAGATAGACAATGAGTTGAATCCAAAATTTTACACCATTAACCTAGTAATTATTTTTAATAAACTAATTTTCTTGCACTAAGATGCTAATAGCTTTTAGTAGCTTAATATAGGGGATTTTTATATTTTAACTGAGAACTTCAATATTTTGGCATGTAAGAGTTTCTAATGTGAGAATTTCAGGAACCATGATAGACTGGGGTGAGAGATAGTTTGGTTAAAGACATAATACACTGAATAGAGTTTTAGACCTGTAGTATAAAGACCTGTGTTTGAATCCCTCCCCTGATACTTTCTGGAGGTAATTAAATTGCATGGTGGATCCAGCACTAGATCTCAGACACCAACTGCATGGCCCTGGGCAAATCATTTAACCTCTCTTTGTCTCAGGTTCCTCAAGATAAAATGAGGGGATATTAGCATCTACCTCATACAGTTGCCATGAGGGTCAAATGAAATATTTGTAAAGCACTTAGCATAGTGACTGGTACACAGTGGGCACTTCATAAATGCTTATTTAACTGCATTATAATCTCTTAACACTTCAGCCTCCTCATCTGTAAAGCAGAGGTTAGGATACATTCATTACTTGCTTTGGAGGATTGCTGTGAGGAAGGTATTTATAATATATATAAATGTGACATTTTGATTTTCCACAGCCTTTTAAATAGTATTTTTGGCAGCTTTCTAGTCTATATAAACATAAGGCCAGAAAAGCTCAGACTAATGACTATCCTGCTGTCTTTGCCTATAACTTTCCTATCAGAACATTCTTTCTTTCTCCCTCTAGTTTTTCTGTTATTCTGCACTAATCCACATAACTCACATCTGAGTTTCAGAGTGTATTAAAGAAGGGTTTTCTACTCTTGCTATTTGAAGCTGACATACTTCTCACCTTACAGCAACCCCTTATGTTTTCTGATGTCACTCAGTGTGGCCACCTGTTTCCCGCAAGTGGAGATATGCTTTGGTTATGATTTTTTTTAACCCTGGGAGTCAGGTCCTATTTTAGGAAGCCCTGTCTATTGATCTTGTGCTATGGGGATTTGGCAGGCCTGCCCTGCATTGGTGGTCTCACCCAGCCCTGGGTGCTCCAGTTCTCCAAAGTGATGCATTAAACAGTCAGAACCTTTGGATAACTGGTGCACCTTATACTGAAGCTGTTGGCCACAGCTGGAGGGTTTTAATTGGCAACAGCTTCTCTGGCTAACACTGAACATTCCCAGTTTATTTCCGACTTCTGTTATGTTTTAAGTTGTATTTTCCTTGTAGAAGAGTGACATCCTCATGGTAGATTCTGTCTCTAGCCTCACCAGAGCGTGTCAACCTTTCACTAGAGGACAAGGCTTCCAGAGCCTGCTCAGCTGCCATGCTCAATTAATCCTCCAAATTTTTTTTCTTCTTTTCCTTTCCCCTTGAACACACTGTCAAACACGTCAAACATGGAACAGTTTTCTGATGTGGACACCAGCTCATTAGGCCCTAGCCGAGATCATTAAATTTTGTTTCTTTGAGGCCAATGGAGAGGATAAATTTGTTCTTCCTGTGCTCGAGCAGAAGTCAGATTTCCTCCTTACTGTGAGACGGACAGTTGTCGATGAACCCATGCTACTTCCAAATCCCAGGTGGGTGCCTGGTAAAAGCTCAAATATAAATATACCTGGGTCTAGATGTTCCCTGGAGATTACAGAGTGCAAAGACACTTTGCAATTAACCCATAATTCTAGAATTACTTTTAGCTACTGGCCATATTATTCCTTTAATAGATTTGAAAATACCAACTCTCTAGAATCACTGTTTTGAGGAAAACCCAGAGAACTGACAAGTGATTTTTGTTAAACGATAGTTCATGGTAATAGCTCATGTTTATACATTGCTTTAGGTTTTACATAGAGCCTTTTCTCACCACATCCCTCTAAGGTTGTCATTAAAAGTTTATTGTCTTAATTTTATAGATGAGGGAAACAGGCTCAAAGAATTTAAGTGTCTTTTTAAGTGCCATACTGCTAAAAAGATCAAAGCCAGAGTTCACAGCATATCCAATTTGCTTTCCACCTCATTTAAGCCTGATCTCAACAAAATTATGAAGTAGGTGAAAATTTGATCTGGTATCCGTCTCTCTTCCATCTTCTGGCCTTCTCTTCATACTCCCAAATTTTCTTCATACATACACATTGGCATCTAATTCTCTCCAGGTTCCCTGCAGATCATCAAGACCCCTCATTTTAGGGTACCCATCCAGGTCTAACTTGCCTATATTCCCGTTCCTTCTCTCCAATCCATTGCCTTTTCCTCCCCCCTCAAAACTCACTGGTTGACTGCTGTTTTTTCTGTGGCTGATAGTCAAACACATACTCTAAGGTGCTAATGCATGATAGCTTAATGAATTAGGAATTGTCATACCTACTCCCTTTGCTCACTCTCTCCCTCCTCACCAGACATGGGAATTTCAACTACCATGGTAGTTTAATTGTATGAACTTGGGCTAATCACTTGTGATTTCTGGTCCTTGGTTTCTTGCTCTATTAAATCAGGGAATCAGGCCACATTATCTCTGAGATCTCTTTCAGTTCTGGGTTCCAAGCCAGTTCACATTTATTAAGTACCTAACTACATTGTGCAGTGTGCTGTGCTAGGTACTGATTTATAATTTATAATCTATTTTTGGGGAAAGTAAGACCTTTCTCAGGATCACCTCAGACTACAGAATTACATGCCCTGCCTACTTTTGAAGCAGGCTTGCTAACCAAGGCTAGGTTTGCTACCATATTACCAAGTTTTGTTGATTGCCCTAAGCAATTTTATCAATGACATCGGACTTCTAAGTGACAATGTTCCCCAGTGACATGATCTCACATCATGTTAATGCTCTCGGGCAGCTTTATGGACACTGATCTAACTTGCTTTCCTTAGATTAGAGACTTGGAATATTTTGGGGGGATTTATATATCAATGCCCAGCTATAGCTGTGGGAACTTCTACCCATCATAAATCTCAATCTGTCCGTAATGTTAGACTTAGAGAATGGCCAAAGGGTCAGAGAGAGGTTAAATGATTTGTCCATGGTTGCATAGCTAGTCAATACCAGAGTGAGGATTTGAACCCAAGGTTATCGTTCCTTCCAGCTAGTACATGCTGCCACTTGCTAATTTATAAATTGATCAAATTTTTGAGTTAAAAAGAAATTAATCAGTCAATGAATAAGCATTTCTGAAATTCTTCTTGTGAACCAGGGACTGAAGATACAATGACAACAAACAAAAAATAAACAAGCGAAAAAAACAAAATAAGCAGCTCTTGCCCTCGAGGAGCTTATGTTCTGTAAGGTAAAACAACATACACTTGTATGTATCAACTGTATGGGATGAGTGAAAACTTCTCAATTTGGGATTGATTGTTAATTTCCCTTTCCTTGCTCCTCCATTGCTGCTGTCAATCACTTTCATTTTCTTTGCCTGTTTTCCCTCCTTGGTGTGTCCCTCCTCTCCCTTTTCTTGCTGTCCCATTTGGGGAAGAATTTGATGAAGTCTGCCTCTCAACCAGTGAGAGAGGAGACAGTCAGGAAGGGGGCTTGACTACATTAGATTATAAATTCTTGCATTGTCTTTTGTACCATACCTCTTCTCCATGATGAATCATGGGGAAGACCACCCTCTTCTCCCGGGGAAGAGAATAAACTACTGTTCTTATCCTAAGAGATCTCTGTGTTTATTTTTTCACTAAATTAAGGATGAAAGGTATCTTTCATTGCAAACACAATTATATACCAATGGACCATAGAGATCATCTAGTCTAACCCCTCTCAGTTTATATATGAAGAAAATAAAAACCCAGAGCAATTAATTGTCTTTTCCATTATGACAATTAGCTACTAAAGAGCCAAGACCATTTCACTAATGTTATCTCATTTGAGTCTTACAATGACCTTGGGAGACAGATGTTATTATTATCCCTGTTTAAAAACTGTGCAAACAGACATACAGAGGTTAAGCAACATATCAGGATCACATAGCTAGTCAGTATCTGAGACTACATTTGAACTGAAATCTTCCTGACTCTAGGTCCAACACTGTATCCACTGAACCACATAGCTAGAATGGGTTCTTTCCAGTGCTAAACTGCATCTCACTAAAGGTTGTCTTTGTAAGTTTTTTTTTTTTATTTAATAGTGCTTATATTCTTTAAAATAAATCACAGCCTGTTGGTGTGCAAATGTTCTGGAAAATTAAACATATCACCAGAGTATGTCTCCATCCTAAGCCAGAGCAGAAACAGCTGTACCAAGTCATTGGAACAACATCCTCATCATCATTATGGATGAAAGCATTTTAGGAGGAACAAATTGAAACGGTGATTAAAATGCTGGAGCCTAAAGGCTCTAAGAGGACCTCAGGCTATTTATTTCATTCAGCTTGTGATGGGGTTGATTCAGAGGTGTCACTGGGAACCCTCTTGCATGCATACACACAGAATAATGCACCAAAATGTTTTTTAAATGAAAAACAACATGAATATTAATGGTTTTTGTTTGGAATTACCATTGCAACATCGTGAGGACTGAAGCATGGAAAACTGGTTCATTCATCATGCACATTATATATAGATAAGTCTTGTATTCATTGCTCAATGGAATAGAGAGTCTATACAACGGTACCTGCTCCTCAGGGCAAGGACTGCAGGGTAATGTTTGTTTATCATATATCCTATCACTGCACCAAAAGAGATGCTGCCTATATGGGCAAGGACTGCTTCTAGTGGACAAGCCTGTTTTAGACTTCATCACTTTGATTTCTTCTCTAGTAGGAGGAATAGGTTTCCTTATGAGTGTCTGAGTGGAGAATGACTACTCCAGTCTTATAATCTTTCATAGGTGAGGAAGTTAAGACCCACTGAGTGGAAGCGACTTGCCCAATGTCCCATAAATAACCCGTGACCCAACTGGATTATGAGCACAATTTTCTTATCTCTTGGTTGGGTTTCTTTCCTCCACATTGTGCTTACTTTTGTCTAATGTTTCCTGATTATATTATTGCTAGATACCATGAATTCCTAAGCATTATGATGCTGTTTTCCAATCCTCAGGTATCCATAAGTGGTCATTTAAGTTTCCCTTCCTGGCTTCCTCTTGTTGAGATACTATCGAACAGTTGTGCCATTCAGTCCATATGAGTCATCATCTTGCAAAATAAGGAAGACCTCTCCTCATCTGTATGAATCCTGTGACTTTCTGGTATATAGAGACAGAGAATACACAACTTCCTGTAGGAAGAAATATACTACTTGAAAACTTCATGATACAATAAAAGAGTATATCACAGCAAATCATCTTAAAAATGAGATGACAACTTGTCTCTGCCTTCCTCATAGCCCTGCTGAATCTTGCTGAATTATAACTGTAAAAAATGTATTTTTCCTTACTTCCCAATTCTCTCTGTTTCAGTCTCTTCTTTCATATTCTCATGGCATGTCTCTCCCTAAATCTGTACTCTTGTTCATGTAGTTTCTGCTTGAGATTATGCCTACTGGTCCTTTTGCTGTTCAATTGTTTCGGTCATGTTTGACTTTTTGTGTCCCTATTTGGTTTTTTTCTGTTTGTTTCATTTTGTTTTGAAAAGATACTGGACTAGTTTGTCATTTCCTTCTCCAGTTCATTTTACAGGTAAAGAAACTGAATGGGCTAAGTGACTGGCCTACAGTCACACAGCTAGTAAGTGTCAGGTCAGATTTGAACTCAGAAAAATGAGTCTTTCTGACTCCTGGTCTAGCACTCTGGTTGTCCCATCCAGTGTTCTTTCTCTACCCAATTCCATTTATCCAAGCGGTAATTACTTTTCAGACCTCACCCTTCTGTAACAAGTCATCCCTGATGATTAGAGAGAATCAATCACTTCCTTCTTTATCTCCTTTCGCACACTTTTAAAAATACTAGTTATAGCCTTATGTGCTGTCCATAGCCCATGAGTCACAATAGCAAGCCAGGGAAGTATCTTTGGATATGTAATAAGATGCATACCTCAGTTGGAAGCATAGAGTTCTAGGTCTCTGCCTGAATACCTGACTATTGTTTCTGTGTAGATTTGCTGGGGCCAGGCAAGAGGAAGACCTTTGAGGCACTCGATTAGCAAGTAACCTAGACTGTGACTCCACATATTGTTCACAAGGATATTATGATTGGGAAAGTTAACTAACTTTTATTATCTGGGTTAGATGAGATTGCTAAAATAATTTTGATCTTACATGCCTTGCATAAATGAAACTAACTAAACCAGTTATTTCATTTTTAGGAATTTCTTGGTATATAGGTAGGTTAATAAATGGTTAAAGATCGAGTTATGGGCTGTCAGCTGGCATCTAGGCTAGTCCTGCATAGGCCAACCCTATCTAAGTATTGACATACTTAGAGAAGAGCACTCTAAAGGAGTCCTACTCATTGGTTCTAGTCCTGGTTCTGATATGTACTAGCTGTGTGCTCTTGGTCAAGTCATCTCACTCTTCCAAGACTCCATTTTCCCAACTGAAAGGTAGGAATTAGAGTTATATCTCTCTTCCTTCCTCACTTGCTGTGCACACCTTATGAGATCATTATGTCACTAAAATGCTTATGCACACAAAATGCTTAAGGAGGGAAGGTTCTACAGATGTGCCACTTATCCAAGTGTAGACGATGCAATATGAAAACTTGCTCTCGAATTATGTATAACATGGATGATAGTTCAAGTTAAAATCAATTCATTTTAAAAAGAATATATTGGGTAATTACTGTGTCCATCCCATTTTAAGTGATCATTTTTATTCCTATTTCTGTTCATTGGAATGTTTCTGTGTTATACTAAGATAGGCTCCATATACTTCTCTCACAAAACACAATAAACTGAGCCATGAAAGTCCCTGTTGCATTAAGATTCCACATACATGGTAGCTCAATATCTTCCCTGGAATTATATTATTATTATTAATGGTTGCTGTGATCAATTCACATTTCTATAGCACCTTAATGAGAAAAAAAAGTGCTTTCCTTACATCAACCCCATGAGGTACGTTGTGCAAGTATTTCTTATAATCTTTACTTTTCCAGATGAGGAAACAGAGATTTGGAGAGGTGGAATGACTTAAATGCTTGCCACTAGGGTCAGAGTCAGGGCTTGGCTCAGGTCTTCTGATTCTAAAACCTATATTCTTTTCACTTTAATCCAATTTTATAGAGGACTCAAGAAGTTATGTGGCTTGTTTTAGAACACATGAATTTTATAATAGCCAAAGTTATAAAATGGTTGGGAGATCAATAGTAGGATAGAAAAAAAAACAGGTTGGGTAATTATCACCCCTTTCCTTTTGTTGTGGGGGGGGCAGGGAGTGTAGCTAGCACAATGGGTAGAGTGCTTGATCTGGAGTTAGGAAGACTTATTTTCCTCTGTTCAAATCTAACATCAAACTCTTACTAGCTGTGTGACTTTGGGCTAGTCACCTAACCTTGTTTGCCTTAGTTTTTTTTGTATAAAATGAGCTGGAGAAGGAAATGGCAAACTACTCCAATATTTTTGCCATGAAAAGCCAAAATGGGGTCATGAAGAGTCAGTCAGGATTGAAAAACAGCTGAACAACAAAATTTGTCCTTGGCACACAATTCCTTAAATAGTGTCAAAAGGAAAAAAAAAAAGTGCTCAAATATCTAGCACCTAACACAGCACCTCATACATAGTAAGTATTCAACAATCTTGTTCGTCAGTTGATTGTAGATTGAGCCCACTACGATGGTATTTTTTCTCATGAATAAAAAGTAACATTTTTGACTGACCCCAAGCCTTGCAGAGGATAAAGACTTGCAGTAAGTTATAGATGTGACATATATAAATGATCAAATGCTACACTAAGGTAACACAAGCTATAACTGACCAAAATACCAGAGAAACACTCATACTTTTCTGCTTTTTCTCTGAACCCACACTATGGACACTCAATAATATCCCATCTTTTAAAATAAGATATTTTGAATACTGCCAACAGATATATCTTTAGACCATATTGATAATAACCAGACTAAGGCTTCAAAATCTATTTATTTATTTGTGGACCCATGGACAAAGCATCTACCTTTGATAAGGCATTCCACAGAATAGCTACTCTACACACTGATATTCTAAAAAAAAAGTTCCTTCTTTCCCAGTTCCTAGGGATATTCCTTTAACATATATCACAGTATAGCAGCATATTCTACAGCACGGGATGTTTCTATATCACTATTTTTTTTAAATTTTGGGGACCCAAAGAACACCAAAAGTTAAGCCACAGAGGAAGACAGGTTGAAAAGAATTTGTGAAAGATTACTGGAAGTAAAAAATGACATGACATGATCTGGGACAGAGAAGACTGGGAAGCAATGCTATTTATTATGCATGCTAATCACAGATAAGAAGTGATTGGAGAAGGGAGTGAATTCCCAAGATCTGAGCTTGGGCATTTGGGAATGGGGTCATTTTGCTTTTGCTTTTGTGGCTGCCTGGTTACTATGTCATATGAAGTATATATACATAGGTGTGCCCTGGCCCAGTGCCTGTAACTATGGGGAGGTGGACAGAATACATGTGGAGAGGGAATACCCTAGTTTCTTAATGAGCAAACATGTTTATGCTGGGGATAATTTCTCTACCCACATGTATGCACATATGTATATACACACATATCAACGTGTGCTTATATATACTTACATGCATGCATGCATGCATACATGCATATACATGTGCATGTATATGTATGTATGATTGGGGGATGGGGCAGGGGGGACAGTGGGAATAGGCCCAGTCTGCTGTTTATTTTCTCCCATTGATTTAGACGAAGGCATCTTTAGGGGGAAAAAAAATAGACGTTATTTAAAACCCAGTTGACTCTTATGCATGCCTGGTCTCCAGCTAATTGAAGGCTTTTGATGATTCCAGAAAACTATAGTAAGTGGTTGAGCTATAATTTAAACTCTATTCTTCAGACTTAATGTCTGGTCCTCTTTCCCCTGTCCTTGGGGCTTTTCAAATCCTGTGCTGTATAGCTATGTGACCAGTATAGCTATGGTCAGCTTACACTAAACTAATAAACTTGCCATGTGCCATCTTTCAAGCCCCCAACAAGATCTACTTCCTTTATGAAAATTTCCCTGAACCTTCCATCCCACAATAAATTCCAGCTCTTCTCAATTCTTACTCTAATTTTGGGATGCATACAGTTAGCACTAAACATATTACTTTTTATAACGGATAATATTATACAAAATATTTATGAAGTGTTTTATTTAAAATCATTCACCTACAACATCTTTATTAGCACAAATATTATTATTTCCATTTTACATGTGAGGAAACTGAGGTTGTTTAACTTCAGAGAGGTTAAATGATTTTCCAGAGGTCACGCAAAATTGCAGAAGTGAAATGTGAATCTGAGTCTTTTCTGTCTAACTAGAGAATATGAGTTCTTTAAGGATGGCACATGCAATTTCTAAGCTTATATTTACCACAGTGGGGTGTATGCAGTGTTCAAGGAGGACTAGCACCTCTGGTATGAGGTCTTGCTGAGCCCTTTTCAGGGTTTCTCATCCCCTTTTGTGTTTATCCATCACCTGACTCTTTACCTGTGGCTCCAAAAAGCTGTAGCATGTACAATGACTGCATCCTAGTAAAACATTTCAGCAAATGGGCTAAACCAGGTTGAGGTTAACCTATGAACCTCAAACCCATTGGTGACTTAGTGGAGTATCTACCCCAAGCATGTGAAGACTTTCCCTAGGGGAAGGGGCAGATGAGAAAAATCTGTTCTGATGGCCACGAAAGTAGCTGAATAAGACTCTATGGAGGCACTTAGAGCTTGGTTAGACATTGAAGACACCAAGGTCATCCACTACATCTTGGGCTATTGCCAACCATTTTATCTTTTGTCTTGCCATTGGATTTCAATTACTATGGAAGAGGGAGTGAGGCTGGTGACTACAACTTTAACTCAATTAAATCCAATCATGCACAAGTCAAGACATTACCTTGTGATTTAATTGATCTTCTTTGAAAATGAAGGACAAACAGCATTTGCTATGGTGCCTAGCACAGGACCATGACAATCCTGCCATCTAACGATCATGAATCACATAACAGATGTCCAATAATTATTGCTCAATTGGAAAACATAATTTCTTTCTTAGTATCTTAATAAGGATTTTCAGATAATTCATAAAACCATCAATTCATAGAAGAAAGAAGTAAGTAAAAACAAACAAAAACAAACCTGTATTGATCAAAGGCTTTGCAAGTATCATTTAAATTATAAGACACCTGAAATGAGGTATACTTTGCAGGCCTCATGATTTGCATTGTGTGGTGGGCCTATATTACCAATGCTTCAAGCCACAGGCAGCCAATGGAGATGAAAATTTGGTTGGATACTGCCTACAATGCTCATGAATGGAAAGTTGGCCTCTAACGCACACTTCTTTTTTCCTCACAATCATTTTCCTCCACATTAATCAGGTCTCATAAAAAAAAATAAAGAAAAATAAAGAAAGTGAAAAAAATGTGCTTCAATTTGCACTCAGACTATATCAGTTCTCTGGAGGTGTAAAGAAGTTTTCATCATGAATTTTTTGGAATTGTCTGAGGTGCCTCAATATTCATTAAGGAAATTGACCAATAGTCTTATTTCTCTGTTTTGGTTCTTTCTGGTCTGGGTATAAGCACCTTATCTGTGTCATAAGAGGAATTTAGTAGGACTCCTTGAACTATTTTACAAAATATTTTATATAGTATTGGAAATAATTGTTCTTTAAACGTCTAGCAGAATTTACTTGTGAATCTGACCAGTCCTGGGGATTTTTTCTTAGGGAGCTCATTTATGGCTTATTCCATTTCCTTTTCTAAAGTAGGGCTATTTAGATATTTTATTTACTCTCCTGTTAATCTAGACAGTTTACATTTTTTATATTCTCACTTAGATTGTCAGTTTTACTGCCATATAATAGAACAAAAATAATTCCTGATAATTGCCTTAATTTACTTTCATCAATTTGCTTTAATTTTATTTTCATTCATGTTGGAAAATTCACCCTTTTTATTTTTGATACTAGTAATCTGGTTTTCTTTAAAAAAAACTCAAATAAACCAATGGTTTATTTTTTATTTATTTTTTTTGTTTAAATTTGTATTTTTATGTAGGGAAAAATCAAATATACATTTAACCCAATTTGGTTGCAAGTTCCTTAGCTTTTGCTTTTTCCAGCTTGGCAATATGAGCCACTGATTTTGGACCCAGAACATTGTCACCCCAGTGACTACAGATCTCATCATATCTGTCGTTATAATTGGTTTTGATGGCTTCTACCAGCTTAGCGAGGGCTCCCTTATCTTCAGGGTTAACCTATATGAAGGCAATGCTCGTGCAGGTCTTTCTGTGAACTAAGGGACCGAGTCTCGCTTTGCCTTTGATAATACAGTAAGGAACCCCCATTTTCCGGCACAAGGCAGGTAGGAAGACCACTAGCTCAATGGGGTCCACGTCATGTGCAATCACTACCAACTGTGCTTTCTTGTTTTCTACCAGGGTAGTAACAGTGTTAACACCTGCTCTGAGGACAGGTGGTCTCTTAGTGGGGACATCTCCTTTGCCTGCAGCCTTTTGTTCAGCCCGAGCCAGCAGCCTTTGCTTCTTGTCTTGCTTTGTCTCTGGTCTATACTTG
>CM053594.1:277636051-277647538 GCA_028646575.1 Pseudocheirus occidentalis | reverse complement strand
GGAAGGGAAGGGAAGGGAAGAGGAGGGGAGGGAAGAGGAGGGGAGGGGAGGGAAGGGAAGGCCTGGAGCAAAATTTGGAAGGACAATCATGAATAAGGATGTCTAAGTGGCCAAAGAGATAGGAGAAGATCAAAAGAAAGCAGCGTCATATCAGTAAAGGGAATAAAGAATATTCAGGAAGTGGGCATGTGAAACAATATTATAGCTACAGGGAGATCAATGGAAATATTGTTTTTGTTGTTGAATTTTTTTTAGTCATGTTCAATTCTTTGTGATCCCATTTGGAGTTTTCTTGCTAAAGATACTAGAATGGTTTGCCATTTCCTTTTCCAGCTCCTTTTACAGATAAGGAAATTGAAGCAAACAGGGTTAAGTTACTTTCCCAGGGTTACACAGCTCATAAATGTCTAAGGCTATATTTGGACTCAGGAAATTGAATCTTCCTGTCTCTAGGCCTGATAGTCTATTCACTGTGCCACCTAATTGTGCCTCAGTAGCATTAATCCTTAGAAAAAAATCATTTGTTGGTGGATAAGATATCATATAATATATCAGATAATAATTTGAATAGAGTGGAATACAAAGGCAAATATCAAGGTTTTAAAGAATAAATATGGTGGGAAAAGTGGAGATGATAGACTGGGGGTGGGATGTTAAGGTTAAATGAAAGGGTTTTATTGTTTGCTTTGCTTTGTTACATTTATCAAACATAGGAAAAACATGGACATACTTGTAGGGGACTAGGGAAAAGATAGATATAAATTGATGATGAGAAAGAGAGAGACACACACAGGCAGAGACAGAAAGAGAGATAGAGATAGAGATACACACAGAGAGATGGAGAAAAGAGACAGAGAAAGATACAGAGAGGTAAGAAGATAAAGGGCATAGGTGTAGAAATTGACCTTAATATAAAGAGTGTCCACCTCTTCCTCTGACAAAGGAGTAAAGAATGAGAAACTGTAGAATGATTTTGACATGTGGAATAGGGATGAAGAGAAAGTTCATGATAAATTGCCCCTATTTTCTTAGTACAATAGGCATCAAGGGCCTTTTCTGAGAAAGGGAGCAAAGTGGCACAAGATACCTGACAGAAAAAAAATTTTGAATAATTACTCCAAGGAGTATAATAGTCAAATGGGGAGGGAAAGATTTTCTTTTAGCGTGGAGGGCCCACGTAAGATTAGATAACACGAATTCATGGTGGACTCAGTCGCTATTGTCGTGTAGTTTCCTGCAGTAGCATTCAATAAATTAGAAACAGGTAGAGATAGTTGATTGTGACGTAACCTAAGATTGATATTTGAACAAAGTATAAAAGTGAGTGATCTATATATAATTGGACTAGTCAGCTCTATTGTCAAGACTCAAGGAGGCAAGTGAAGTAAAAGTAGGATTGATAATTGAGAGGGACATGAGGACTAAAGGTCATGGGAAGAATAAAGAATGGGTTTAGACATTGTGAGACATTATACTCTAGATCTTGGTGGTGGCATAGTTATATGGGTGGTGGAGAATGTAAGGGACGATCATCCCTTTGGCTGACTGAGATCAAGTGAAAATGTTGGTAGGTTATGGGAATTAAAGAAATGGATGAAAGTAGAAGGCTTCAGGTTTTGAATAGCGTAATGGGAATCTGAGGCTCTTTCCTGCCCCTAGCCCCTTCGCTTAGTGGCTCCAGGCATGTTCCCTGATTTGGTGGTCACATGGAGCTGTGCAGCTGGTGGTGAGAGGCTTGTTTTTTGGGAATGGCCACACCTTGTTACTTTGTAATTGGACAGTGGGTCAAGAGGGCTGACCCAGGGGAAGCCTATATATACGCCCTGATGTGAGGCTTTGCTTTGGGGCTCACTTTGAGAAGACGTGTGTGATTTGGCCAGATGAGACTCTGGGAAGCCGTTGAGTCTCCCAGCTTTGAAAAACCCAGATGTTGATGCTTTGCTCTCTGGTAACTTGAATGGGTAATAGATGTGTTGGTCAGATGGTTGGAAGCCCATCTGCTGATCTGCTTCTTGCTCTGTTTGTAACTTGTGCTTGTAACTTGGGTATGTATTCTCTGGAGTTCAGGGTGCTGACTTTTTCCCCTGAACTAGATAAACGATATGTTTGTTTGATTAAAGAAAGATTGTTAACCCATTTTGAGTTGCTTTCCTTTAGTAACGCAGATCTAAGAACCTGTGCTAGCAGCTGCCCTGGGTATGCCAGGGTGCTTGCTGATACAAATAGATATCAACATATATTCTGAAGTCCCTGAGTATGAAAATGGGGGTTCAGACCCTTCCAACTCTTTGCCTGCCTCATTCCTCCTAAACATATTGTGTCATTCTGACATTCAGATCCTATACAAGTTTCACTCATTTCACCAAGGCTCACTAATTATTCTTTTACTTAAACTCTTCCATCATTCATTATCATCCAGTATGCTAAATATGATACTGTTTTTGGTGTTTATTTTTTCATACACATGTCCTGTCTGAGCATGCAGAAAAGCTATCTTTGATCTTTTTATATCCTCAACACCATTTTAGGCATAAGCATCTCATATAAAGGACAACTAAGTGGCACAGGAGAGAGAGTGCTGGACCTGAAGTCAGGAAGTCTCATCTTCCTAAATTAAAAAAATCTGGTCTCAGACACTTACTAGCTATGTGACCCTGGGCAAGTCACCTAACTCCATTTGCCTCAGTTCCTTATCTGTAAAATGAAGTGGAGAAGGCAATGGCAAACCACTCCAGCATTTTCGACAAGAAAACCTGAAATGGGGTCATGAAGAGTCAGACACAACCAAAATGACTCAACAGCAAAATGTTGCCTTCATGCTCTCTTTAGATGAGAAAACTCCTCACAGTACTTTGCTCATTGTCCTACGTGCAAATCAAATGGTCACTGATTATTCAAACAAGTTTTCCATCCCCAGGAGCAGTAACTTCCCAGACCGTATCTGTTAAGGGTTCTGTTGACAACGATGGAACACACTGCCTACTGTAATTATTATTTTGTCTAACTTCAAAGTTTCACATAATCAAGAAGTATTTCTTCATGATAGTGTGGCTAATGATATTGATGATGGTGACAATGATGGTAAAGACAGAGACTCAAATTCGGAAATTTCTAAGACAGGGAGTAACAAAGAGATCAAATAAAGCTGTGCCAGAAGATAAGTTTGCTATCTCTATTTCTTAGATGAAAGTTGCGTCCAAGTCTATTTTTGTATTCCTTCTTGATTTAGGCTTACAGATGTTTTCAGTCAGGACGAAATCAAGTGTCATCAGTGGTCATTGATACTGATTTTTATAAAGACAGGAAATTAGACTTGTGGAGGATGTATGGATGGGGTTTGATTGATGCATAATTCCTGCAACCAGTACCATATTTTTTTTCTTGAGGGAAGAGTGAAAGGACCTAGATCCATGATTTCTATAGTGTAGGAAACTCCCGGTGAGGAAACTACCTCTACCTGGGCAAAAATGTAATTGTTCTGCTACTCCTGTGAGAGAGGTGAAAACTTCTCAGACTATACCTTAAAATGGAGACAGTGCTCTAAACTCTCTAAACTCAAGTTAGGCTTCAGCTGCAGCTAGGCCTAAGTTTTGTTTTTGCAAACTTATCCCTCCCCTGCTTTCACCCATTACCAAATAAGGTATTAAATAATTTCATAGGTTTTCATTGGTTGAAGATTGTTTCCTTGTTCTTTGTACATAGGTGGATTCCCAAGCTAGATTGTAAGACCAAGTTCTCAACCAATGAGGGTAAGGTGGGTAGGAGGGGCTGCTTGTGTTAGGCTATATAACCACGGTTTTGCTTTCTGTAGCCAGCCTCCCTCCTGGTGGGAGGTTCATCCTAGCGAAGGTGACGCTTCTTTTCTTGGGAGAATTGAACAAATTCTTTATGTTCCTACCTAGAGAAGCCTCTGAGTTTTTTATTAAATTTTGGACAGGGTTTTGTTAATTGATTTATATATATTATATATACATATATATATATAATATAATATATTATAATATTGTTAAATGATTTGCTCAGGATCATACAACCAGTTTGGGTCAGAGATAGGACATGAACCCAAGCCTTCCCAAGTCTGAGATAATCTCTCTACTAACCAACCAGTGACTGTCTCTCAGCTCCACATGGGAAGCCAACTACCATAAGGAAAAGTAAATCCCCTGTACCCAGTCAATCTGTAGCCATTCCCTCTCACTTCTTGTCACCCATCACTTACTTGCTCTGTTATTTCCCTCTCTTCCTCCTCACTCTCCATATTACAAGGGGCTAGGTGGGTCCATAATGACTTGCTACATGGCCCTCAGATCGAATGACTAAATTCAAGCTAGATGTTTATAAAATGTATGACCCTTTTTCTTTAATTACTCCTAGTTTAATTCCACAGTTACTTTCACCGCATATAGTGACTCATTTGTTTAAAACCACTGCCATATATGCTGCAGTTACAAATGCTTTCCTGAGAGTCAGATTAATGTCCTTCTTTGTTTCCAGCTTATCTTCAGCCTGTCTGTAGTAATATACTCAAACCAAACAAACCTATTTTTCACTCACAGCCTTCCTTTTATGAGTCCCGCTGATGGTTCCTTAATAAATAATGCATTTCTAAATGTTCCTAAGCTTTTCTCCTTATTAATAATTCTAGTAGCTTTCCCATGGATGAAGGGGTTTATTTGGTCATGGACTGGATTTTCTTGCTTTTTTCTCTGCTTATACCTTCTCAATATATTAGTGTCTGTGTGTGGGGGGGGGGTGTAGAGAGAGAGAGGGAAGGAGAAAGAGAGAGGGAGTGATTGAGAGAATATCAGTGCAATGCCTTGAAGATAATAATAATGATATTTGTTGAGTGAATGAATTAATATTTGCAAACTATAACCGTATCTTAAGGAACAGCATTAGTTGCTTCCCTGAAGAACTGTTTCTTTAATGGTGTCCACAAAAGAACCATAGAGGTTCTGTTACACATTAAATCAGGTCTAAAATACTTGCCTGAGAATTGGTGCTTGCAAAATGTTTTCTGTATTTTAAATATCCTATCTAAATGATGGCAAAATCTTACAGCATTTTCTCTGAACTTGCTATCTTTATGGGGATAGGTAAACCAAGTGAAAAAAAAGTTGGTAACAATGTTTATTTGACAGTCTGTTTGATGAGAAACTAATCATTCTTGTTAATTCAATGAAATCATTCACTAATTCAAGACAATAAACTAATCAGGTTCACCTAACTGCCTCTTATGTTTTAGTAAGAAAACCCAAATCTTTACATGACTTTTATTTTTGCGAGGACATTTGACTAGTTGTTTTCAGTGGTATGGGGATCTTCAAATATGGGAACTTCTTTCAAGAATGAAGATAGTTAATTCTTCTCTAGCAGTCTCCAGTAGTTGATTGGATTCTGTGACTTTCCCATGGTCCTACCTCTAGAAGGAGTCAGACAGAGACAGGATGTATCTCCAGTTTTCCCTCACACTCAAATGTCAAATATTTATATTAAAAGTAATAACATATTAAATTTGCATATTTTATCCATATAAGAACATAGATGCTTATAGATATTACTCAATTAATTCCCAAGAGTTTCTTTGTGTTACTATGTGACACACACAATCAAAAAGAAGCACAGTGCTCCTCAATCTCTTGAAAATTCATTTCACCTATTTATTTTATCGAATACTGTCTGTATCTTTGGTTAACCTATTTGAAGAAAAAGATGGATAAACACGATGAATGGTTAACCTGGGGCTTTTCATCAAAAGGGAAGATCTAGGCAGGAGAAGGGGAAGGCCACAAAGGTGCAGAATTGTACTAGGGTGAGAAGATGAGAAGGACAAAAAAAAAATTGAGAAGGTAGCTGAGGAATAATGGCAAAATCTGGGGAATGAGAAACAGAGGAATAAATGACTGGATATCAAAATGGGGCTTCTGGGAAGAATTTATCTATGGAAGATGAGAGCTGCAAAGAGGAGAGACATTCCAGGATAAGTGGAACTGAAATGTGGTGAAGTTCAAAGTGTTAGAAGCAAAACTAGGGGAGGAAAGAAATTAAGATCTTTATCGGAATTACCCAGTTTTGCTAAAACTTTTTTAAAATTGGCATTAGTGGATCTGTTTGATGCATCTATATTCAATTGGGTATTTAGAAAAATAAAAGTCATAAGTCATCCTGTCTAAAAATGGCTGCTCTTCCTCTTTACCCTCTGAGTCATGGTTCTTTTTTGCCATAAACATGAAAGTCTCAGGAGAATGAAGGTCTTAAAAAGTTAATCAGAATTTTCTCTGAGATCAGCAAAATTAACTTAGAAAAAGTAGAAAAGACATGTTAATCAGAAGTCATTCCAACATTTACTTTCTTCAGTACAATTGTCCTAGATTGTGCCTAAATTAAAATTTTTTTTAATTGACCATTGACCAATTAAGCACATTTGAAGAAGCTGAGCCAGGGAGAAATCTGGATTTAAGCCTTGCCTTTCAGAGCAGGGTAAGTTTTACTTCTTGTACTTATCCATGTATTACTAATGATTTCTAAACAAACCCAAGAGCTGATAGCTGTGGGACCCAGAATCACAGAGAAAGGAATGCAAATATAATTGATGTGCTCTAAGTCTCAAATCTCATGTAATCCACTGATTTGTCCTCATTTCCATATTACCACTGTCCCAGAGAGGCCAATGTTTAGGATTAGCTAACTAGTTTTTTGTGGCTGACAATTTAGACCCCGATTTAGGAAGGAAAGATAGTGTGAGGATTGTCTGGATACACGTTTCCTTTTATGTGTTTTTGTTATTAGAACTCAGCTTGCTCTAAGTAAATATATTTCCCATTCACTAAGAATGCTGAACAAAATTGTTTCCAAAGAATCAAAGTCTGGGTAAGAATTACCATGTTCTCTATTTCTTGTAGTAAAACATTAGAGCTTATACCAAACTCTAGGGAAAAAGTCAAAATCCCAATTCATTAATAAATATGTAAGTAAGATAGTCCTCTCTTGGCTGAAGGCTTCTTACAAGGCTCACTTCCTACGTTCAAATCCTTCATTGATTAGTAAATGGTAACTAAAGTTAAAACTCAATGGTGGAGTGTTCAAATTCCTTTGCAATCTATATCCAACATACTTTTAAAACTTTTTCTTATATTTTTTTCTTCACATACTGTGTGTTTGAACCAAGCCAAACTCTGTTCCTCAAACATATCCATCACTCCCTCACTTCTGTGCTTTTGTTTACCTTGTTTACTATCCCATAAATTGCCGGCCCACCTTCCACTGACTCCTGTTTCTCTACCTTTGAAACCCTTTTTATATCATTGAACTTTACAATTTAAGACCCAATCCAAATGCTACCTCCTTTATAATGCCTTCCTTTACCCTCCAAGTTAAAAGTGGTTTCATCTGAAATCTCATATTACTTTTTGATTTTGTTTTTCTATTCAAATTTACTTTGTTTTCAGTTCCAGTTTATTTACCTATTATACCCCCCACACTGAGAGAGAAGGTAAGAAACACAAATCTCATTAAAATTTAAAGTCATGAAAAATAAATGTTCACATTACCCATTTTCCAAGAACAAAAACAAAATAATAAAAAAGAAAAAGAAATAAAGAGAAAAAATATGCTTGCATTTGTACTCTGTCAGTTCTCGATCTGGATTTGTATAGCATTTTTCATCACATGTCCTTTATAATTGTGGCTTCTAAGTCTTTTGCATTTGATTAGCTTTACAATAGTGCTATTGCCATGTAAATTGTTTTTCTGGTTCTATTCATTTCACTTTGCATCACTTCATATAAATCTTCCCAGGTTTTCTGCTGAGATAATTTTTACTTCAATTAAAACACAATAGATTCTGCTACAGGCCTTTATTTTAACTCTGTGCATCTTTCTGTTTCAAGTGTGCTTGTTTGATTCTGGTTTCTAATTCATATTGCTCTCCCTTTCTTTTTTATAGGTGGGTTCATCCCATTCTCATTCACAGTTATAACTAAATGTGTATTTTCCTCTATCAATTTTCTTGTATTTATCATTCTTTTTTTTATCTTGTTCCTTCTGTAACAGTCTGTTATGCTTCTTTATATTGTATTTAATCTGTCCTTCCTTTATCCCCTCTCTTCTTCTCTTAAGCTATTTCTTCCTCTTTCCATTAGAAAATGTATATTTCTGTAACCAAATGCGTCTGTGTCTACCAATCTATCTACTTAACTATCCATTTATCAATCTAAAAATGAATTTTAATCCAAATGATTTCTAAGGTTCCTTCAAATGAGTTCTATGAATGAAATTGATGGTAGAGTAGGAAAATCTATGGGAAGAATTTCAAAGAAGTTTTTATCGTTTTTAACCTGCTCAGAAAATTTGAATGTCACTGGATCCTATTATCCTCCCACAAACCTTAGGTGTTTCACCTTCTTAGAGTGAAGTGGCCAGGAACTAGTTAAGCTATGAACTCAAGAGTTTAGCCAGGAAATAGTTAAGTATTACTTTGTGAAATAAGAAATGAGTTCAGAGTACCCAAACGGAAACCGTATCCAAAGCAGAACTTAGTAAACTAGAAGCAGCTATGTGACAAAGCCTGCACCCCATGCCCAACCCCATTTTCACTCTCCTAGCTTATTGAGGTCATCACATTCTGCTGGTCCCTACTTCACAGTTCCCTGAAGATAAAAGAATAGATCCCCGTACCTGGATACCATCTAGTAATCAATTAATTATAAAAGAGTAACTGCTTACACCTGGTACCAGTTAGTTTTGGTTACAGATTGTTTCTGGATACCAATTTAGTTGTAGTTACAGATTACATTTGGATATCAATTTGGATATTGATTAAGTTGTTAGAAACCCAAAATGGTATAAAAGACGCTGTATTTCTGGATCAGGTTGCTGTTCCTTTAATTGGAATATGGGACAGCTGCCAGCTGGCTAAATTAATTACAATTAAAGCTCCTTAAACTTTTGATTGGACTCTGTGGTCACTCTGTTACAGCTCACTAAAATCCTTCTGGGTCATAACAAGAGATAAATCATTTTGGGGGCAACTTTTCTTATTTATTTTCTTATTTCTTCAGTTTCAGTCAAGTGACAAAGCACAATTCCTTTCATCTTTACCTCTACATAATTGACCAAAAAGGAAGATCTGAATTGTTCCTAGAAGCTTTTGCCTTATCTAAAACTGTAATATCTTATAAAATTATATTGATATTTATTTACTTATAGCTTAAGAAAGCTAAACATTATTGATACAATGAATCACATTCCATAACTTCACTAAAGTTAGTAAGAACTTGAGAGGAATACTGCTAAAGTTAACAGAGATTCTGTAAATTTGTCGCATGCAATGCTGTATGATTGTCTAGAAACAAACCACCCTGATGTCCAAAATTTGCTAGATACCCTTTAAAAGTGATTCGGTTTCAAAATGATTTTTTTGCACATTTGCAAGTATATCATATGATATGGATGTATGATATATAGATAGGATTTCCAGAATACATTTTTTTAATGAAGATTATGATCACTTAATAGGCTTATAACAATTACAAGTAGAATTGAGAGAAAATTGGTTTTCATCTCCACATTAACTTTGGTATTCTTTCCCCTTCTCACTCTTTCTCTTCCCTATGGCTTACTTTAATGAGTGGGACATCTATAACACCTCCTTGCTTCCTTCTTTCTCTCATCCCTGCCCTATTGTCTTACTTGGTATCAGTACAGACTTGGCACTGGGGTTGGTAATGGACTTGGCATAGTTGAAGGTAATTGTTTTGTCTCAAGATTGTCCCAGTTTTCTTTTTTTTGAGGGGGGAGGGGATA
This sequence comes from Pseudocheirus occidentalis, assembly GCA_028646575.1. Taxonomy (NCBI): domain Eukaryota; kingdom Metazoa; phylum Chordata; class Mammalia; order Diprotodontia; family Pseudocheiridae; genus Pseudocheirus; species Pseudocheirus occidentalis. Next base: position 277,637,734 of record CM053594.1, on the reverse strand, counting down.
AGACAGTATTTGGGCTAACTAATTGCTGTAGGTCTTAAGCATATGAATAGATGAACTAGGGCTTTAGGGCATCTGAACTTGGGCAGGGCAAAGATTATAACTGAATGATTAAGATGGACACTTTTCACCATAGCTGAGAATATATATTATCATGATAATAGCTTTCATTTATATTTCACTTTTAAAGCTTACAACACACTTCATAATTATCAACTGATTTAATCTTTGAAACAAAGAGGTAAATGCTATCATTATTCCCTTTCTACAGATGAAGAAACTGAGGTTGAGACTAGTCAAGTGACTTTCTTAGAGTCACACAGGTAGTATGTGTCTGAGAGAAGATTTGAATTCTGCTTTTCCTGACTCCAAGTACTGGGGTCTTACTAGGTGCCAATTTAGCTAGAAGGGTGAAAGGGAACCAACAAGAAGTCTGGTGAGCAAGCAGAATATGAACTAAACATGGAAAGATGATAAAATTGGAGCCAACATGATGATAAAGTAATAGCCAACTTCTCTCACAGAAGGGTGAACCAAATCCGAGGTGTCCATCTCCAAATTAAGCCCCATGTGTGGGAGGGGTAGGACAGAGACTTTAAAGGGATTAAAACAATTTTTAAAAAATTAATGCAGGTAGCAACACTAGAACTCCATAAGATCTCTCCAATACCACCTAAAATACCTATAAAATATGACTCTAAACAAATTTTAGAGCTCTAGACTCCACAAAAATGGCAGAGTTACAAAGCTCCCACTGAAGGCAACTCAGCACGCAGTCAATCACAGCATGTTGGAAGCAGAGCCCAGACCCATGTGGTTTCAGCCCCAGGGTGTCCAGGAGAAGCCGAAGCTGTAGTGTTCAGGAGAGTGGATCATCAGCAGCTGTGGTAATTTCCAGAATCACCAACCCACAAGAGCCAAGGACAAAGGGAAAAGGTCAGTGGAACTTGGCTAAATTTGGGGAAGAGGTTTGAGCCAAACTGCCTCCAGGGCAGCAGTCTGAAGTGGCGGTCCTGCAGCCATCTCCATGTAGCTGCTTCAGCAGCTCCTGCCCTGCAGATTGCAGGGGGGGGCAAGCAATCATTCAGAGGCTAAGTGCTCTTGCCTAGAGCTGCCTGGATCAGATTGTGGTCTTGTGTGGTGATCCTGAGGTGTGTTTTCAGTGAGCCAAAAGTGGTGGGGGCTGCAAAAAATGGCGGCCTCCGAAAAGCTCGGCAGTTGCAAAAACCACAGCCATTTGGGACAGAATTCTCCTCTCTGAAAGCAGAGTTTTACTACTGAGCCCAAAAGCCACATAACTGACTGGCAACATGAACAGGCAAAGGAAGAAAAGCAAGAACAGCAATACAACTTTAGATTCCTTTTTTGGGGACAAAAAGGACCAAACCATGGAAGAAGAGGAAGACAACACAGTCAGAACTCCCATACCAAAAGCTTCCAAGAAAAATATGAACTGGATAGAGGCCATAAAGAAGCTTAAAAAGAAATATGAAAATGAAATAAGAGAAGTGGAGGAAAAATTGGGGAGAGAAATGAGAATGATGCAAGAAAATCATGAAAAGAGAGTCAACAACCTGACTGAAAAAAATAACACCTTAAAAAATAGACTAACTCAAATGGCAAAGGAGGCCCAAAAAGCCAATCAGGAGAAGAATGCCTTAAAAGTTGAATTTGCCAGATGGAAAA
>CM053594.1:277624609-277635951 GCA_028646575.1 Pseudocheirus occidentalis | reverse complement strand
AGAGAATAATTCCTTCAGAATTAGAGTGGAGTAAATGGAAGCAAATGACTTTATGAGAAATCAAGATACTTTTAAACAGATCCAAACAAATGAAAAAAATAGAAGACAATGTGAAATATCTCATTGAAAACACCACTGACCTGGAATATAGATCCAGGAGAGATAATTTAAAAATTACTGGACTACCTGAAAGCCATGATCAAAAATAAAGGACCTAGAAAGCATCCTTCAAGAAATTCTCATAAAATTGCCCAGATATTTTATAACTAGAGGGCAAAATAGAACTTCAAAGAATTTGCCAATCACCTCTTGATCCCAAAAAGATCCCCCCCCCCAAAAAAAACTCCTAGGAATGTTATAACCAGATTCCAGAGTTACCAGATCAAGGAGCAAATATTACAAGCTGCCAAGAAGAAACAATTTGAATACTGTGGAAACAGAATCAGGATAACCCAGGAGCTAGCAGCTTCTACCTTAAGAAACCAAAGGGCCTGGAATATGATATTCCAGAGATCAAGAGAGCTAGGATTAAAACCAAGAATCACCTACTCAGCAAAAATGAGTATAATGTTTCAGGGGAAAATATGGTCATTCAGTGAGGTGCTTTCAAGGTGCTTTCAAGCTCTCTTGAGGAAAAAATCAGAATTGAACAGAAAATTTGACATTCAAACACAAGAAGTATGAGAAGGTAAACAAAGAAAAGAAATCATAAGAAACTTATCAAAGTTGAAATATTTACATGTGAACATGGAAAAATGAGAATTGTAACTTGTGAAACTTTTCTCAGTATGAGGACAGGTGAAGGGAATATAAATGTATATACATGTATACATACACATATGTCTATATAGGAGGGTATATACATATGAACACATATGAGTGTGTATATTTATGTGTATGTAGACAGAGGGTACAGGATCAATTGAATATGTAGGGATGATATTTTAAAAGGTGTAATTATGAGGTGGGAGAGGAATTTAATGAGAGGAGACAGGGAGAGACAGAATGGGGTTAATCATCTCATATAGAAGAGGCAAGGGATAGCTGTTATAATGGAGGGGAGGAACAGGGAGGCAAAAAGAGAGTGGGTCAACCTTACTCTCATTGAATTTGGCTTAGGGAGGGAATGACATACACTCCAAATTGGATATCTTGCCCTACAGGAGAATAGGGAGAAAGGGATGACAGGAGGGATGATGGAGGGGAGGGCAGGTTGAGGGGGAGCGTTGTTAGGAGCACACATTTTTGTAAAGGGACAGGTTCAAAGTAGAGAATAGAACAAGTTGGGGGGGCAGGATAAGATTGAGGGAAATATAGTCAGTGTTACACAATATGTCCGTTGTGGAGATGTTCTGCGTAACTACACATGTACATCCTGTATTGAATTACCTGTCTTTCTAGTGGGTGTGGGTGACAAAGGAGGAATGGAAAGGATCTAGAATTTAAAGTTTTAAAATCAAATGATAAAAATATATATTTCTTATTATTATTATTTACATGCAACTGGGAAATAAGATATACAGACACTGGGATAGGGAGATTCATCTTACCCTACCAGAAAGTCAAAGGAGGCATGGAGGAGGATATAGGAGAGTGCAGACTGGGGGAGGGGGTATACAGTGGGATTGCCATTTTGCTGTAGTGGGTAGGGGAAAGATGGGGAGAAATTTTGTAACTCAAAATCTTGTGGTAATCAATGATGTAAATCAACAAACAAAAGTTAAAGGAAAAGCAATTTAAAAAAAATTAATGCAAATCAAACTGTGTTAGAATGGGTTCTTTGATTTCTTTATTTTGACCCTTATATAGAGGCAGTTCTGGTCTCAAAGCATGGAGAACATTATTTAAAACATGAGTCAAACTAAAGTAGATCTTGCAGTACATCTTGATTTCTTTGCAGCTTTTAACACTGCTGATGATCCTTTCTTCCTGGTTACCATCTCCTCCCTGGAATCCTATGACATTACTCATTCTTGATTCTCGTCTTTCTTGAATTTTCCTGGGTTATTATTATTTTTTCCTGACCACTAAATATGGTCTTCAAGGATTCTTTTCTCATCTTTTGATGCTCTCTGCTTAAATGATACCATCAAGTTCTGTGAGTTAACAATTATATTATCTTTGTGCAGATGAATATCTATCCTCTATATCAACTTCTAATCCCCTCCTGAATATCAATATTCCTTCTAGACATCTCTATTTGGATAGACATCATAAACTCAACATTCCCAAAAGAGAACCAAGCCTTTGGAAAAGGACTATGTTTGGATATAAAAAACATGTCTTCAACTCTTGACTCTGTGACTTCCTACGAGTGAGCCCATGGGTCAGTCCCTTCTCTGGGCTTCCTTATATAGAAAATAAATAGATTTCTTCTTGTTCCAAATCTATGATCCTACAAACTTCTTATATTTGCCCCAAATTAATCCTACTATAAACTTCCCTCTTTCTGTTGAGGGGACAATTGTCATTCTAATCTACTAGTTTCAGAAACTCAGAATTATACTTAACCCTTCTCCATCTCTCTCTCTCTCTCTCTCTGTCTCTCTCTCTCTCTCTGTCTTTCTCTCTCTCTCTCTCTCTTTGTGTCATATCTAATCGGTTGCCATATATTGTTCATTCTACCTTCATAGTATCTTTTGCATCTATTACCTTCTCTCTATTCACTTGGCTATCATCTTTATTGAGCCTCTCTGCTCTTTTCATCTGAATTATAACATCCTAATAAACAGCAAGCATCTATAAGCATTTTTTCACTCTCATAGATTTAAAGTTTTGAATACATCACCATTTCACACACTTAAGTACCTGCTTTAGATAAAATCCATATCTTCATTCAATTTCCTGTTTGATTGGAACTCTTAGGGACATAGACAATACCCCATTGCAAGTCATTGAACTCTAACTTCAGAAAATCAATTCAGTCAAGTTCATTTTTGTAATAAATTTGTTGATTTTATTAAATAACATGTGTAAATTGTTTTATAAATATTAGAGCATAATAAAAATACTGTTGCTGCTGCTGCTGCTGCTACTACTACTACTACTACTACTACTACTACTATTACATGAATGGTATTTTGTGAATTGTTGGGAATATAAAGATAACACTACCTGCACTTAAGGAACTTAGATTTTATTGACAGAATTTCCCCTGCAAATAGATGAGTTAACATAAAGTATATAAAATGTATGCTAACAATACTATTTTTCATAAAGGAGAAAACATTAGCAACTAGGGGACCAGGAAAGAGAGAGTAGAGAAGGTGATCAATAAGTTGTAGTTTGAGGAAGACTAAGTTGTTTAAGAAGTGGTTAGAGACACAAAATATCCTACATACAAAAAGGACAATGTAATATCAGATAAAGGGGAAAAAAGATAGTGGCTCCATTTAAGTGTAATACAGTGTGAGTAGTGTTTTCAACAGACAGTTCTCAATCAATGCTGAAGCCATTGACCACATACCTCAGGTTGAATCACTCTCTAGCCAAATTTCAAACTGAAGAAGAGGTTTTGATTGCCATTATGCTCCTCTCATGTGCAAAGTGCCTCATACTGATTCTATTCCAGCAGAGGCACACAAGGCAGGAAATTCACTGCTTATACAAAAGCTGACTTAAATCTTTTGGGCTATACAACAAGAGTAGGTTATCCCCAAGGAGTTTAAGGATGTCTCCACTGTCCATCTCTATAAGGAAAAGAAAATAGGTTGTCCTGTGATAATCATGGGAGGTGTGTGTGTGTGTGTGTATGTGTGTGCATGTGTGTGTATATCTTAGTCATTGTCAATAACATTTTGCCAAAGTCATCCTTAATTTTCTGATTCTTCACTTGAAAGATGGCCATCAACCAAAGAACCAGTGTGCCTATAGAAATGGCTAAGGAATGGTTGAGATAGTGCTTGTAGCTTGGCAACTCCAAGAGACATTGTAGGAGCAGAACAGAGATTTGTACACAACATCGTTCAATCTGACTAAGGCCTTTGATGCTCTCAGTCATGATGTCTTGTGGAAGCCCATGGTGAAATTTGCTTGACCAGAGAAGTTTGATAGTGTATGCCGGTTTCATGATGGCATGCTTGCATGGGTTCTGGATAATGATCCTCTCCTGTTTTCCTAGTGACTAATGGGGTGATAGAGGATTGTGTGCTTGCTCCCATGCTGTTTAGCGTGATGTTTTCAGTGATGTTGTCAGATGACTTCAACAAGGACAAAAACACTATCAAGATCAGCTATGATGCTGATAATAAATTATTCAACTGGACATGGCTTTAAGCCAAGACTGAAGTGGAGAGAGAGTTGGTGCATGATTTTTTGTTTGTATATGATTGTGCACTCAACACAGCCTCTAAAGCTGAGATGCAACAGAGTGTGATTCTCTGTCACTTGTGCTTATTTTGTCCTGACAATTAATGCCAAGAAAACACAGATTCTCCACCAGCCAGAATTATACCATCCATCTATGGAATTGAGCAAATGGAGAAAATTTGAATGCTGTGGATAAGTTCACTTACCTTGAGAGTATGCTTTCTAGATATGTAAACATAGATGATGAAGTTCATACACACATTGCCAGAGCTAGGTTAGTATTTGGGAGACTCTGAAAGAAGGTATGGGAGAGAAGAAATAAAATACTAGGCTCTACCAAACTGAAGGTCTACAGAGATGTTGTGTTGACCTCATTGTTGTGTCTGTAAAATCTGGATAGTCTCTCAGTGCCTTATCAGAAAATAGAGCCATTTCCATTTGAATTATCTTAGGAAGATTATAGAGATCACCTGGCAAGATAAGGTACTTACTGACACTGACATTGTTTCTCCAGCTAATTTGCCAAGCATTCAAACTCTACTGCTGACAGCACAGCTCTGATGGGCTGGCCATGTTGTTTTAATGCTGGACATTCCTTTGCATAAAAGACTTTGTCATGGACTACTCACACAAGGCAAGCAATCAGATGGAGGTCAGAAGAAGCTGTACAAGGACACTCTCAAGATTTCTCTAAAGATTTTTGGTATTATTTATTAGAATTTGGAGGCACTGGCACAGGACTATCTGGCATGATATGCCCAATCAAATGAGGTGCCATGATCTATAAGTAAAGCAAAATTGAAGTAGCTCAAAAGAAGTGTGAGATGCATGAATTTAGATACATTTCTACTCAATAGTCCTATGGACTATTTTTGTACGAGTTGTGGTACAGACTTCTGAACTGGAAGGGTTTGATCAGCTGCAGTCAGGCACACAGTATGCTGATCCCATTATGATGCTATTTTAATAGGTCCTCTTTGATTATGAAGGACAACAATGTAGAGTAAGTAGACTGGAACAATGCATAATAACTCTGGGAAGGTATTTGAAACCTACATCGAGGAGGATTTTAAAATCCAGACTGGGGATTTTATATTGTAACCTATAATAGCTGTGAACTCACTAAAGATTTTTGAGGAGGGATGGTGACACAATCAGATCTGTGTTTTATGTATATCCATTTGGCAACTGCATGGAGGGTGTAGTAGAGAACATTCCCTTTGCCCAAACAACTGCTAACTATACATGTATACCAAGGTCAAAGAAATAAGGATGCACTGTACACCAAACTACTTTAGGCAATACTTTCTGAAGTAACAAAAAATTGGAGACAAAACAGAAGCCCATTGACTGGCATTTATTCACCTAAATAAATTGTGAACATGAATCTAATGGAAAAAAATATTGTGCCATAAGAAACAGTGAGTGTGGAGAATAAAGAAAAGCAAAGAAAAACTCATATGAAGTAATACAGTACAGTAATAAGAATGAGAAATCAAGAAATCAGTAAATAAACATTCATTATGTAGGAAAATAAGGTGTTAAAAAGTGCAATTAAAGACAATAAAAAAGGAAGTGAAGACAGTGTAATTATAATGGTCAGCCATGGATCCAAAGAAGAGAGCTGAAAATGAACCACCTCCATTCTTTGTAGGGGCATGCTATGAGTATTACTGTTAAATAATATAGTTAGTTAATATGGTTAGAGTTGATGGATATATGGTTTATATAATGGTTGGGTGATTTAGTAAATAAATCAAGTCACTCTATCCTATTTTAAGAGAAAAGTTAATCACTCCAATCATAGGCTTTTGTCTAAATGTGAAAATTCCTTTAAATTAGAGTGGCCAAAAAAAAAAAGATGTTTGCATAGGCTGGGGGAAATTTGGCCATGGTCTAGGGATTTTCTGCAAATTATCAAGTTAGTTAGGAGTAGAATCATTCAAAAAAATTGGAGAGGGTGGTGTTGCATTAAACCCCTCCAAAAGTAACCACCTTTCAGAGAAGCAGAGGCCTTAGTTTCTGCCATGGATCTCATTCTTTCCTCCACTGTCTTTGACCAAAGGATTCTGAAATTTGAAGGGATTGAAGGATGTCAGACATTTCCCTATCAGTGTGCTAATAGCCTTGGTTCAGATGATAGCAATGTCTGCTCTGGGAGACAAGAATAGACGACATGTATTTATAGCTTAGCAAGGAAATGAGCAAAGTAAGTGTATTGTGTAAGGGAAGCTTCTTGAACACCTCCATGTATGATATAAATGGACTTTCAGCAAGTAGCATCTGCAAGTTACTACTTTGTCACATGTTCTCTTTAAACTAAAGCCTACTTTTCACTGAACTCTGTGTGTGTGTGTGTGTATTAGTTGATGGGTTTATTAGTGATATTTTTAGGAGGGTTATAGCATCTTACTGTATAACTTTAGTAATAACATTCTCTCTCTCTCTCTCTCTCTCTCTCTCTCTCTCTCTTTCTCTCTTTCCCTCCCTCCTCTAGGACTGCCTACATGACATAGTCCATAGCACTAGGACAAAAGAAGAATCATGTCCCTTTCTCTTCAAGAGCAGAGCCTTATATGTAGCCTTATACAAGACTGTTTTATGAGAATGGGAATGGAGACAAGGCTTCTCAGACCTTTTCTATCTAGGTTTGCTGAACTATTAAATATGCCATTCTTTGTTTCAAAAATTATTTGTTAGTAGATATGGCTGTCTATGGAAGAAATGAGGAATATATTTGGAAAAGAAAGTATTTTAAAAACAAAATATAATGATATAACTTACAAATCAACTTTTTTGGAATTATTTAATTTTTAAATTAATGAAATAATTAAATGAATAATATACTAAAGAATAATTAATAAATTAAATACTGTAATAATAAATTAATTAAATAATAATAAATTATTATTTAATTTTTGAAATTATCACTCTGAATTTGTCAAATACTAATAATCATGAAAATGTCCATATACTTTAAAAGAGGAAGATTCTGCATGAAAATAACAGTTTCCCTTACTGTTATTTCTTTTGTTTGTTTGTTTGTTTTTTAGAAGGAAGAGGGGGCAGCTAGGTGGTGCAGTGTGTAGAGCACCAACCCTGGAGTCATGAGGACCTGAGTTCAAATTTGACCTCAGACACTTAACACGTACTAGCTGTGTGACCTTGGGTAAGTCACTTAACCTCAATTGGCCTGCTTTCCCCCTCCAAAAAAAAAAAACAAATTTAAAGAGTTGCTGACAAATGACTACCTTTTGGGGGAAGGAGGGAGTGAAGAGGGGAGGAGAAGGAGGGGGAGAAAATTTGAAACTCAAGGGATTGTGGAACTGAATGTTGTAAACTAAAAGTAAATAAATAAATTAAAATAAAATAAGGAGAAGTAATTTTTGATAATTCTTTATTCCATTAATGGTCATTAATTTCCCTGTAGAATTACATTTATTTTTCTTTCAAGGTAAGTGATTCTTTGTTGTAACCATTTAAGCTCCATCCTAAAATCTAAGATGTTATCTCTTTTATAGCTGTTGCTGCCAAGCATTATGTGATCCTGATTATGGTTCCTTCGTATTTACATAATTAATTTTGGCTTCATGAAATTTTTTTTTTCTTTGACATGGAAACTGAAGTTTGGCTAAGATGATTCTTCGAGTTTTTATTTTGAGATATCTTTGAAGAGATGACCAGTGTATTCCATCTCCTTCTTCTAATTCTTCTTTTTTGTTATTTTTATTTTCCCTTCTGACTTTAGTAAATCTAGGTCAAATTCACTGAATTAATTTTAAGCTTCTAAATTATGGTGTTCAAGCTTCCTATTGTTTGTATGGTTTTCTTGATTTTTAAGGAAATGGAGAAATTCCTAAATTATCTCCCTATGACTTATTATCTAAGTCATTTGTTTATGATGGTAGATATCCTTATATTTTCTTTTTTTAATCATTTGATTTTGTTATATTTCATATTATTCCATACAGTTGTTGAATTCTATTTGCTGTATTCTAATTTTTAAGAAAGTTGTAATTGGGCAAGGTTTTCCACCTTCTGTTTAAATGGGTTTTATTTTAGGCAGGTAGGTGGCATTGTGAATGGAGCACAGGATCCAGTGTTAGGAAGACCTAAGATAAAATCCAGGCTCAGGCACTAATTAATTATGTGACCAAGGGGACAAGTCACTTAGCATCTTTCTGCCTCAGTGTTTTCACCTACCAGATGGTGATAATAATATCATCTACCTCTGAGTTTTGTTGTAAGGATAAAATGAGTTAATATTTTTGAAGTACTCTGCCAACTTAAAAGTACTATAAAGCCTATTGCAAGTCAGTGCAACTTTATTCGTTAATAACTTAAAACTGCACAAAGATTTTTGGGGACACCTTGAATGTACACTATTGTCATTGATGTTGTTTTTTCCTTTTTTAAGAATTCTAATTGGTTTTTTTTAAATCTATGTAATTTCTTTTAAGTTCTCTTATAGTGCTTGGTCAAGACAAATTTTTTCTTTCTTTTTTATTTTTTCATTCTTTCTTCCTTATTTCCTCCATCCCTTTATTTTGTTTCTCACTTTATCTTTTTTCTCTCCCCTCTCTCCCTTTTCTATTTCTCCCTTTTCTCCTTCCCTCCCTCCTTTCTTCTTCCTTCTTTCCCTATATCCTTCCCTTTTTCCTTCCTACCTTCTCTCTTTTCCCCTTTCTCTTTCCCTCTCTCCCTCCCTCTCCTCTCCTTTCTTCTTTCTGTCTTTGTTTATACTTAAAACTCTCCAATTTGCCACTTGAGCATCTTTTGGCTTACAAAGTTTTCTATTTCCTTTTTGCTCACATTTTCAGGTTCATTTTCTGACTTGGGACTTTGCTTAAGGTTCTACTTCTTCCGTAATTATGCAATAGGATGCTGAGACCCAGATTTCTTTTGACTTTTATTCCCTGGGCTCCTTCTAGTGTCATTTACCACTCCTCATATGTGTTATAGTAATAGAACTGGCCAGTTTCAGAGCCCCAAGTCAGACCTTTGGAGTCAGTTCTTCCTGGTCAGGGAAGTGCTGTGGTCTTGAGTACCCCTAGAATTCACCAATTAAGGTGGATTGCCTCTGGGATTTCCCTGGTCAGCATGCTGCTGTTGGCTTCTGGCCTATTAACCAGAGCTCATGCTGGCTTTCCTAGCGTGATTCAAGTTCTGCTGCCCATATGTGTGGCAATATTCTTGTATAGGTCCAAGTTGGGGAAGGAGCTTACTGATATTTCTCTTTTATTGTTTTATCTTTATGAACTTTGGTGCTTTATTGAGATCATTGTCAAGTATATGTGGGAGAGGTAGGCTTCCTCATGACCTTTCAGGTTGTTATCTTCTCTGGACATCTCCAAAGTACTTCATATAAATCATCTCATTTGAGCCTCCCAACAATCCTATGAGGTAGGTGCCCTCCTTGACATTTTATAGATGAGGAAAATAGGTCCTAGAGAGGTTAAATGACTTTTCCATGGTCATAAATCTAGTAAGTATTAGGGGCAGGATTTGATGTGAGGTCCTCCCAATTTAAAGGTCAGCATTTTATCCATTATATAATGGTGCTTCTCTATGCAGTCTGAGAAGAATCACTCTGAAACATCTAACCCAGCACTAGATAACTAAAATACAAAGAGTTGAGAATGCCATTTTTACTGTTTTAATCTACACAGTGGGGAACAAGTTTTTGCTTTATCTGTACTTGTACCTTACATCATCTTTCACCAAATAAAGGTCTATTGACAATCTCGTCTCTATGTTGTCAATCTATTGTTTAAATTGATTTTATTATTTTTTTAAGGAAGAAGTGGGGAACAAAAGAAAGTAATCATTTATTGAATGTTAGTGAAGTGTTTCAGGTTTCACCCCTGATTTCCCATTTAGAGTATTCCAGCACATCATTTTTGAAAAGTTAATTGGAAAATTATGCACTTAGGCTCAGTTAAACACTCATTCAGTGAAATGTTCAACCTGAAAAAAAATTAAACCTTGTCTCTGTGTTCAAATAATTTTGTGTGATTATCATGAAAACCTATAATTTGAAAGCTAGGAGCTGAAAGATTAGGGCTCTGAGAATATAGGAGAAAGGATATGGTTTATTAGCAAAGCATTGGATGGGATGACTGAGGTTCTGGGTTATGATGCTTATTACCTATAGGGCCTTAGGTTAGTCACTTCAAGCCTTTTGTTCCTGTTTTCCTCATTTATAAAATTAAGTGGTTAACTTAGATGTCTTATCATCTTAGATGACCTCTAAACCTTAGAGCTTTAAGTTCCCTTCTAGACATGATATTCCATCACCGATCCCACAAAAAATTAAAGTCTTTTTCAGAGCATAGGATACCTAAATGCACTAAAATCTACATATTGAGACTCCTTAATAAATGAAATAGGAAAGAAATTTATGTAGAATGTCCTAGAAAATTCAATTTAATTCAACTAAAGTTCCCAGAATTTCAATTAAAAAATACTTATTTATATTGTTCTTCACATCACTCGTGTCCACAAGATTTTGAGTTACAAATTTTCTCCCCATCTTTCCCCTACCCACCACCTCAAAACAGCAGTCCCAATATATAGCCCTTACCCTAATCTGCTCTCTCTCCTATGTCCTCCCCATCACCCCTCTGACTTTCCAGTAGGGCAGGATGCGTCTCCCTACCCCAGTGCTGTGTATCTGAATTCCTAGTTGCATGTAGTTAATAATAAATAATAATAATAATATATACATATATATTTTTAACATTTTATTATAGAACTTTAAATTCTAGATTCTTTCCCTTCCTCCCTCATCACCCACTGCCACTGGAAGGAGAAGCAATTCAATACAGGCTGTACATGTCTAATTATGCAGAACATTTCCACAAAGGACATATTGTGAGAGGCTGATTATATGTCTCTCCTTCCTATGCCAAACCCTGCTTGTTCTAGTCTTTACTCTGTCCCTGTCCCTTTACAGAGGTGTGTACTTCCAGCAACACTCCCCCTCCCCTATCCTGCCCTCCCCTCCATCATCCCACCTCTCATCCCATCCCCCC
>CM053594.1:277596906-277624109 GCA_028646575.1 Pseudocheirus occidentalis | reverse complement strand
ATAGAAGTGGGAAAAGGACCCACATGTACAAAAATATTTATTGCAGCTTTCTTTGTGGTGGCAAAAAACTGGGAACTTGGGGGATGCCCATCAATTGGGGAAAGGCTGAACAAGTTATGGTATATGAATGTAATGGAATACTATTGTGCTATAAGAAATGGGAAAGAGATGGACTTCATAATTACCTGGAGAGGCTTATATGAACTGATGCTAAGTGAGAAGAGCAGAACCAGGAAAAATTTGTACACAGTCACAGATACATCATGTGTGATGACCAGCCTTGATAAACTGGACTCCTCTCAGCAACACACAGTTAAAAGACAGCTCTACAAGTCTCAGAATGGAAGGAGATATCTACATTCAGCAAAAGATCTAGAAAGACCAGAGTTTATATGGAGACTGAAGCAACACATGCTATTGTCCTTTTCCATGTTTGGTTTTGTTTCTCTTTTTTCCCCATTATTTGCTCCATTGGTTACAACACTTCTACACAACCAGACTATTGTACAATGTGAAAGTGTCTGCCAATTCCATACATGATGGTATGCCACCATGGTGGGGGGGAGAAGGGAAGGGAGAAAATCTGAAACTCAAGTGATTCTGTAACTGTATCTTGTAAACTAAAAGTAAATAAACGAGTAAAAAAAAGACACACACAAGACCTTTTACAATGCAGGGAAAGAATCAAGGGGCACAGTGAGACTTGTTTGAACCTTACTCTCATCAGATTTGGCTAAAAGGAGTGATAATATATACACACAGTTGAGTAATGTAAAATTGGTGAAAACTATGTGGCCATTTTAGTGATAAGTTGTTATGTCTTAATATTGTGAATACTGTACTTTGAATTCTGTGAATATTTTATCTTAGTTTATTACTGAATAGAGAGTTCACTATACTATGTAATCAGAACCTTGAAGCTGTTCACAGCAGCAGTCCTCTCGAAAGCTGCTTGTGCTTGGCTTTACATTTATGGTGTAGTTGGTGGGATTACAAAGCTTCTAGTTGTTCCAGGATCCATGGCCATTTAGACTGAGATTCTAAGGCTGAGGATCCTGGAGGGGTGGAATGTAATGGCAGGCAAAGAAGTACTAACACCTTGTTTCAGCTATTTAATCATTTAGCACCTTGTTTCTAGTTGAGCTTTTGATTTTATCAAGTCTTTTGTTATGAAGAAGAACTTGTGAACCCCACAAGTTGTAAACCCTAGAACCTGTGAACTCCAATTGCATCAGCAACAGGAAAGAGAGGAGCTAATGACCGTATATAAAGAATGACCCAGCCTGGAGAGAGCAGAATTGAGAACAGAACTTATGGTGGGAGAACTGAGAAGGGAGAAGAACTGAGAAGAGAACTCTTGTGGTAAAGGAGAAAACTTGTGGTATCCCAGCACTCTATGTCTGTTTGTTCTGTCTGTGTTGATGTTTTTTGTGATACTTTGTAGAGAAGCCTTGGGGCCTTACTGGAAGCCCTGAAAGAGGATTTTCTGGTTGTATGTTTACAGAAGTCCTGGAGGAGGGTTTCAGAGGTCCTAGGACTTTACTGATGATTTGTGTTGACCTTTTGGACCTTGTTTGTGGGTCTGTGTTAATTTCACATTGAGATAGTAAATTGATGATGGTGTATGAATGTGTATGAATGTCATTTTGGCTCTGTTAAACTTTGTCTTCCCAAAAACAGGAACTGTGAAAAATTTGAGATAGACTGGACACTGTGAGCTTCAATATGGAATGGGAACTGGACAAGGAACTGGATAAAGAACTGGACAAGGAGCTGGACAGGAAGCTGAGAGATGCCCACCTTTGAATCCAGGTGACAGTTGGGCAGGAGCTGGGACCTTGGAAGAAGAACCATGGAAGCTGAGAGCCAGGCTTGAGTCAAGATGAAAGAAGACTTTACTTGGATACTCTGTACTGATTGAGAAGATGATGATTTTCTGTGTCCTAGGGTTGGAGAACTTTGACTTTTGTACTTTGTTCCCATTAAGGAGGCTTGCCTCCTTAAGGATGATAGAGTTAAGTACTTACTGAATGATTATACTTTGTTTAAAACTATGTGGCCACTTTGGTGAAAACTATGTGGCCACTTTGGTGATAAGTTTTTAAGTTATAACATTGTGAATGCTGTACTTTGATTTCTGTGAATGTTTTCCCTTAATTTTTTGCTGAATAGAGAGTTAACTGTACTAAGTAATCAGAACTTTGAAGCTGTTTACAGCAGCAGTTCTCTGGAAAGCTGCTTGTGCTTGTCTTTACAGGCATAGAAATTTATTTTACTCTATGCGGAAGTAGGAGGGATAGAAGGGACAGAAAAAAGGAAGGTAGAAGTAGGAGGAAGGTAGAGAAAGAGGAAAGAAAAGGGAAGGGGACTAATAGAAGCAAGGGCAGGTTAAGGAAGGCAATGGTCAGATGCAAAACATTCATGAAGTGGGACAGGGTGAAAGGAGAAAGAAAAATATAAGCAAAGGGGAAAAACATAATGGAAAGAAATACACAATTAGTAATAATAACTGTTAATGTGAATGGGATGAACTCTACCATAAAACAGAAGCAGATAAGAGAATGGATTAAGAAACCAGAATCCTACAATATGCTCTTTACAAGAAACACATCAGAAGCAGAGAGATAAACACAGAATAAAAATAAAAGACTGGAGCAGAATATATTATACTTTAGCCAAAATTAAAAAAAAGCAGAAGTAATAATCCTCAGACAAAGTAAAAACAAAATATATCTAATTAAATGAAGGAAATTAAACCTTGCTAAAAGGTACCATAGATCATTAAATAATATCAATACGAAACTTATATGTGCCAAAGTGGTATAGCATCCAAATTCTCAGAGAAGTTAAGTGAGTCACAGGAAGAAATAGACAGTAATACTATACTAGTGAGTGCCTCAAGCTCCCCTCTCAGAACTAAATACATCTAACTACAAAATAAATGAGAACAAAGTTGAGGAGGTGAATAGAATTTTAGAAAAGTTAAATGTGATAGACCTCTGGAGAAAATTGAATGGAAATAGAAAGGGATATAAGTTTTTTCAGTGGTATATTGCACCTACACAAAAATTGATGAGGTATTAGGGCATAGGACCTCATAATCAAATTCAGAAAGGCAGGAATATTAAATGCATTTTTTCACAAAATGATGCTATTAAAATACATATATCAATGGTCATGGAAAGAGAGATTAAAATTAATTGTAAATTAAATAATCGAATTCTAAAGAATCAATGGAACAAAGAACAAATCATAGAAACAATGAATAATTTCATCCAAGAGTGTCATTAATGAGACAATATATAAAAATTATGATATAGCTAAAGCTTAAAGGAAATTTTATATATCTAAATGCTTACATGAAAAAAATGAGAGAAAGAGGAGATCAATGAAGTGGGCATGCAATTTAGAAAGATAGAAGAACAAACTAAAACCTTCAATTAAATACTGAATTAGAAATTTTGAAAGTCAGAAGAAAGATTAATAAAATTGAAAGTAAGAAAACTATTGAACTAATAAATAAATCTAAGACCTTGTTTTATGGGAAAAATTCAATAAAATAGATAAACCTTTGGTTAATTTTATTTTTAAAAAGACAAAAGAAAACCAAATTAGCAGTATCAAAAATGAAAAGAGTGAATTCACCACTGATGAAGAGGAAATTAAAGCAATAATTAGGAGCTATTTTGCCTAAGTATATGCCGATATACCTGATGATCTATGTGAAATGCATGAATATTTATAAAAATATAAATTTCTGGGGCAGCTAGATGGCATAGTGAATAAAGCAACAGTTCTGGAGTCAGGAGGACCTGAATTCAAATCCAGCCTTAAACTATTGAATTAGAACAACTGAATTCTTAAACCTCCAACCTCGCTCTTCCCCTCCCAACCCCCCAAGTCATCAGTGGTAAAAATGAGGAGTTGATAAAGATATTTATATTGATTTTCACTATTTCCTACAAAGGTTAAACTGATATAAAACAATAAAGAGAATAAACATATTCAGAATCTGCTTTTGCCAACACACTTGATCTAATTGCTAATCCTGTGAGTATAATACTTTATTTAGACTGTAAATTCGTCTGTAAAACTTTAGAAGATAATGGAGGACTATTAATTAATATCACTTGATAAAACAATGAAGTGTTAAAGAGGCAAAAATAATACTTTAGAAAGTTTGACATAAGATGCAACTAAGCCAGATCATCCTGAATGTATTTATACATGAAACTGGAAGGTATCCAAACAGATAAAAAATTGAAACAAATCTGTTATTTTAATTACGATTTATTTTTATTATCAATAAGAGTAGAAGCATAACATATAAACTCAGTTCTAAAAATGGAAATATTACTAAGGAAGATGAAGATGGGATGAATTATTGGACTATAGTAAGAATACATAAAAGACACCTGTGGGGAAACTGACTTAATTTTAAAAGATATGAGTGATCAATTTTCATGATATTTCATAAGGGGACACTGTACTAATTACAATGCCATACTAGATAGCCTCTCTAGGCCCTCAGATGCTAACTCAGACCCTATGGTATAGGCAAGACAGAAATTATTGCCATTCTACTTTTGTGGATTCTAATGTCAGAATACTCAATTAAAATACTCATTGTCAAAAGGCTAGTTAGTAAAAGAACTGAGACTATAGTTTAATTGACTGCCAAGATTTATACACACCAAATAAATTAAAGGGGATAAGCAAATACTATATTGAAAAATCATTTGAATGTATTTCACCCTTTCAGGATTAGTATCAGAGAATCAATGACCAACAAGTCCAGGAAACTTAAGGGATCTGGCTTAGAAATTTTCCTAGATTAAAACAACAACAACAACAACAACAATATATTTTTCCCCCTCAAAATAAAAACCTATTTTGAAAAGGTAATTTATCATGAGATTTTTTTCCCCCTCAAATAATTTTAATCACAGACTTTTTCAAAACCACTTGGCTACAAACATGCTGATTTTTAATCAGGTTATGCTGCTTACTATTTTACCTTGGGCAAATAACTTAAACTTCCTGAGATTCAGCTTCCTTTTCTATAAATGAGTACATTGGAGTAGATAATCTTTAAGAGACCTTACGATTCCAAGTTCTATAATTGTCTGATCCTATCCCATTTCTTATTTAATATGGCCCTATTTAATTTCTTCTTCCTTCTCTTCTTCCTCTTCCTCCTTCAATTAATCCCCCAATCTGACTTTAATATTCATCTAATTCACCTTAGAGGGCTCAAATATCTGACCGTAAACAAACATTAATTAAGTTCCTAATATGTTTCAGTGCTAACCACTGAGGATAAAAGAAAAGCAAAAAACAATTTTAAAAGGGTCCTTCTTTCTCAAAGAGATTGTAATCTACTGGGTCAACGTAGTAAATATTCTGAAAAATGGTTTTCAAATAGTGAAATGAAGCAACAAAATGAATGGAAGAAAAAGAAAATCTAGGTAATTAAAGTTTAAAATATGGGGATATAATACTGTTTATTGAGTGTAACATTGAAAAGAATGATTAAGGTATTTAGGAGTCTTAGGATTTCCTTTTGTTTTATTGTGATCTGAACAACATTTTGGAGTTAATTACTTTGATTTGTCACTTGAATATTTCGATATAGACCTTGCTGCAGAGTTGTTTCACAAATACATTTTTCCTTGAATATTAAGCAAAATTGTCTCAGAAGGAATGGGAAAGAACATGTAATTTCTTTTAGGCCTGGGGCATGAGTACAGGGTTGATTTTTACAGCTGTGGTTCCATCAATCGTTCAATTTTGGCTTGACTACAACATCAAAAATGCTGTTTCTGAGTGAGTCCACTCCCCTAATATTCCTAGTCACCCTAGACCATGACGCCTTTCTACATCTCCAGCTGCACATGTACTAATTCCCCTGCCCCCTGGATCAGAGCTATCTCAGAGAAGACATTTGGCAAATGCAATGATAACATCAGGTATGCTTTAACATTTACATTTCCAACTAAATTGAAAAATTAAATATGGTGTGTGGTTTTGGAAAAAAAAAATCCCAATACACTGGATATGTGCATATTTAGATAATTTTTATTAGCTAATGAATTAGAATCCTGTGTAAGTCAGCATATTCCAAGACACTAGTTTACATACTTAATTAAAACTCTGTTAACTTCATTTGTTATGCAAAATAATGGTTATGGGATTTAGGGATTAGAGGCCCATTTTAAAGCAGCTAGAATCTGCTGATAACATGGCTTACTCCTTAGAGCTGTATGTCATATACACAAAAATGATCAATTTGCCTTTGATAAAGTCTTGGCATAGGGAGGGAGAAATACTATAGCTCTTCTAAGTGGTGGAAATGAAAATTTTAGGCATTAAGTACAGTTATTGAAAAGAACCTGTGATTCCCTAGCCTAGTTGATTGTGAAATGACCAGGTTACTGAATCACCTAGATTCTGAAAGTCAGAAAGAACAGAAGTTGAGTTATCACCTAATGAGTTACTAGAATTATTATAGTCCAACTGGCTACTTCAGATATTAATCCCTTCTACAATACCCTTGACAAGTGGTCATCCAACCTCTGCCTGAAGACCTCCAGAGAAAGGGAACTGATGGATGGTCATGGTGGCCCATTCAGGTTTTGGACAGCTCCAATACTTTTGTTGTTAGGAAGAATTTTTGTCATCTCTGCCTCCCCTCTCTCCCCCTCCCCCCTCCCTACTCCCTTATACAGAGGCCTCTTTTTACTATACCTTTTACTGTAGCTTCAACACCCTTCTCCTCTGTGGATGTGCAGATTAAGTTTCATCCCTCTTCCACTGGATAAAGGACTTAAAAGACATCTAACATATCCATGCTAAGCATTCTCTTTTCTATGCTCAATAACCCTGGCCTCTTTAGCTGATCTTCCTATAGCATGGTTTCAAGTCCCTTCACTGTATGAATTGTTATCCTCTTTACTTTAACTCAGCAATTTCCACTGGGAAAGGGAACACATCTTACATAAACCCTACAGTGTTTACATGGGCAGTGGATGCATCATGGCTTCTAATCAATTAACTATTAACCACACTTTATTAAGTGTCTACTATATGCCAAACAAGCAAGACATTATATCGAAGGAAAGGCCTTCCATTTCCCTCTTTAAAAATAGATTTTTCATTCATATATTTTATTGTTACCTTGCCTAGACTTTCCCCCTGTACCCATTCTAGAAAGCCACATTTCATAATAAAAATTTTAAGAGAAAAAAGAAAAAGGAAAATGTAAATAAATCAGCAAATTTGTAAGTACAGTCAGTTTTCGCTTAATGTGAGTGGACTGTTCTGTAGTCTTCCCCAGTTCCTTCCTGGAGCAGAGGATGCCTGCCAGGGAACTGTACCAGGGCCGCTTCCTCAGCTTCCCCTTCCCATCCCAGGAGTAAAATTTGTCATGAAAATTTATGTAAAGTGAGAACTGCCTTTACATTGAACAAAATGACATATGCAATATTCCACATCCACCTCTCCTACCACTATCACCTCATAAAGGAAAGAGAGGAGATTTCTTCTCATATTTCTTTGTTTTCTACAATTAGGGAGCTAGGTGGCACAATAGATAGAATGTCATACTTGGAGTCAAAAAGACATGAATTCAAATGCTATCCTAGTCACCTAATAGTGGCAAAAACCTGGGCATTCCATTTAAGATCTCTGAACCTCAGTTCCATCATCTATAATATTATCAAGATTATTTGTGAGTTAATACATGTTTAAATGATTTGCAAACTTTAAAGAGTTTTATACATTTCAGCTATCAGTAGGCAGCTAGATGATACAGTGAATAGTACACCATACTTGGAGTCAGGAAGTCCTGAGTTATTTGCTAGTTATGTGACATTTAACTTTTCTCTCAGACCTCCAGCCAAAGGCCAGAGTTGTTCTTATGGAAAATTGGATCAGAGTGGAACCTTCCTCAAGGGGTTGTTGTGAACAACAAATGAGGTAACATATGAAAAGTGTTATGCAAACCTTAAAGCACTATTGAAATGCTAGCTATTCTTTTAATTCTTTTCTACTCACTTTTAATAATCAATTCCTTATCTTTACACAATAATTACCTCTTTTAAAAGCACTTTAATAAATATTATCTTATTGAGTCTCACCAAGATCTAATAAGGTGGGTAAGAGAGATCATAATTCACACAATATAATGGACACACTCAAGCACAGAGGCCTTGTCTGACTTGTAATGGAATGTCCTTATGTCTGCTTTGGCCCACCTAAGAAATGCAAAACACTGTAATAGAGGAAGAATAGAATAAAATCCCTAAGTGAAATTTACTTGTAGACTGCATATTATAGACTGCCTTACAATTTGGAACCTGGTTCCAGAGAGTTAAATTTAGACCACATATCCAGGTCATTTAAACTGACTTGCTGGTGTCATACCTGATTAAAAAGACAAATGAATGTTTGATGTTTGTTATCTTCCCTGTACCTTTCTCAGCTGCTTCAATTGGTTCCTGCCTTTTCCCTTATGCAACTTGTTTTCCCAATTATCCCCCCTTTCCTGAGTATCGTGGTACAGCCCCCATTTAGAATGAAGGCATATTTGTGCATAATTAAAGAAGACTTTTTGTTTTATGTGTTTAAATGGAGCTCTCTGTAACTATACTCACATTCTCAAAGAGGGATGAATCCTTGGTTCAAACTCCTTTATTTAGATGAGGTAAGGGTTATAAATGGAAATCCTTATGACCAGAATGGACAATTCTTAAAACCTTGAATTTACATACAGAAAATAAGATATTTTATAGACCTTAATGCAAAGTCTTGTGTAAGTAAGTTGGTAAGATGAAGCAAAATCCTGAGTCTGGCTATTTCTGTCTTAGTCAACCATTGTCTGGGGGCACCTAAGCTATAGAAACACAAAGAAAAAAAAGTGACAAGATATCACTATCCTGTGTCACTTATATATGTTTGTGTATGTGTGCATGTGTGTGTGTCTGTCTGTCTTTCTGTATATTCCTCCCTATATGTAAAGGGAAAGCTGAAAGCCCTCTGAGTTACTGCTATACAACACAATAATCCATAGATGTTCATGATTTTTTAGCCTACATGACAGTTGGCAGTGACTATATGGGACACAATTCTACAAACCCAGGCAAGAATATATTTCCCATCTGGCACCCAAGAGGAGTTCTAATGGCCTAGTGGCCTCTTCTCAACTCTTGATTTTCACTTGTTTAATGGTTTCAGTCATATCTGACTCTTTATAACCTCTGTGTTGGGTTTTCTGGGCAAAGATATTGGAGTAGTTTTTCATTTCCTTTTCTGGCTCATTTTACAAATGAGGAATTGAAGCAAATGGTTAAGTGACTTGCCCAGGGTCACACTACTAGTAAGTGTCTGAAGTTGGATTTGAATTAATCCTCATCATGAGACTTCAGGCTCAGTGCTTTGTGCAATATGCCACCTAGCTGTACCCTTCTATCAATATCTTAGTTTTAATATAAGATGGTCTTTTGTTTTAGTCACTGGTAGAGATTCAGGCTTATTACATAGTAATTCATTTAGAAGGTGTTTGTCATTGGTTATTGGTAGAAAACATTGGAGAAATTATCTTTAAAATTTCTAAAAATTTATTCCTAATTCTCAGCATATTTGTCCATTATAGAAGAAGAATGTGGCAGAAGAAAGGTCTCATAAACCATAGGTTCATATGTTTTTCTACTATAGAACACTCGTCTTCATCAGGCTAAGTACTTTGATGATAAGGCAAGCTGTACAGTCATATCCTTGAAATTGATGATGTTAGGATATTGGAAAATTTCCTTTTTCTTCACTGAGGAAAGTTTTCCTGCATCCTGGTGGTCTGCTTTTAATGTGAAACTGTATTTTTTGATGCTTTGTTTTTTATATTCATTTAACCTTCTGGCTCATCTTTATTATAAGCATCAGGTGGAAAGTAGTCCAGAAAAACTGCTACCCAATGAATTCTCAAGAGTCCTTTTAGTTGCTTACAATATTTAAGCCAATAACAAAGAAAACAGTTCAAGCTATAAAGGTGATATTCAGATGAAATAAAATTCCCTAAAGATAATCTTAATCTAAACCTTGGATTGGCAGACATGATCAGCAAAAGCTCTTGGGCATAATGCAAACAATTTCCTGAGCCTCACATTTAATTCATTCACTCATCCATTCATTCATTCAATAAAATGTAGGGGAGCTTGTGTGGTGTGGACAAAAGATAAGTGTCCTGTGAGTAAGAAAGAGTTTGGCTTTAGTCCCAGACTTCATTGACCAGTTATGTGGCATTAAACAAGTGATTTTCCTTTGTCTTTTAAATGAGGAGTTAGATTAGTTGATCTTTCAGCTGTAACATCCAGTGCTTCTATGATTTATCAAGTACAGAAGGCATATGGAAGGCAGTGGGTTAAGATTTCTTAGTAATATAAAGAGGTCAAAAACAGGGCTTCCATATTTTGCAATATTATTAGAGATATAGGGTGGAGAAACTCATAATTGTAATACTCACAGAATCTAAGAATTGAAAGGAATCTTGGAAATTATCTTAATTGATGACCAGGTCCTATAGAGGGTGAGTAGCTTGCCTATGTATAGAGTGAATTAATAGCATACCAAATATCAGAACACAGGTCTTCTGACACCAAGTCTGATGCTTCCCCTACTTTCTCTATTATTGTTGTTGTTCAGTTGTTTTGGTCATATCGGACATTTTGTGATTGTATTTGTGGTTTTCTTGGCAGGAACACTGTAGTAGCTTGTCATTTCCTTCTCCAACTCATTTTACAGATGAGGAAACTGAGACAAACAGGGTTAAATGAGTTGTCCAGGGTCACACAGCTAGTGACTGTCTTGAGGTTGGATTCAAACTCGGTTCTTTCTGACTTCAGGATCATTCTACTATATTGTAATGCTAGACAAGTGCCATGCAAGTAGTAAAGACAGGAAGTATTTGGTAGTAATCTTGAGAAGCAATATGGTATAATGGAAAGAGAAATAGACTAGGAATTTTGAGTTCTCAATTCTAATCATGACTCTATCATTACCAATTCTGGGCAATTAATAAATTGAGTTGAGAAGGGAAAGAAGGAAGGGATTTCAGGAACAAAGCTATGGAGGTGGGAAACCACAGAGTGCTTCTGAGTGGTGATAGAAAGCAGATTAGTTTGACTGGAGTGGAGGATTTTTAAAGAAAACTATGTGGGAGAATAAAGCCTGATGGGTTGAGGTAAAGTTATGGATATTTCTGAATGCTAGACTTTAAACTTTATTCTGTATGTGAAGAAAAGACACTGAGGATTTGATTTTGAACATGATCAAAACTGTGGTTTGGGGAAAGTTAATATGATAAAAGAATTATGCAGAAGTATAAATGCTGTCATTAGGAAAATGGATGACCAGAAGAAAAGATGTAATGTCCAGCCATAACCATCAACACAACCTACATGTTACACCAATATTTATGTAATTTCAAGAGAATATGATGAGGACTTCCAACACTATTAGCGACCCTCCTGTCATTCATCTATGGGTTTTTTATGAATTAGACTTACACATTTTGGGCATGCCTATATGTTGTATTTGGCATTGTTGGAAGGACTCCCTAAATCAATGCAATCAGAAACCAGTAAGATTGGCTGACCTCGGAGGTCCCTTTCTAGCGCAGCTAGTGGGCAGAGTAGATAGAGTGGCAGTCTTAGAATCGGGAAAACTCATCTTCTTGAGTTCAAATTCAGCCCCAGATACTTATCAGCGATGTGACCCTGAGCAAGTCACTTAACCCTGTTTTCCTTAGTTTCCTCATTTGTAAAATGAGCAGGAGGAGAAAATGGCAAACTACTCCAATATCTTTATTAAGAAAAACCCAGATTAAGTCTTTGAGTTGGACATGACTGAAAAACTAAAAAAAAATGTTTAAACAAAAGAATATGTGATAATAATACCAAAGATATGTATAGTATATGACCTAGCCACCAAGTTTCTTTTCATCCTAATTTAGGCCTTAACTTGGCATCCCTGAGTTCTAACCAAGCCATCAACAAATATTTTAGTATCTACACTATTTCAGTTCCTGTGCTAGGCCCTGGGGATATAAAAATGGAAGGAGTACAAGTCTTCCCTTCAAGGAGCCTAAATTCTATTGAGGAGAAACAATATGTAAGCAGATAACAACCCCCCATCCATGCATACACATGTACACACATATGTGTACATGCCTGTATATGCATATGTGTGTGTGTGCATGTGTATTATGTCACCCCATTCAGGATTGCTATTTCAGGCAGTGTTTCAGGCCCCAAACTTTTCCTTACTACTGAACACTACATTAAAATTGACCAGATTTGTTATTATTATTTAGTATATAGTTCATCTGGGATTCTGCTAAGGTAACTACTGGCTAAGCAGATGAAATAATTCTCTCTGACATTAACAAATGAAAATGAATTTATTGGTATATTTCTTTTCAGGAAGCATATTTACATTTTAGGGAAGGTCTTCGATGCTTTAATGCAAAATTCCCTTGGTAGTCTGTTAGATGAAACATTTTGCAAGGTTACATGGAGATTTTTTCCAATAATTCTCTTATAGTTGGGAATAATTTTGCTATTTTTAATGTTTTCACATATGCTGTTTCATTTGATCCTCAAGACTTCCCGTAGAGATGCACAGGGCAGCCATTATATTGATGGTTTTAAAAGAGGACCTTGAAGGTTGAAGAAATTGGGTGATAAGCCTTAGATCACATACGTACTGATCATAAAAGCTGGACCTATAATCCAACTCTTCTGAATCTATATCTAGTTTTCAACTACCATGATAGATGAGGACTTTGCCTATGCACAAGTGAAGTGCTACTCTCTTTGTTCAATCCTTAAACCAGTGGGATCATTGTGCCTATAGTCTAAAATGTTGAAGGAGGCTAACAGGCTAGTTTCAGAGAGGTCCTTATCTCCAAAATGTGGCCTGCAGATTCACTCTAAATATCAAGAATGTGGATATTTAAGTAGTAGCTCCTTTGTGAAAGGAGGCAAGTGTGTTTAAGAAATTTCCCATGAGCTTGTTTTTTAGAGCAAGCTGTTGCTCCATATGATAAAGGTGTATCTTGTTAATGTGAATAGTCTTCCTAAGGCAAAATTTGAGTTCAATGCACATATTCCTAAGAATTCTTGTGAGCTCAATACGAATGGAAAATTCATCCTCATATCTGTCTGAAGATTTTAATTTAATTAAAAATTTAATGGGTTTTAATCTTGCCCAGCGCAAGTCATAGCTTACTGAAGACACTCTAAGTTTGAATGTTGACCTATTAATTTCTGTGGTCAGAACAACTTGTTGATGAGGTGATAGTCACAAGTGACTGGAATTAGTTCCAGGCAGAGAAGTTCACTCAACTGTTCTTAAAACAACTTCAAGAAAAGAATAGACAGACTTCTGCCCTGGAAGTCTTAGTCAGTTGACTAAATCAACTTGTCTCTAAGCATAGAAAGATTAAGTGTGTAGCATACCATTAGATACTACTGTATCTCAAAGAGCGGAATAAGCATAAAGCAAAATATATCTTACTCTCAAGGAGCTTACGGCCTACATGGGAAGATAAGACTCATGAACATGAAATGAGAAAAATCAAGGCCTTACATAATCAAGTGCTAAGTGCTATGGATCTAATTATTATATGGGAGGCTGAATTAGATTTTTTTTAAAAGAGCCTTTCCAACTCTGTTCCTTTGGTATTGTGATTCTAAATTCAGAGATGAGGGATTTTGGGGGTTGGAATTATTGAAGGGGTTTTCATGGATTAAGAGGGGCTAGATTTGGGAAGAGAGTACAGAGGAAAGGAGAGGAGAGGAGAAAACAAGAAGCCAGGACAGGAGAGGAGGTGGTAAAATATCACAGTGGAGAGTGCTAAGCTTAGAGTTAGGAAGATCTGAGTTAAAATCCTCTCTTAGATACTATATATGTGACTCTGAAAATCACTCAGGTTCCCTGATTATAAAATGAGGATAAGAACAGCGCTTACCTTCCAGGGGCATTGTGAGGATCAAATGAAAAAATACTTTTAAAACACATAGTGTAGTGCTTGGCATGTAATAGGTTATTCATAAACACAAGCTATAGTTGTTGTTGTCATTGTCATTGTCATGATTATTATCATAGGAGAAGACTCACAATATGGGAGGGAAGAGAGAGAGGATATCCCTGGCATGAGCAAAGACAAAGAGGTGGAGACGAAAAGGAGGTAACTGTGGTAAGTGAGAAGATAAAGCCACTTTGACTCAAAAATCCTGAGTGCCGCTCCTTTACAGGGGGCATAGATCAAGAGCAGGAAATGCCTGCAGAGACCTTCTCAGTCAACATGTTTTTCAGAGAGGTTAAGTAAATTTTCCAAAGTCACACAGTTATTAAAGTTCAGAAGTGGGATTGGAGCTCAGGTCCTCTGAAAATGCCAGCACATTTTCCACTGTACCATACTGCCTTAACAAATGAAGTATATATTCCTGATTTTGTCATTCGAAGTTATCAACAATATGGCTCCGACAGAATCCTAAAAAAAATGTTGCCTCCAGGCCCAATCTTCTAACTTCCTTATCGGCCTCACTGAACAGCAGGCTTATCTACCTACTTAGAACTGCACCTACCTTGCCTGTCACACCCCCCCCCCTCCACACACACCCAAATCAATATCCTAACTTTTCCATATATACCTCACTGCTCATTAGAACAACAGTGTTGTTCTATCTGTGTCCATGAACTCATATTTCTCAGAGAACAGCAGGCATGTCCATAAGATGGAATCCCATCCACTGCCTCTATATAGCCACTGCCCCCAGACCCATTCCTCATATTTCTAGAAACAGCAGGGATGTCCATGCACTCAACCACAAACATATTCATCTAGTCTCAGATTAGGACCACAATGCTCAGTCAATAAGAAAGCAGCACCCCCAGGATGCCAGAGCAGGATGTGGACTCCAAAACCATAGAAAGGACTTTCCCTAAGTGGGCACCTATGCAGTATAGTAAAGAACTGACCTACAGTGAACTTATGATGTACAGAGCCTTATTATAGTATCATTATCATCCATCCATCCATCCCCCATGGGTTTTTCTGTATGCATTATGGGTAATTGCATGCTCAGTTCCACTGTGCCTTGGACCTCTCCCCTATCACCTAATCCATTAACAAATCCCTCCTGCCCTTTTTAATATTCATGATTTCTGTTATATAATTGCAACTCTACCCTATAAAAATCCATCTTGTTCTCTCTGAAGTTGCTGGTTCCTCCTGAATTTAACCAGCTTCATGAGAGGCATCAATCTCAATAAATGCCCATTCTTGAATTAGAGGTGGTCTGACTGATGAGGGGCTAGTTAGATACAATGGACCTGCTGTTCAGTGGGGCCTATATGTAAGTTAGAATATTGGGACTGGGGGCAGCTTTATTAGGACCCCATCTGTAATGGAGAGTCTCTACAGTGGCAACAATAATGGAAAGGAAAAATAACTTTGTAAGATTTATGAACTTCTGATCATCTGCCATAACTAATAACTTTCCAACGTTGATGATTAAATGTGCTTTCCAAATTTTACTTGGAAGGGATATGCTGGAGATGCAGATGGGAATAGGCATTTTCAGAGAGACAATAGGTTAATTTGTTTTGCTTGACTGTACTTTGTCATAAGGGAAGACTTTTCCTCTGACAAGGAAGGCTGGGGTACAAAAAAGAATAAATCATAGTAAATGACTATGAATGATGATAGTGAGTAAACAGTAATAATGATGAAAAATAAGATTTCAATAAATAAAACAGAAAAAGAAAAATTCAGGAAATGAATAAATAGGGCGTTTGTTATTATTTCTTAAATTTAATATATTTAAAATGTATGTAATTGAAGTTCATTATTCATATACAATTCTTTTTTCTGCTCTTTGTAGATTTAAATATTAATCTGTCCATATTTTTAAAAATGTATTAGAGGAAGAGAGAGAAAAACAAAAAGCAAAGTCTTCTCAGACTATGATAGTTTATTTGTGCTTCTGCTCCCTCTGGTCATTTTTGTTCCATCATTTCAGTCATGTCCCACTCTTCATGAACCTGTTTGGGGTTTTCTCGGCCAAGATGCTGGAGTGATTTATCATTTCCTTCTCCAGATCATTTCATAGATGAGGAAATTGAGGCAAACTTGGTTAACCAACTTGCTCAGGGTGACATAGCTAGTAAATGTCTAAGGTCAGATTTGAACTCAGGAAAATGAGTCAACTTCTATCCACTGTACCACATAGCCACCCACCTCTTCTGGTAGTCTCTCTTATTATGCTTGTTGGGAGTAATTTCCTTCTTGAAATCTCTTTTGAGATAATAAATAATTATGTTTCACTTTCTTCTAATAGTAGAACAGTATTTTGTTTTTATAAAACATTTTCTACTTTTCAAAGCACTATAATTTAACTTATCTCCATTGAATAATGAGGCAGCAAGGCTGATATTATTTCCATTTTACGAATACAACAGATGGCGCACTAAAAGGCTTAATGATTCGCACAAGGTCACACAGCAAGTTCCTACTCTTTCTCTTACATTATAATGATATTTGACTTTTAAAATCTAGCTTCCCACATACTAATAAGTGTCACGTTCTTCAAATATTTTACTACCAGAAGTGATATGATAAAATTTAGGGTTGAAATCATTCAATCTTATAAACAATCATTAAGTGTTTCATAAAGATATACTTAGGTCATTTTAAGGCTCTTTAAAACATTTCTGTTTTCCTTTTTTGGTTGGTTCAGTATTACTTTAAATAAAACCCTGATATCTTTTTTGAGCCCCATATTTTTGAGTTTAGGTGCTTCTGGTCTGCCCATTTTACAGATGAGAAAGCACCAAGGCTGAGGGAGATGAAGTAATCTACCCAAGTTCAGAGAGCTGATAACTTTTTTTCTCCTCTAGTTGATCCACTCTGCTTGAAAACTGTTGCAATGGCCACTCCAAGTTGACTAGTATGAATTAGTCACTAGTATATACACTAGTATGAACCTTGCCTGATTCTATCTTTACATTTCTTGTGATTTCAATAAAGGCAGAACCTCACACATTTGATCAGTCAAATATGCCTTGGTCTTCAGTAAGGGATGTGGGAGCCATTTTCAATTCATCCAGAGGATGAGGCTACAGCAATCCTGCCACAATGCTCCTATAAGTTGCTTCTTGTCTTTTCTCTAGACTCAAGTAGTTTTGATAAGATGGGTTGAGGCTTCCTGTGACTTTTGATTGCTCAAGCAATCTGAAAAGCTAGGCCTCCTGGGGGTTGGCCATCACTAATGAGATCATAATATAATGATGATGCTCTTCAAATTCTGAAGTGAGATTTTAGCCCTGTAGTAATGGTTCCCCAGGCTTCCATGTCTGAAGCTATTTTCTTTCCCTGATCTCTTTTGGTGTGATTTATGGCAGTCCTCATTTTCAGCTAGCTTCAGAGAAGATAGCTGAGCAAAAGAATCCAGCTCAGAGGAGCTAGAATTGCTGACAGGGAGCTCACCAGTTTCTCATGGGTACATAACCCATTCCTTTAACTTCTTGCTTGTCTCGGAGAATTGTTTCCCCTCTATTCTTCTTCATCATTTTGACTACAAAGCAAACTCTTTCTCTTCCCTCTTTTTCTCCCTTTTCCTCTCTTTCCCCCCCCCTCCCTCTGGCCCTTCCGCTCTTCCCTCCCCTTCCCCACTCCCCTTCTTCTCCCTCTCTCCTCCTCACCCCTCTCTGTTTTTGTTTTCTGTTTTTCTGATCATGTTGATATTCATCCTTGATTGTACAGCGCTTAATTCAGCTACATCCATTTAGATACTTGATTCATTTCTGTTAACCCAAAGTGAATCTTGGGTTAAAGGCTGAAAGGGATCTTAGATCATCACCATGCAAATAAGGATATTGAGCCCCAGAGAAGTTAAATGACTTGACCAAGGTCATGTAGATAATAATGATAGAGTTAAGGGGCGGCTAGGTGGCGCAGTGAATAGAGCATCGGCCCTGGAGTCAGGAGTACCTGAGTTCAAATCCAGCCTCAGACACTTAACACAGAAAACTAGCCGTGTGACCTTGGGCAAGTCACTTAACCCCAACCGCCCTCCAAAAAAAAAAAAAACAAAAACAAAACAAAAAAAATAATGATAGAGTTAACATTCAAACTAATGCCCTCAAACCCTGGTATTCTTTCAATTAAGATTGGAATTTTTAAATTAAGTTGAAATCTTTAATTTTTCTACTAAGCCTTTGGAATTTCCTAGTTTCCTTTCCCTATACTGGGCCAAGCAGCTCCTTTCCCTAGCCCCTTTTACAAAATCTACTAATCAGCCTTTCCCCTATTAACTCTTGCTGAAGGATCTGACCTTTGCTGGATGTACATGAACTTGATCTTGCTCAGAAAAAGCATGTTATACCCGCCATGCTGGGCTTCTCCCCTCCACAGAAACTCTAGCATATCTGCCCTGCACTTTAATTACATTCTTGTCCCTCTTGAGATATGTTCTATATGAACTCATTAATTGAAACTAAGAATATCCCTTTAAAAGGCTGCAGAACAAGTGAAGAAAACAAGTGTTTTTATGCAATTTGGGAGGAGTTCTCAGATCCCCGATTTGTTCCCTGTATATAGAGAAATGCTCACAAAAGAAATTAACACAAGAAAGGAAGATGATGCAAGAAATGCTGTAGAATGTAAAATTTCTGTACCCCTTTCCTCCATTTCTCTCCTTTCAGGGCCCTGGGCATGAGATTGGGTTGAACAGGGCCCCCTCTTCCCTTACAGGCTGCAAATGAAAGAACTGGTGCATGATCCAGTGATAAACAAAAACAGCAGACAGTAATCAGGGGATTGAGAAACTGCAGGTGCAGATGGTTACTGGGCTAGGAGATTTTAAATGCATATTGCTTCATTCCTGTATGTTCCGTCAATGGGAAATGCATGGCACTTGCAGGACTCAGGACATTTTCAAGGTCTTTGAATTCATTAAAATTTTATACAGTGTTTTCCCCCCTTCCTACTTCTTTTACTTTATTCAACACTCTAAGGTGGAAATAGCCATACTGATATGTCGCTAAATACAATAAAACTTGCTGAAATAATGTACTTATATTCTATTAGAATATCTTAGCCCTTAACATTAAGCTATTTCACAGCCATTCCCTACTCCTTACAATACCTTTATATCATCCCAATGTTATTGCTGGAAAAGGCAACTTTTCAGGATTTTTTGTTTGTTTTTATTAATGTTTATTTTAATTTAGTTTAAGTTTCAGAAAACTGAGCCAATCGTGTATAATCCTTAGATGAAATCTAGAATGGGATGGAAAATTGGAACTGGTAATTGTTTCAGAATGTTGTGATAAGATCTCAGTGTCTAATACTGTATTTTATCATCAGGTCAGCATGTTGGTCACAAGGACCATATGATAGCAAGCTTGTCCTTAAATCCCTAAAATGTAAAAAACAAGCAAAAAACCCCCACATCTCTACACTTCAAGTAAATGAGGTGTCATAATATGGTTCCTCTAACCATCTTCAGGGCAGATTACACTTTCTTCTCTAACCAAGCCTTTGTAGATGATTTCTTGAGGTGCTGTGGACAAATTAAATTGTCCCTTGAATGACAGCTTCTTGGTCATAAATCTTTACCCACTTCGCAAGGCAGTAGTACTTTTGGGGAGTTCATTTGGGGACCTCTTCTCTCACCCATTCCAGAGTTCAAAGCTACTTTTATGCCACAAGGAAGCATTGGAATAGGATTGTTGTGGTTAGTTTAAAAAAAAGTGACTAGGTTAGACTGAGGTACACATATACACACTCTCTCTCCACACATACATACATACATATATATATATATACACACATATGCATATACACAAAATACACATACGTATATACACATACATCTATGTACATATGTATATGTATATATAAACATATATGTGTATATATGTATGTGTGTGTATGTATGTATGATGCACTGTGTGCTGCCTTATTAAGAGAGAAACCCAAAGAGAAAATTAATTCTAGGGAAGGCCAGACCCCTCCTGATGATTCATTCTTTCTGAGGATGAGTAGGTTTTTCTTTGTCTTACCGGGAAGGGAGGAAATATTCCTGTTTGTATGTTACCAGAGCAGAGTACTGCTCTGGTAGCCACTCCTGCTTCACCTTTTCTTTTGCAAAATCACTCTCTTGGGCATTTGAAAGAGTACATCTAATGAATAGGCAGTCTAATTGGAAGGATGGAACTTCTGATTTTATTTGGTGACAGAGTAGAGGTACAAGAAATGGGGCCACCTTTCTATGACTTGATCTCCTTAGAGAAAAGCCTTTTTTGCAGCAGCAAATCCCCTGATGTGTCTATCTCTATACTGAATATTTTACCTCTTTGACTGTATTGCCATGCTTCATGGGAAAGCAGAGCTAAGAGAAGTGACACATTAAATTGAATTTAAAATTCTAAAAAAATAATTATGTAATCTGAGGGTAATCTTTCTTCTAAGACCCTGAATAGTGATATTATAAAGACCAATGACGTCTAAGCCAAGGGAAGATGGGACACTCAACCAGGTAATCTCTTTTTGTTATGCCTCAGTGTAAGTACTTTTTCAGGGAAAAAAGAAGAAAATCAGGAGAAAGAAAACCAAGACTGGGTGGGGAGCAGATCACATAAAGCTAAATAGAAACAGAATAGAAATTTAAAATAAAGAGAAAAAAATTAATTGTAGAATCCAGATGGCAGATAAAAAAATTAGAGGACATGGAAAGTCTATGTCAAAGAATGGAAAAAAAGGAAATAGGTAAGAATATTTCCAAATCTTTACTTCTTACTGTTGAGTCATTTCAGTCATGTTTGATTCTTCAGGACCTGAAGGGTTTTCTTGGCAAAGATGCCGAGGCAGTTTGCCATTTCTTTCTTCAGTTAATTTTACAGATGAGAAACTGAGACAAACAGGCTTAAGTGACTTGCCCAGAGTCACACAGCTAAGTGTCCGGGGCTGGATTTGAACTCATGAAGATGAATCTCCCTTATTGCAAGCTCAGTTCTCTATCCACTGCTCCACCTACCACTTATTATACATAAAGCACGGGTTGTTCACTTTGGGAACACAGACATGCAAAAGACACTGTCCGTATACAGCCTATAATTCAGCCGTTCTTTTTTGGAGAATTTTAATCAGGAATAGTCTCAGTGGTCTTTCCAATGATAGAATTAGAAGGACTATAGCACCTAGACAAGGTTATTTTGCTCAGGGAGGTCTTCCTATTGATTGGCTCACAAATTAGTCCATATAGGTTACTATTTATTTTATCTAGATATAATGATAGTGGATGGGTCAATGGAGATGAATCATTAATGTATGTGTTGATATTAATTGTCAGCTTCTGGTTATGATGGTTTTCATTTTATGGTGATAAAGAGGTCTTGCAGTGCTGGGGAGTCTAGATGAAGAACAAGCAGCACACAGAGATAGCTCACAAGGGGAGGAAGCACAGATATTAACAGGGACAGTCTCAGTGTTTGACTTCCATTCCCAGAGTGGGCAGCAAATAAAGGGGATGGAAATGGGACTGGGAAGATATTCATGTTCCTGTGGAAGGTTCCTCAGGACACAAACTTATCTAGAGTTTTAGACAGAGGACCAAAATGATACCAATAGGAAGCTGCCCTATTATTTATAAGGCCAACAAAATTAAGGTATTTTCTAAGTTGCCTAATAAGTAGTAGAAAAAGAAAGGCACGCAATTTATGCAAATTAATTCTATTTGAGCCAATCCAACAAGAGACTAAAATGGGGGAGTGTATAATTTATAATCTCTAGGTGCTATTAGATTTGGCATACTTACATACTGTCGGACTGGGGCCATACAGAGAGTTCACTAGTGGACTGGAATTGAACTGGAATTGAATATGTGCATCAAAGGAAAATCTCTCTCGGTTTTTGCTACAATCTTCAAAGAATAAGAACAATTCTGAGTTTTTCAGAGGGTTAGGTGGGTGATGCCTTTCAACCCAGCCACAAGCCATGAGCATATGTTCTGCCTAATAAACCTATATTGTCTGATTTTCTGTGATGGGCTCACCACCTTTTGTTTCTTATTTTGTTTGGTATATGATCTTGTGAAAATCAAAAGCCCTGGGGACCTTAAATTAATGATGCTGCAATCTCTCACCAACAAGACTGTGGCAATGGCATCCTCCAAGGGACAATAACTGATGTCAGGGAGTAGTGCCTGTATCAGGCAGTTCAAACACCACTATAAGAGAGAGAGCACCTTAGAAAATCCAAGAGCAGGATGGTACCAAGGGAGGATTAAATATTAGAGAGATGCCTCTAAAGAGAACAAGACTGGCTGATTGATTGATCAGTGCTAGCAAAATGAAATAACGTGGATGATTAGCAAAAACGTTTTAAGTTTCATTGAGGCTTGAATCTTGGCCTGCCAGATGACTGAGTGAATAGTAATGATTGAGCTACTAAGATCTGATCTAGTCATTCTATAACGCCTATTTTGTCTCTCTTGTGTTTATCATGCTTTCTTAAAGTAGAAATAAATTGCCCACCTTATACTCTATATGTATGTGTATATATGTATATGTATGTATACACATGCACATATATGTATTATATGTGTATATATATAATACCTCTTTTGCTTTGTCTTTTATTGAGCAAGATAGGATATGGCTGAAAATATAATTTTGTTTCTATTTTGGTACCCAAAATACCTGGTGTTGCAGGTGACAAGTCAATGAATATGAGAGTATGGTGTCCAGTCTGCTGAAGAGAAGTCATACACCCCTAGCAATAGACCCATTTGTGTGTGTGTGTGTGTGTATAGCTATGTTTTTTAAAAGGAGGGAGAAGTAGGTATTAGGAGCATGTAAGTACCAGAAGTTACCTTTAACAGCTACTAACAAGGTTAAATTACAAAGTTTTGTTAAACAAGGTTATAGTAAAGATAGGGACTAAAGTGATCAAGCTATACTTGTTAGCAGTATCCTTATTGGCTTTTGGTTGTTCTGAATAGTCCTACAAAGTTCACAAAGAATGAGGATATTTCTCCTAGAATATGATGAAACTGATTGTATTCACTATGGATACAGGTTTAACCAAACAGGATTCTAAGCTTTAGAGCTTACCTTATCACAATGAAATAGATTTGGTTATGCAAACATTCATAGGATGAAAAGCCAGAAAAAAAGCACACATGAGCTCAATTCTGATATGAATAGTTTTACATTATTTAGTGGAATTTTTTTATTTTATTTCATTTTATAATAAGCTCTAGAAATTTGGGAATGTTAAAAGAAAAGTTCAGAAATTCACTGAATTCCCCTTTGGCAAAGTTTTCTTGGAAAAAGATGAAAAGAATAGAACAGTGGAAGAGAGGGAAGAGGCAAGGGGAATGAATTTGGGTATGTTTCCGTCTCAAAACCCTCCTTTTCCTTCAGCTTTCTAGGCAATTTCAAGGCATGGTTTCATGGGGTTATCATTTTGCCAGATACCTGAAAGAGCTGTACCAAGTGTTAAATGTATTCATAGGTATGGATAGCAAAGCTGGCTGTCGAGACACAGATAATAATTTAAACTTTATTGACTCTAGATGTCAGAGCTTTAGAAAAGAGTAAACCATGGAAAAGGCCAAAAACAATTTCACCATTCAGTTAGAAATATTACTGTTATCCTTCATTTGGGGAGGTGACAAGTCTTTTCAGTCAAGGCAAAGGTGAGAATTAAGGCAATGAGTTTGAGTAACTTAATATGATTCTCTTTTATAATTTAGGAGAAAGTTTTGGGGAAGCCAAATAACTCTTAGCATTTTGTGATTTAGAGGAATGGTCAGAATGTGTGCCTAATTTATTTACTCTGGTTTCTTATTTTCCAAATGTATGCCTTTCAAAGATATGGATTGAGAAACAGGGATAGTGAGATATCTTTTGCATAACTTTTTAAGATTTGAAAAGCACTCCACAAATATCTGATTTGACCCTCAAAGAAAAACCCAGGAGTAAGGTACAGTTATTATCTCCATTTTACAAATGAATAAACTGAGGCAGACAATGGTTAAATGCCTTGTCCAGGGTCACATAGCTAATAAAGGTCAGAGGTAAAATTCTGAATCAAGATTTTCCTGATTCCAGGCTGAAGGGTCTTTCCACCACATTACCTAGCTGCCTTCTGATGGAGTTATATGTATGGCTACAGAGACAGAAATAGAGAGATAATTGCTATCCACACCTATGAATACATTTAACATTGTAGGATAGCTCTTTCAGTTATTTGTCAGAATTACAACAGAGCTAACATGATGACTTGAATTAACCTGAGAAAGAATCTATAGTGGGATCCCTTCTTTAGGTTAATTTCAGAATCTGGCCAAATGATAATCCATAGAAAAATTATCCAGCTAATTTGGTCTGCATAGACTGCATAGCCAGACAATGGCCCTGCCAGATTGGTTATTAGAATGGGCAGGTGCTGCTAATTAAATTGACCAGGTAATTGCCACTTATCTCCTTCAGTTTGTGTAGATAACAATAAAGTCTCCAGGAGGAGATGAAGCCTATTCTTCAAGGCTATGTTTTTTTCTGCAGAAATTCTTTCAAGAGTACTCTCCTGGGAACTAAGAGGTGTAGTCTTTGCATCACCAAAGATAAACGGGCCATTGTTCTAGCAGTTGTAGTTTGGTCACAATACATTGATCAGCTCCTAATATGACAGTACTCTTCCCGGCAGCTCCTAGTCCAGCAATCTCAGCAAACACATGGAATACTTTTGCAAGGAAAGCATTTTGTTAAGCAACTAGTAAGTTCAATTTTCAGTTCCCTGGAAGCAAGGGAGAAGAGTCATAAAATTAGAATGAGATTATGACCAGGCTGATGGGATAGAGCTTCATCAGTTTTCTTTAAAATTATTTTCGGGGAAAGCATTTCAGGAAAATACCTTTGATAGGAGTTATAGGTACTTTTTCATAAGTAGTACCAAAAGAAAAATAAGGCCCAGTCCACTGTAGCTATGTATGTTTGTGTGCATACAAATACACATATGTGTGTATACATAAATATGTATATGTGTGTGTGTATACACACATACGCATACATCTATATTCATAGAATGTTAGAACTAGGAACAAACCTTAGGGATCAATTAGTCCTATTTTCTCTTTTGACATAAATTAGTCTTGCTAACAGTCAACCAACTTACCAAAGATCACACTATTATGGAAGTAGTCATATTTATCTGTTTCTCTATATATTTATACCTATATCTGTCTTGGAGTTTTATGAAGCAGTCATGTATGTTATATCACTAATCCTCTGAAAAAACATGGGAAATAAATTAATAAGTATTTTTAAAAATTGTTTCCTAGAAGATAAGCCTATGTTCCACTGAAGGCAGCATAGGGCAGTGCCTCAATCTTTTTATGACTCAGTTTCCCAATTTGTAAAGTAGGGATAGGAAATAGACTTGGTGGCCTTCTCTTCTGACTGTAAATCTAAGTTCTGGAATAGCCACAAAATCTCAGAGTTGGAACCAACCATGTACCTGCATAGGAATCCCCATAAAATATCCACAACTAACGTTTACCTGACTTTAACCCTTGAAGACCTCTAGTGTCAGAGTTCATACACCTTCTCAAGGCAGCCCATTTTAACTTGGGAAAGCTCTAATTGTTAGGAAACTTTTTCTTTCAAAAAGCCATTTTTTTCTATTCCTCTGTAAATCCTACCCATTGCTCCTATTTCTGTCATCTAGGGAACAGAAGAAAATGTATAATCTGTCTTCTAAGCATGTAGGTGGCATACTGGATGGAGCACTAGATTTGGAGTCCAAAAGGCCTCAGTTCAGAGGAAGGTAGGTGGTGCAATGAACATCTGCCCTGGAGTCAGGAGGACC
Source organism: Pseudocheirus occidentalis (assembly GCA_028646575.1). Taxonomy (NCBI): domain Eukaryota; kingdom Metazoa; phylum Chordata; class Mammalia; order Diprotodontia; family Pseudocheiridae; genus Pseudocheirus; species Pseudocheirus occidentalis. The sequence goes on along the minus strand of CM053594.1, from coordinate 277,598,176 downwards.
TGAGTTCAAATATGAACTTAAGTATGTACTAGCTGTGTGACCCTGCCCAAGGCACTTAAACTCAATTGCCAAAAAAAAAGGCCTTAGTTCAGAATTTTCTTCAGAAATTATATGACCACCCTAGGTGAATCATTTAAGTTCTTTCAGCCTCAGTTTCCCTACTGGCAAAATGTGGAAAATCATATTATTTGCTTTAGAGGGATGCTGTAAGAATCAAATGAAGTTACACATGAAACATTTTACAAACCTTGAAACACAATGGGGAAATCTTTAAATAACTGAAAAGCATGATCATCTCATAGACTTTCTCTCTAAGCTAAACAACCCCAATTATTTCAACTGATCTTTACATGCTACTCTACATTCCACTCCTTGCCCTCCTCTGGATCCTTTCCAGCTTGCCAATGTCCCTTCTAAAACGTGGTGCCCAGAAATGAACATGTATCACAAAGGGACATGAACCCCACTTTTACAAATGAGCTTCCAGAAATAAGCTCCTTCAAGTTTGACCCAGTTACCCTGTAGGTTGTACCCACCCCAAACCATAGCTTCTGAGAAGCCACCAATGTGTTCATTTTTACTGTTGGATTAGAGGGTGTATTCAGTTCATTGAAAAGGCATTTATTGGAATGAAATAGTTGAACAAAGATGTCGCAGTGCAACATTTCCCAGATGAATCCAGCACACTTTCCCATAAATGCACAAATCCTCAGTTAGAAGTAAGGCCACGCTCTTTTCGAGCGGCCTCAGGTGGGTGCTGAGGCGGGAGGTGTGACCAGGCGTGATGGCGCGGAAGAAAGTGCGGCCGCGGCGGATCCCGGGGCTGGCCCGCAAGGTGCGCGCCTACTACTGGGAGCTGAAGGCGCGGCCGCGAGACTCGGAGCGCTTGGCCCTGGACTAGGAGACGATGACGCGGCCGCTCACCGGCCGCCGCCTCCCCCTGAAGGCCTGGGCCGACGTGCGGAACGAGAGCCGCCTCCTGCAGCTGCTCAGCCGCCTGCCGCTCTTCGGCCGGGGCCGCCTAGTCACGCGCAAGTCCTGGCTGTGGCAGTACGACGAGGCCTGCTACTGGCGCCTCATGCGAGTCCGCGCCGACTACACGGCGCCGAATTTGGATCATGGAAAGGCCTGGGGGATCCTGACCTTCCGAGGTAAGACAGAGAGTGAAGAAAAGGAAATTGCCCAGGTCATGTACCATGATTGGAGGCTGGTGCCCAAGCATGAGGAAGAAGCTTTTAAGACCTTCACCCCTAAGTCAGAGGAAACTGTC
>CM053594.1:277577875-277596406 GCA_028646575.1 Pseudocheirus occidentalis | reverse complement strand
AAAGTAGTTTTATTAAAAAAAAGAATAAATAATAAACCTATTGGTTAATTTGATTTAAAAAAGAAAGAAAATCAAATCACAAGTATCAAAATGAAAAGGATCACTATATCACTAATGAAGATGAAATTAAAGCAATAATAAGGAGTTATTCTGCCCAATTATATACAGACAAATTTAACAATTTTATTGAAATGGAATAATGCTTACAAAAAATATAAGTTGCCTAGATGAGAAGAGGAAATAGAATATCTAAACAGACCTATTTTAGAAAAAGAAATTGAATAGACCATGAGATACCTAAGAAAAAAGTACCAGGACCAGACAGATTTACAAATGAATTCTATTAAGCATTTAAAGGTCAGCTAATCCTAATATTAAATAAGTCATTTGGAATAATAAGCCAAAAAGGGATCTTATCAAACTTCTTTCATGAAACAAATATGATAAGGATACCTTAATGAAGAAGAGTAAAGTAGAGGGGTAAAACTATGTGCTAATTTCATTAGTAAATATGGATGCAAAAATCCTAAAGAAAATGCAAATTTAAAGATTACAATAATATATTACAAATATTAAACATTATGACCAAGTGGTATTTATATTAGAAATGCAAGAGTGGTTTAACATAAGGAAAGCTATTAACAGAATTGATAGTATCAATAATAAAAATAAATCTTATGATCTTATTAATAGATGCAGAATTTTTTTTACAAAGTACAACACTCATTTCTATTCAAAAACACTTGAAAGTACTGGTATAGATGGATTTTTCTTTAAAATGATAAAAAAAAGCACTTATCTAAAACCATCAGCAAGCATTATTTGTAATGGGACAAAGCTAGAAGTCTCCCCAGTAAGATTAGTTGTGAAACAAAGTTACTCAGTGTCACCATCAATATTCAACATTGCATTGGAAATCCTATCAATAACAATAAGAAAAGAAAAAAGAAATAGATGGAATCAGAAAAGGGAATGAGGTATCTCTTTTTGTAGATGATATGATAATATACTTGGAAAACCCCAAAGACTTAACTAAAAAGTTAGTCAGAAAAATTAATAATTTTATCAAAATAGCAGGATATAAAAGAATCCTTATAAATCATCAGGATTCATATATGAGAGTTTTTCTGTTTGGTCTAAGGGAGTAGTACAAAAAGCCATAGGTAGGTATTAAAGAGAGGAACACCAAAATGAGGGAAACCTTTCCACAAGTTAGAGCTGTTCAAAAGTGGAAGGACTGCCGCTCGACTGAGAATTGGTGTTGCCTACACTAGAAGTCTTTCAGAAAAGGTTTTGGATGGCACTGTTTTAGTATGACTTGGATTAAACTACCTCTGAGGTTCCTGTAATTCTGAGATTACATGATTCTTAATTCATTATTTTAACCAATCACAGTCCCTAACAATGAAGGAATGAATCTCTAATATTGGGATTTCAGGGACCATTATAAATTCAATTGGAGGGATATTTGGAGGGCAGTGGAAACTTACAAACACCTGTTCACACAAAGATTGGCTGAGCCAATAAAGCTGCCATCACCAAATTCAAAATAGAGACAAGGAGAATCTCCTGACTCCTGACCCGCCCCCCAACCTTTACCACAAAGTTCTTTCTTCAAGGTTTATGCATTAGATATGCCTGCTTCATTTTAGTATCTGTACTTTTCTAGCCATGGGAGTGGGAGCGAGGGGAGAATAGTGTCAATCCCTAATGAAAATTTCACTCCTTCAGCCATCCTATTTTGATGCAGTCTGAAAGAGAATTAAGATTAATAGTTTGATAGTTTGGTACAGCAATGAAGTCATTCATTACAAACTTTCTTAGGGTAAATATTTCCTACAGAAATTTCAAATTTTAACCACTTAGATTCAGGAAGGTGACATAACAAAAGGCAGGGGGCAGGGAGGGGACAAGAGGAGTGTGTGTGTGTGTGTGTGTGTGTGTGTGTGTGTCTGTGCGTGTGTGTGTGTAGAAAATTCAGCTTTTGTATATAAATCTTTTCAGCTTTTAAGGACCTATATTTTATCCCTCTGAGCATTTCTTCCAAGAAAATACCACTTCTTAAACTTAGTAGATGTTTTCATAAATTTCTGTGATTCTGGGCCAAAAAAACCCCAAGAAAAACAAACAAAAACAAAAACACCTAGTAACCAACTATCTGATAATGGGCAGGCCTATCCATAGCAAGGCTGGTTCTCCAATGAGATAGGCTGTCTTGGTGCCTGGAGCCTTCCCAGCTTGATGTGACCTGTTTGTTTTCCACTGGTTCAGATTTAGAGAACTGAAGTTCATGTTTATACCATGATCTGAGACTAAAGTGAGACTTCAGTGGACAAAGGTGAAATAAAAGCCTAAGAAAAATGCAAACCTAACAACGATGAAAGGGGATGGAGGGGGTTGTCTAATTCTTACATCTGTAAGCTATTTGTGTCTAAAACCTTATTGCTTTCTTTTCCTCTCCATCCCTTCCTCTATATTGTTCTCTGCATCCCTCTCTCTATCCTAATCCTTCCCTTCCTTTCATACTGGGTTTCTTTTCCCTTTTTTCTTCTTTCCCTTCCTCTTCTTTTGTCTCTTTTCTCTCTCTTGCTTCCTTCCTTCTTCCTCTCATTTCTTCTTTCTTTCTCTCCCTCCCTTCCATTCCCTTCCTTCCTTTTTTCTTCTTTATCTTTCAATTTCTTTCTTCTTCTTTCCTTCCTTTATTTTGGTTTTCCTTCCTCCCTTCTTTCTTCCCTTCTGTCTTTTTTCTTTCTTTCCTCTTCATGCTTTTGCCCTCTTTATCGTCCTCTCCTCTCTTCCTCTCTTTCCAGACAGAAGATACTCAAATACAGCCACACTTGCATAGGTCTGCACAAAAAGACTGATTAACAAAATTCATAAGCTTTGATGACATAAAAAAGAAGAAAGCATTACTCTTTTCATGGCTTGAATTCATGAAGACGAGAACTTAGGGACAATCTTTCACTCCCCAGACACGCTATTACTAAACATCACCTTGTGTGTCTCCTTTAGTATACAACCAACAGTTGTTGACTCAGTGTAAAATATCAACAAAGAATGGCAATGGAGAAAACTAACTTTGAAGCAATTATTCATGATATTTACCTGAGTAACAATAAATAAAAAAATAAAATATCAGGTTTCTCTTGCTTTATACTTTGTTTTAATGTTAGCTTCTATTTATATTTATTCTATATTAGAGGTAATAATATATTACATTTTCATTTTAAACTTACTAAGTACTTTCCTCACAATATCACATATCCTTGTTATGTATATAAGTCAAGTAATAGTTTTCTCATTTTACAGAGAAGGAAGTTCAAGTTCTGAGACAAAGTGATGTACTTAAAGTCTACTAGGCTAATAAACCATGTAAATAAGTCCAAATCTTGGTCTTTAGACACCAAGTTCAATTTCTTTTTACTAGACCATGCTGTTGTGTTGCAGTGTTTGGTGGGTAGGGGATGGTAGCCCTATGATTTCTTTGGTACAAGGAAATTTAGGGACAAGAAATTACTTCTACCAATGCAAACTTGCACCTGCTCTTGATATCCAAAAGGCAGCCTCTAATTCTGTAGCTTTAAGTATCTCAGTCCTCCAGTCTTTTGATTCAAAGAAAATAAGGCCAATTATCTATAACCAAACATTTATGGTTTTCCATGGGGCACATTTTTAATGTAGCCCTGCTATTTAGTATGAACCTCATTACAAAACACTTTTTCATGTTGCTTGAAAGTTACAGTTTGGAGGGGAAATATATACATACATATTTTTTCTTTGTTAAAAGTGTTCCAATAGTTACCACCCTCCACTTCCCCCATTCACATCTTTGTAATTTCATTACACATTATAACTATGATTATCTTTTTAAAAAGGTACTTTCTTTCTCATACTGGCCATGCAGGTTTTTCCTTCTAATTCTTTGCATAGTCATTGCTTCACATAATGATTGAAAACCAAAGAGCTATTGGGTAGATATACAATGTGATCAACTGCACAGCCTTACAATGTATGCCCAATAAGTATGCAATCTTGCAAAAATTAAAGCAAATTAAGTTTAACTGAAGCAATCTGGGCCCTATCACCTGGGTGAAAGTATATGTATTTTTGGAGCTTAAGGCCATGCTTGGAGAATAAATTTACATGACATGAAAAGTTGTAGCACTTTTGTGTATGTGTGTGTGTGTGTGAATTTATCTTTCTAGTCATTCTCAGTATCATTTTTCGCAATTGAAAAGCTTTATCCTCGTTATGTGATATGCCATTTCTAGCTATAAAAATGAGTAATGCTTTTTGAGAAATGTTTGATTAAAAAAAGATACAAACAACTTGCTGTCAAGTTTTAGTTTTTAGATACAAATTGTGCATTTTACAACTTTACTCAAATAAATGTTATCTTTCCCAAGAGGTCACTGCTCAGAAATGCATAAAACAAGAGTTATTGGTGCCATAAAATTACTTGGTACATCTAAGGGGGGAAAGAAACAGCAAGAAAAAAAATAATAACATACCAAAGATAGTCCAAGCATTGTCTTTATACAGAACTTTAGAAGACCACTATAATATGCTATGGGAAATAAGCAGTTATTGTGCACAGAAAATGAATAAAATAATCATCCTTATTTATTCATCAACCAATAAAAATACTCTAGGTTCTTAGACTTGTCTTTTCTCTTATGTTACTATTGTTCTCATCCTGTAACATGTTCCTACCATTCTACATCTGAATTACTATAAAATGTGTGACTAAGAGTGGGTAGGCCAGGGGTGGAGAATCTCAGGCCTTTAGGCTACATATGGTTCTCTAGGTCTTCAAGTGTGGCCCTTTGACTGAATCCAAGCTTCACAGAACAAATCCCCTTAATAAAAAGATTTGTTCTGTAAAACTTGGACTAGTCAAAAGACCACAGCCAAGGACCTAGAAGGCCATATATAGCCTCAAGACCACAGGTTTCCCATGCCTTGACTAGACCAAGATTGATAAGGTCAGGAAATGTGACCCTTGTTGAAAATGTCTCTCGATATAGGGTTTAAACAATTCCATTGTCATTATATTTGTGACTTTATAATTGACTGAATCATAACTAGTGTACATTTGAGTGGTAGCCTTGAACTTTCCTTCTAAAAGGGAATGAAGGGTGAAAAAGCCGAGAGACTCAGGGAGGCAAAAAATTATACACAAAGTGTGTATATGGGACAGAGTGAGGAACTATACACATACATGAAATAATCTCTCAGTCGTAGATATGGGAACAGTGGAAAGGTAGTGAGAGAACAGAGAAAAAGTTCTAGTAGGTCCAACCAGTAGAAGAATACCTGATCCTGGCTCTTGGAAAGGAGAAGAGGCTTTTTTTTTCATTTTTCTCTTGGGCAAAACAAAAGTTATTTGGTATTTGATATTTTATTAGCCTGAATGCTTGCACAAGTCCTCAGGACCCCCTTTTTTAGTGCAGTGATCCAGATGTCATATTCTAATGTTCCCAGAAGAACCCTCATAATCACAAATCAAAAGTGATTTTTAAGACACTCCCAAAATTAAAACCTAGTGATATGTATTCAGAGTTTCAGTTATGGACATGGTTTATAGAGATTTCTAATTGGCCTCCATGCCTCAACTATCTCTCCATATATCACTCTGCCTTGCACTCTGTTGTCTGAATAATCACCTGTCAGGCTGTTTACTACTCAAGACCCTATAAAATGCTCATCGATGGAGGAATGACAGAACAAGCTACAGTATATGACTGTGATGGAATATTATTGTGCTATAAGAAATGACAAGCACGATGATTTCAGAAAAGCCTAGAAAGACTTACATGAACTGAAGCAATGAAGGGAGCAGCACTAAGAGAATGCTACACACAGGAAAAGTAATATTATCCGATAAAGAACTGTGAATGACTTAGCTCTTCTTAGCAATATGATGATCTAAGACAATCCCAAAGGACTAATGATGGAGCACACTATCCTCTTACAGACAAAGAACTGACACTGTTTGAATACAGACTGAAGCAGGCTATTTTTCACTTTCTTTCCTTTTTGAGTCTTCTTATACAAAATGACTAATACAGAATTGTTTTACATGATTGTATATGTATAATAATATCTGATTGTTTACTGTCTCAGGGAGGGGGGAGGTGAGATAGAGAGGAAGGGATAGAATTTGAAACAAAACTTTTTTTAAATAAAAATTATTTTAACATGTAATTGGGGCACAGAATATTATACATGTATATATACATATATAAATTAATATATTATATATATCACATAATATAAATATATATAATATGTATAAATATATATATATATATAAAAGACATAATAAAATGTATCTGTTACCTGTCAAAGAATATTAAAACTCCTTGGCCTGGCATTCAAAGCCTTCATAGATAACCTATTGTTTAAATGATCATCATTTCCTATTGCTTCTCAAGAAAAAACCCAAAACACAACGACTCATTTTCTAGTCATTCGTAACTTCTACATTATGAGAGGTAGTGTGACCCAGTGTTAAAAAAAAAGTGTATTTACAAATGCTAGTTCTGATGCTTTCTAATGTGTTATGCTGGGCAAGGATTACATATTCTAAGGCTTAGTTTTCTCATCTGTTAAATGAGCATAACAGTATATAAGACTCTTACTGTATAGTTCACAGAAGATCATGTTTTGTAAACCTTAAAGCACTATAGAAATGTGTTATCTTTGAATGTCATATTTATCCCCATATAGAGGCTGGTGCTTGTGTTTCTCTGCCTATGTCGGGTGATTTCTTCTATGTGCTAAAATAAGTTCTAGCCATTCTTCATGAAACTGATGAAATCACACTACTTTGAGGAATCTTTCTTTAACTACTCTATTATTTACTCTAGCCCACATTTATGCCTTTTATTGAAAGGTCTATTGCAAACATAGATTTACTACAGAATTTAGTATCTGAATGACATACAGTCTTACATAGGAACTCCAAGTCAGGTACACATTTTTTTGGTCATGCAAGGCATGAATAGCTGTCATGCACAACTACTACCTGTAGCTGAGGGTGGTTGTGGAAAGGAAGAAAGGGAGATCATTAAAGCTGGCCTGTGTAAAATTATGAAGATTCTGAAGTTTGGGGATGGGAGCATATGGTTACAGCACAAGGGATGCTAGTACTTTGGATAAACCTCAGCATGGCAAGGGATTAGCAATTCAGAGGCAAGTAGACTCCAACTTTTTGTAAAACAATGGACCTTTGTCTTTTAATAATTAGAAGATGTCTTCAAAGTTCAATATGTGATAATGCTGATGGCAATGATTATACTTAAATAGTATGGGACCTCATAGAAAAGCCTTTGATATTAACTGATATGGAGTTAAAGTCAGAAGAGAAAAACTAAAAATGTGGTTGAAGTGGGTAAAAGTGTTACTGATTAAAGTTATTTATATAAATTTATTCTCATATATACTCAGTTACCATGTGGGAAAATAATTTTGTATATTTAAATAAGCCTGAATAACATTTTAATGCTTTATAATTTAGTTCTAAAAACTCCACATATATATGCTTAGCTCGCAAAAATGTATTTTGTTCTCCAATTTTTTTCCACATATGTATGTCTTGCTGATCCAACAAGATGGTAACTTGTTAAGTTCCCAAGGGAAAGGATTATAACATTTCTTTTATATGTTCTATGGCATTCTGGAAAATGGAGTATATATTCTGTGTTCAATAACTATGTAGTGATTTGAATACCCTGAAAATCCCTGTCTATAAAGACAAAGATAATTTAGTCAAATTTTGTAAATTTTACACAATTTTCCCTCAAATAACTAGATTTTTAAATAGATATTATGGAGTAGAGCAAAGTAATGGATTCATCTTTTGTTGGACACCACAGGGTTAGAATCAGGAGTAATGAGAAGCTGAAGAAATGCAGATTTTGATGCAATATAAAGAAAATATTCCATCAACTACATTAGAGTCATCTATAGCCATCATGGGCTACCCTGGGAGGTAAGTGTTTTTTCCACCATTATAGGTAGGTCTTCAAGTGGAGGACAAAGGACCGTTTGTTAGAAGTATAATGAAGATTCACATTCATTTGCTTATTAGACTAGAGATCCTTTCCAACTCTAAAATCCTGTTATCCTGTGGAATCACATATGCTTGAGGATGGAAAGCCTGTTAGTTTCATTTTCCATGAATTTAGGCAGCTAAGTGAAAAATTCCACTAAGATACCTAGACACACCCCTATCCTTCTTCTATCACTTTAACCCTGCTGTCTCAAATCTTTCACAACTCTGGACCCTGGGCTCAGAACAAATTCTTTAGGACTCACCAACGTCAATATGGGAAAGATACAGAAGAGAAAAGCCATGAGGAAAACAACTGGGTATGACACAGAAAATGTCAGTCCTTTGATGCTCTCTCCCCTCTAACTTCAATCTGATAGGTAAGAGGAAGGTAGAAAGTGAGGTAACCCAAATACGAAGGATGAGATTTTAGACCTTATTTGGCTTGAATGATCAAAATAGAGGAAAACTTTTGAAAAGCTATTTCATACAGATTTCTCTTTCAAATCAGACTTTATATTTATATCTAATTAGTACCTTCTGCTCTTCTGATTGGATGTCAGAGCCATGAGTCCTAAAAATTTCAATTAAGGAGGGAGCCCTGGAAAGCCATTTACCCATTTCCAAATAGCTAAGCCACACTGCTGTTCAACTTATGTATCTCCACCATGTCTCAAGCCAGGTACCTTCTTTCCCTGTCTCCTTTTCTCCTCCTCTCACTTTTCAGGTTCGTTTTGTGTGTTGTCTTTCTCAGTTTGATTATAAGCTCCTTGGCAGTCAGGTGTGTCTTTCCTTTTAGTATTTGCATCCTAAGCATTTTAGTACACTGCCTGGTATGTACTGGTGCTTAATAAATATTTCTTGACTGATTGAGGATTTTGTATGTAAATATTTCCAGAATATGTTGCAGCTTCATACTTAAGCTGGTTTTTAAATGGAAACTAACAAGCTTTTATTGATGACTTGGTGTCATTATTTATGAATAGCAATTTGCTGTAATTTTGTTATATTAAAGTGATGCCCTCAAGGGAGCAATTGAGCTGTACACAGTTATGTGCCCTTACACTAAATAGCCCCAAATCTTTGTATTTTTAAGCTATGTTTTGTATCAGCTGCTAATAATGTTTCTGTCTACTCCCAAGACAAAATGTCAACAGTCACTTTTAATTCCTCACTCTTGGTCAGTGTTACTGTACTGCCTACACAGTCTTACTGGTAGGTGAGACTGGAGGAAGGTACTCTGCTTGGGAAGCTTCTCTGGCATAGGATATTAAACTCATAGACTCCAAGAGTTTAGAGGAGCCTTAACTGATTGTTCTACAGGGACAATGAGTCAATATGGTCAAGAGAAGAGGAAGGGCTCAGGCCAGAGAGCAGGGAGAAATTAAGCAAAATATTAAAACTACAATGGAAGTTAGCGATTCAGAACAATCCCTATTTTGAGGATAATGAAATTGAAGTCTTTAGAGGTTAAATGTCTATGTACAAGATTGAACTGATAGTATGTGCAGTGATTCCCTCACTTTTAGCCCAGAGGTTTCTCCATTATACCCTGACTATTTGTACATGGCAAATTCTAATTTCAGAGGCACAACTACAGCATAATCTAAAAGGCTTCCTTGTAGAGGTGATAGGGGGACCAATCCTGGAAGGTTAGGGAGAACAGTGGATATGCATTCATCAAGTCCTTATTGTGTAACAAACACTGTGGTAAGCACTGGAACTATAAATATCAACCAAAACAAAGGCATAACCATGGAGGAGATGATATTCTAATGGGGATGATCACATATACTATAAAAGAAAGTGGAAGAGTGGGTGAGGTGAGAAGGTGTTCCCCCCAGAGCATGGTGAGAAAGAAATCCAGAAAATGTAGAACATGGAAAGGAATGAAGGAATGAACATGACTGGGCTAGATACGTCCTCAAAACAGAGGTTCTTGAAGGAACTGGTCAGAGTGAGGGACTGTAAGAGTGGAGGGATCTTCCAGAATGATATGTCCATAGGAGAAGGATGGAAAATAAGTATAGAATTAGGAATGGAGTGTAGAGAATACCAAAGAAGGATTCTAGTTGCAGTAGAATAAAGGGATTTTTTCAGAGATGAGGATTAGTGCTCACAGATATGAGAAAGGCAAGATATTAGATTTAGAGGTGGAACGCTTTCTCAGAGTCAATCTAGTCCAATCCTCTCTTTCTATACATAAGGAAACTGAAGCCCAGAGAGGTTAAGTGACTTGCCCAAGACCACACAGGCAGTAAGTGACAGGGGAACAACTTGAACCCAGATTCTCTGACTCCAAAGCTTTTTTTCCACTCTTCCAGAGAGTCCTGTTATTTTTTTCTGAAACTGGAGTAGGTGTGTAGTCTTCCTCTAGTGTAGTATCAAAATGACCCTCTTTTCTTCTCAGGACTAAATCACCTTATCTCTCTGGATTGGGAGATCTGAAGACTAGAATGCTACAAGTGATATGTTACCAAATCTTTTTAAGACCTGATTTTCTGGTCACTTTTTCAGTATCTATTCTTGTACTTCACTTGGTAAAAAGCTCTATTTCTAATGAATTCACCTAACTGGGAAACTAAAGCTAGAGGAGAATACTTAAGCACATTTAGAAGAAAAAATATATGCTGTTTGGTTGGTTTTTAATCACATGGAGTGTTCTAAATAGACTTAAAAACATAATCCAAACATGGCAGTGTATATCATCCTATAATGGATCTCTCACTGTGTCCTTCAGCATCTCCTTTTTTTCTCCTGGCTACATCCATACCAGAATCAGTCAGGGATAATAAGCATGTATTTTCTCCCCTGGATTAAATGGAGTAAAAATGGTTTAAGTGATAACCGTTTTTTTGTTAAGGGTAGGAGGTATTCTAGTTTAATGTCCAACAACAGCGTTCTCAAATCCCTTGTCTCTTCTTACCTTCTGTCCTGTGGTAGTCTAGCTATGTGGTATGTGGCATCTTTAGGTATGTGGCATCTATCTCCTCCCAACCACCCCCCATCTTTAAAAATCGCCTCATTTTACTTGTTATGAAACTCTGCTGGCAAGGCACTAATCACTGTAACTGCTTAAAGTACAACTCCACCCAAATGTATCAGCATGGATGATGGTCAGACCTTAACTAAAAGGGAAAAATCCCTACCAGTAGAATTACAGTTAGTTTGGGGATAGAAAGATGAACTCACAAAATATTCCAGTCCATCAAAATTACATCAGAGTTCATTATCACATTCAGGGTCATTATGAGAGTAATGTAAATGAAACTTTGTCCCAGGCACTGATGTGGGGGGTGAACTTTCTCTCTAAAGTAGTCCCGAAACCACCACCATCATTTCTCACTTTCCTCTACCTTCCCACACAGCTTTAGGAAATATACATACTGGAATAATGTGAGAAAGCAAGATCAAAGTCCAAGGGAAGTTAGGGGAGTAGGAGGAAGTTCTGAAGGAAGTTTCTATCAAGGCATAGCTTTGGCTATATCAAACTGTCACTGATGCTAGTGGTGCAAATAATCTCCCTACCCTGAACTCCAGCTTCTTAAATTTGTCATTGGTGGTAGGACTCCTAGCTAGAGCTGCAATCACATGTCAAGTAGAGAGAATTCCTCTCTAGATATGGGTGAGAGAGGATGCTATTCCATGCTTTTCCTAGTGTCTCATCATTATCTCTAATAGCCATAAGGTATTGCCTACATAGTCAAGGACTAGGAAGGTCTCTAAATGTTAAGAATCAATAATTATCACTTGAATAACTCAATAAAATTCTTAGGAAAGACAGATAATCAACACAGAAGCCATTTAGTCATTAAAATGTTTTCAATACAAATAAAATTAGAATGACATAGCACCTGCACTTGAGGCTTCTCATTTCTTATTCCTTTGAATGCAGGTGTTGTCTGTGACTCTTTATGGTGGACAAAGGGCTGGGACTGGAAAAACTGTCTGAAAAGAAGGTCAATGAGGTTGGCATCAACAATACATACAATGAGGAAAGCACAGACCCAGGCCCAGATGTCTAATTAAATTTAGCATATGAGGCAGCCCACCAATAAAAGGAATCCTATTTTTATTGGACATTAAGATATGGGTTGAGAGGTGAAAAGTTCACCTCATGCTGTTAATTGGCTCACCATCTTCTGTGGAGCCCCATTTTCCTCTCTCCAAACCCCCTTTTAAGTTCTCTCCCCACCCCCCTTCTGGCTCACAACCTTAGAATTCCTTATTAAAGCTGAAATGATAGCACAAATATAGAAACATCATCTGAGGAACTTTGTCATGGCAGGGATTCTCTCTCTTGGCATAAATGACTACCCATCTTCTTTTGTCTTGCTACATCTCTATTATAGAGTTCTGGAGTGTTTATAAAACTAATCTTTAGCCACACATGTCCCCCATATTACCTGCTACCAATGTGCATGCAATCCTTCTTTAATTAAGTACGTAGACAGACGCAGAATTCCCTGGCATTTCAAGGGATCTTTATGTCAATCAGTTGATCAAAGATATTGTCCTAGAAAGAGTATTGGGATGGAAGTTGAGAAACCAGGGGTCAAGTTCAGGCTATACTAAATAGTTATTTGATTTATTTCTCTCCCAGTTTCTTCCATTAGGTGATGAGAAAGTTGAATTAGTACAAAACTAAAGTTCCTTCTAGCTCCAAAATGCTATTCTTCTATGGAACACAAATTCTATAATTATAATCAATTAGTAAGTAATTAACATCTAATACATTCAAAGTACTATTTGTGATAGCACTCTATGCAATAAGTTTGATTTAGTTCAATTCAACAATTAAGTGGCTATGATACACCAGGGACTGTATTAGGTACTAGAAATACACAACAAAAGTAAAACCAGTCCCAGTTATCAAGGATGCTACAACATTCTGGATGAGTTTAGTGGATAAGACATGATTTTTACTCTCAAGGAGATTACAGTCTAGATGAGGAAATAAGATATAGATGTACTATGCATGTAGGTATCTATACACACTTATGTATATGTGTATATACAAGAGAAGGAAGATAAAAATTAAAAACATAATGTTTCAGGATCCAATGTCATTATCATGAATAGACAGATAATAAGATATTATAGAAGAAGAAGATAATACTTGTTCTATATCAAAAGAGGTCACAAAATCATGAGCTAAAGTGATAGTAGGTTTTCGGGAGAATGTGGGTTTTGAGTCATCTTTAAAGGATGAGTAGAATTAGGTCAGGTGAAAATGAGGAGAAAGTGAATTTGTTCATCATTGTTTTAATAATTTTCTTCATTTACATAGTATTGAATGATGTAGTAAACAGAGTTCCATATTGGGAGTAAGCGAAACTAGTGGATAATCTCAGGTCTGTTAACTGCATTGCTTTGGGCCAGGCTCTCTGTGCCTCAATGTACTAATAAATAAAGGGAAGATGTTGAGTTATATCATGTCTAGTGTCCCTTATAGTTCTTCTGTCACTTAAAAATAGTTAACCATCGTATCAAACCTTGTATTGTAAATAGTGTGGCACTGGGAATTGAAAGAAATATAACACTGCTCTTGCCTCAAAGAGGCTGACTTTCCTACATTTCAATGAGAATTCTATGCTCTGTGATTGTGTAGCTAGTTGACATAGTAAGAACTTGAACTCTGATTTCTATACATTAGCTCAATGTTCTTTCTTTTTAAAAACTATATATTTGTTTTTTGAGGAGGGAAAGGCAAGGCAGTTGGGGTTAAGTGACTTGCCCAAGATCACATAGCTAGTAAATATGTCAAGTGTTTGAGACTGGATTTGAACTCAGATCCTCCTGACTCCAGGGCTGGTGTTCTATTCACTTTGCCACCAAGCTGCCCCTTACCTTGCCCTCCTATGACTTGCCTACCCCCCTCCAAGGGTCCCTCCCCTAGCCTCCCATTCCCACAAATCTAAACACCCTTACACACTTCTATTTTCTTATTCTCACCCTCCCCTCTAAAGATCCCTACCTTGTCCTCTTCCCCCCTCCCTATGTCCCTACCATTTTATTTCTTCTTAATTTAGAACACTTTCATACTCTTTTAAATATTGTTAATTAAATATTGTTCCCTCTTACATCCATGCCCGATGCAAGCAGGTTACTAGAACTATCAGTCCACCTCCCCATCTAATTCCTGTGTATCAGTTCTTCCTCTTGCACCTCATTTGTATAAAATAATTACTCTTTCTAGTTGTTCCTAAATGGTTTTACTTTTTAAATTCATATCATGCTCAGGTTTTACCCAATCTTTTTTTATGAACTACTTAATAAGAATCTTAGACATACATTTTACATATATAAAAAGTAAATAGTCTGTCCTTATCGATCCCTTATAATCAATCTTTGTTGTGTGTCATATATTTATATTGGTTCTTATATGTCAAATCATCTATTAAGTTCAGGATTAATTTTAACTAAGTCTTGAAAATCCGAGAGTTTATCAAATACCAATTTTTTCTTGTTTATGATAATAGTTAATTTTGCAGGGTATGATATTTTTGGCCAGAGCCCCAGTTCTTTTGCTCTTCAATACGTTGTGCTCCAAGACCTGTGGTTCTTTAATGTTTCTGCTACTAGACTTGTGTCATTCTAATTGTGGCACTGTCATATTTAAATTGCTTTAATCTTGGTGCTTTTAATATTTTTTCCTTGAGCTGGGCATTTTGAAATTTGACTATGATATTCCTATGAGTTTTCCTCATTGTATCTCCTTTAAGCGATGATTGATGGATTTTTTTCTATTTTTACTTTCCTCTCTTGTTCTAATACTTTAGGACAATTTTCTTTAATTATCTCTTCTGTTATTTTATCAAGATTCTTTTTTTTATCATAACTTTCAGGTAGTCCAATTATTTTATATTTTCTCTTCTTGATCAGTTCTCCAAATCTGTTGTTTTTCTTATAAGACGTTTCACTTTATCTTCTATTTTTTTCATTATTCATATTTTGTTTATTCATTTCTTGCTCTCTTAAAATTTCACAGGCTTCACTTTGCCCAGTTCTAATTTTCAAGATGTAATTTTCTTCCTTAAGATTCTGGATCTCTTTTTCTAGTTGGTTGAATTTCCTTTCATATCCTTCTTGTTTTTATTGGATTATTCTTATTTTCTTTTTTAGTTTTTTCTACACCTCTGTCATTTCATTTTTAAAATATTTTTTAAGATCTCTTATAAATTCTTTTGGGACAGAGGACCATCTGATTTTATTCTTTGGGGTATTCTTCACTTTACTTTCCTCCTCTGAAGATGATCCCTGGTCATCTCTATTCCCATAATATGTTTCTATAGTTGTATTCTTTCTCCTTTACCGGTGGTGTGTGTGTGTGTGTGTGTGTGTGTGTGTGTGTGTGTGGTGATAATTTATTTATTTGTAGTCACCTCTAATCCTGGGGTGTGGGAAATGGTGCTTCTTGGCCCAGATCTTCAGTTCTCCCCTCTAGCCTGAAACCAAAACCAAACCTGTAACCTCCTGTAAGTGCCCACAGTCAGGGTCTTTCTGTCCCATGGCTTCTACAGTCACCAAAAACAGCAGAACAGCAAGTTGTTTCTTAGACCTCCCATGTGAGAGCAAAACTGTAATTCCTTGAGATACCATGCTTCTCTTTTTTTTAGGCAGCTAGCATTTATTATGTACCTACTACATGCCGGACACTTTGCCAAGTACTCAAGATAAAAAGAAAAAAAAAACTAAACTAGTCCCTGCTCTTAGGATTGGGGAAGTAATATCATCCATAATCTATGTGGAAGAGGCTACTGGAGTTTGGGGAACATTTCTCCTCATTACTGAAACTCATACAGTCCCCTAAAAATCATTTGTGGTAAATCAAATCCAAATCAATAGCATATACAAAAGGCATACCACAATGAAAAGCCCCTCTTAACAGGATGATTTCTTTCAAATAATATTGCTTTTTAATTACTTCCACTACCTGTCCCCAATTGAAAGCCTCTATTTTAATCCATCTGTAAATATAGTCTGGGAAAACAAATTTTCACATTAGTCAAAAAGGTTTGCTTCTGCATTTTAAGTTCCATACCAATCTATAAAGAAGTATCATGTTTCATCTTTTTTTTTCTTTTGGACTTGTGGTTTCTCTTTGCAGTGAACAGAGTTCTAAAGTCTTTTCAAAGCTTTTTTTTTTCCTTTTCCCTCAATAATATTATATTACTGTTCAGTCAGTTCAGTTGTGTCTGACTCTTAATGCCCCATTTGGGCATTTCTTGGAAAAGATACTGTAGTAGTTTGTTACTTCCTTCTCCATTTCATTTTAAAGATGAGGAAACTTAGGCAAATAGAATTAAGTGACTTGCACAGGGTCACACACCTCACATTTGAACTCAGGTCTTCCTTACTCCAAGCCTGGCACTCTATCCATTGTGCCACCTACTTCTCCTAATAATGCTATAATTGTACAATTATTGTAGTTTTGTTCATCTTACTCTATATCAGTTTAGAAGGCTCTTCTTAGTTTCCACTGAAAATTTTCATTTCATATTTCTCATGGCATAATAATATCCTATTACATTCATATACCACAGTTTTATTATTGTGGAGGACACTGCTTTACTCCTATCTCAAAATGGACTACTACAAATATTTTTGTACATATAGATCCTTTTCCTCTTTAAAATTAATTCATAACACAGGTCTGTCTAGTGGCATAAATGCACAAAAGGGTACATATGTAGTTTGGTAACTTGCTGGGAATAATCAAACTACTTTCCAGAACACCTGGGTCAATTCACAGTTCTACCAATACTGCACTAACATGCCTTTTTTCCCCACAGTTCATCCAATTCCAGAGAACCAAAATCAAACTCAGCTGGTATCCATAGACTCCCTAACTTATCTCAGGAGCATCTCATTTACCTGGCAAGATGAGGCCCAGTGTATTGGATTACACTTAAAAAACACTGATTCTAACTTAAAAAAAAAGACTCCATTCTCCTTTAATACTGTGACCTATTAAAGTGCCCTGATGGCATATATGTCAACAGCAGGCATGTACCAAAGGAGATAACACTGCTAATAAGAGCTCTCTGCTATCTGGCTTTATCACATTTAATGTGTCTTTTGAAGTTAAAAACAAGATTATCCTGTAAATACTTAGAAAGCCACAGCTAATCCTCATCATCATGAAGGAAAGGAAATAGGATAGCATAACCACTCAATATTGGTGCATGGCTACATGTTTATTATCACAAAGGGTGAGTATAGTGTCATTGTGATGAAACTTGTCCACAGCCTAATTCTAAATGACGTTCTAGTAGCCATGGTAACCAGGCATTTTCAGAAGGAAAATGCCTCCATTGGTCTTTTTACATTTGATCCACTGGAGCTTTAGAGTAGTATTGGCTCAGCCTTGAGCAAGTTCAAACTTAAAAGCAAAAGGTCAATGCAATAAATCTATGAAAAGAAAAGAAAAAAGAAAGAAAGAAAAAGGAAGGAAGGAAGGAGAAAGGAATTTTGTTCAGAATATATATATATACACATATACACACACATATATACATAAGCACATATGTATTATGTGTATGTATACAATATGTGTTATATGTAATATGTTATACAAACACACATACACACACTTATATATTTATATATTAACCGGTGGAACGTTTCCAAATAGAATGGAATCTCACACTCCAGTGGAAACTTGGGTCTTGAACCCACCATTAGCCTGAGACATTCTGCAGTTTTTTCAGTCTTGAGCTACATGCTGATTTCCACCAATCAGGACTAGAGCAGAACCAGGTAAGAAAAATAAAAATGCTAGGATCACTGAGAGAAAATATTTCTTAACCATCATTTCTTTTAATCTAATGTACCACACCAGGAATAAAGGTCTCTGGATTGTGAAATAACGTTCTGTTCTGTTCTATTCAATTCTACTAATATTTATTAAGGAACTAATAAGTACTAGGCAACAGGCTAGGCAAAAATCTACAAGACATAGTTATTTTCGAGCACTTAAATGCTAGAGAGCTGAGATAAAGGAGAGAGAAAGGATAAGGGAGATGAAATGAGAGGTAATAAAGTTTTAATTACTGCATTCTAGTAAGGGATATGGAGGAGCAAATTACTACCTTTACCTAACCATTAATTTTTCCTGATCTTTATGCAGTGACTCCCCCAGCTGATAAACCCTACTGAATAAATAGAATATTTTGCTTAAGAGAGGAAGAAAGACTTGCAAGTGTATAGCTTTAGGGAATATTTTCTAGCTCAGGATAAGTATACATATATATATATATATATATATATATATATATATATATATCTGGAATAAACTAATTATATAAATTTCCTAATGTAATCTATCCAAAGACACTCAAGTACCCCTAGAAATAGTATGTTATTGAATAAGCATTTATTGAAGATGGGCCAGGACTCGGCTGAATTCTCCTACCATTCCCCTCCAGATAACTTTAAAATAATGCCTGAAATAAAATTTTGGAGTGGCAGAA
>CM053594.1:277542514-277569272 GCA_028646575.1 Pseudocheirus occidentalis | reverse complement strand
TGTGCAAATCCATATATATGCACACTATATATCTACTCATACATATATGCACATGTGTCAATCAACCTATATACCTATGTCTATACCTATCTATCTACTCACCTTTGCAACACCTCTCCAATATGTACTTTTCTCTCCTCTGACACACAACTCTAGTGCAGGGTCTCATCACTTCACACCTTTACAACTGCAATAGCCTTCAGGTGGGTCTGCCTACCTCAAGTGTCTCCCCCTCCAATTGATTACCATTCAGTCACTAAAGTGAATTTCCTAAAATGCTAGTCTGATCAAGTTATCTCCCTGCTCAATAAACTCCAGTGGCTCCCTATTGCCTCCAAAGTCAAATATAAAATTCTCTATTTGGCATTCAAAGCCCTTTATAACTCATCTCCCTCCTACTTTTCTATTCTTCTTACACATTACTTATAACTAGCTGTATGAACCCAGGTTCACTCACTTAATCTTTTTCAGCCTCAGTTCCCCTAACTGTAAAATAAGCATAATAATAGTATCTACTCCTCAGGGTTGTTATGAGTATAAAATGAGAGGAAGTGCTTTGAAAACATTGGAGTACTCTATAAATGCTAGCTATTATCATTAGGATAGTTTTTCCTTAAAAGATATTGAAACTTGGAATACCTTGTAACAATCATAAAGAGGCATTCATGAGGGAACCTTGATTATTTGGTACTGTGTTTTAGAATTGGAAATAAGCACTTATTATATTGTAATAATGCCAAATTAATTGTAATGCCAAAATTAAGAATAGATCCTCAAGATTTGATTGGCTCAGGGGATTGGAATTTTAGGCTATTGATAGCAGCCAGATAGATAGATAGATGGTTTCTAGTTCTATGAGTATAAAGCAGCTATGAGGACCTACAGGGGCACTCTGTTGAAAGAGGAAAATTATGTTAGGCTGGTGAAAAAACTATCAATGTCTCATTTGTTCCAATATCTAACCAGAGAACTAGTCTGAGTCAGACCAAGGCCAGAGCATCTGGAATTAAGACCCAATGTAATAACTAATATAATATGCTAAATAATCAATATGGACCAGTAAGCACACACACATACACACACACACATACACACATATGGAAAGAGAGAGAGAGAAAGAGGGAGAGAGAGCTAAAGTTGCAATAAATCAAGGTCCTTATTTTTGGTTCTGTTTAAATTACATACATGATTTATATGATTCTTAGATAAGTCAGTGAACTAACTGGAGCCCTATCTCTTCTTCTATAATAATAAGCAGAATAGCTACTGACATTTTTATTGTACTTTTTCAAACATTTTCAAACCATTTTTATACATTACAATGTGTAGGATAGGTACTAGAACTATTATAGCTCCATTTCATAGATGAAGAAACTGAGTCAAAGACTGATAAAATTACTTGTCTGTGGACATATGGTTAATTAGTTTCAAAAGTGGAATTCTGAGAAGGTTGGACTTCTCTGGTTCCTTTGAACATGCTATGATTGTGTTTTACTAGAGCACATGTCTTCCACTGGGAACTTGTTTCATCTTTGTTTTTGGTGCTTTCTTTTCTGTGTTCACAGTCGATCTGCCTCTGTGGGCTTCACTTACTATAGCTTTCATCTTGTATAAATCACAACATAGTTGGAAAAAAAAAATACTTCACTGTTTCTCAGTCGGGTGTGAGCATGTGTGACTGGCCATCTGGTCACATTCACAGCTACGTTGATGATGGTCTCATCTCTCTCTCTTTTTAATTCAGTACATATCTCTCCTGGAGCAAGTTCAGCTGGTCAGATTCAATTCCATCCTTCTTGTCAACACCCCTTGGGGAAGAGACAGCAATTTGCCCATTTTAACTTGTAGGACATGTCCATCCTTTCACTTTTTCATATTCATGGGTAGCTAATCAGGTTGCCAAGGAATGCCTTGTAACTTAATCACAATGAGGCATTCATGAAGGAGCCTTGATTATTTGCTACTGTGTTTTAGAATTGAAAATAAGCACTTACTTACCCAAATGCCAAAGGTAATATTAGATCCTCATTGTATCACTCCTGAACAACTTTTACAGCTACAACTCCTTTCCCTGCTTCTAAGTCTTTACCCCCATGCAAATTACAAGTTTCACATTGCCACTTTCTTGTTGAAAACTTTTTCATTGCCTTTGGGATCATGTCCAAAATCTTTAGCTACAAATTACTTATCTTCTGCAACTAAACTCTAATCGACCATTATACTCATCTTACACTATTTTGAATCTCCATAAAACTTTCCTTGCAAGCAAATTGGTCTACCCCTATCACGTATTATATTTTCCTTCCTTGATACTAGGGGAAACATCATGGGACGTGGAATTAACGTAGCTGGATTATAATCCCAGAAGTAATTAAATATGTACGCCACTTTAGTATTCTCTAGTTTTCTCTTCTATCATATGAGGGAGTGGAATAGATTATTCCCAAAATTCATTCCTGTTTAAAAGTTCTATGATCTTGTCAAATTCTGTAAATTACAGCAGCCCAAAATATCCTCTCTCTGCCTTTCTGACTGTCTAAAAACCAGCGCTCAGGCAAGGAAAGATGCGAAGATTTAGTCCAAATGCCTCCATTGAAAGTAAGACTCCAAGACGTATTCCAATAGGATTTCACCTTCCTTTTGTGGAAGCAAACTAAAGCCCTTCCCTCCTCTCTTTTTTGGAAATAATAAGAAAACATTTTTGACAGCATCCTAATTTAAAGTTTTTGGACTAATGTGACAGGTAAATCATATCAGATCTTTCCTTAAATAATCAATTATAAAACAATATCCTATACAACATTCCCCCAAAAAGGAATAATGATTTTCTTTGAAGAATCTTTTTAAAAAGTTCAACGCGGAACTCTGGTTTCATTTTTGATAGCATTTGATCTGTTTGCAAA
This sequence comes from Pseudocheirus occidentalis, assembly GCA_028646575.1. Lineage (NCBI taxonomy): Eukaryota > Metazoa > Chordata > Mammalia > Diprotodontia > Pseudocheiridae > Pseudocheirus > Pseudocheirus occidentalis. Next base: position 277,566,369 of record CM053594.1, on the reverse strand, counting down.
CAAAGGCCAGGAACCTTAGACAAACTAGCAAAAAAGCAGTCCCTGTGCCTTGAGTAGATTAAAGTAATGATCAGACTGAGAGAAGGAAGAAATGTTTGATCACTTCAGTGAATGGAAGTTTTTTTTTTAGCTCATCTTTGACCAGAACTTAAAGAGAATTTTTAAAGTAGGGGTTGAAGAAGGAATGAAAAGGATTAGAAAAATTACTCTCCAGGTCAGTGCAGAAAGTTAAGGGACTATTTGTTGTATTGGATTGCAATGCCATGCACCAGCAAATTCCCCAAAGAATGCTACTGTGAACAGCTTTTAATGTTCAGATTACACAGTAATAGTGAACACTCTGTTTATTCCATTACAAATCAAGGCAACCATTCACAATATATCACAATATAAAATTCACAACATTACATCTTATCACAGAAAGTCACAATATAGTGTTCATCACAACTTAATATTAGAATGGACAAACAGTTTTTATTACAGTGGCCACAATATTTAGAACAAAGAACAAGAGAATAATCATCTGGTTTCCCTAAGGGGGAAATCCTCCTTACTTAATCATTCAATCAGTTCACAACAATCAAACTTCCACTCATGGGGCAACCATCAACTTAATCAATCACAAATCTAGATTCACAATTGCTAAATATCATTAATCACAAGTACAGTCATTAGAAAACCACACCAACCCACTACCCCTTGATGTACAGCAAACCTCGATTTTCTCCAAGGGGAAGCCTTTTCTTCATCTTGACTCTGGGTGGTCTCTCTGATTCCCTAGATCCCCTTCCATGGTCCCAGTTCCCTCCTAAATCCACCAAACAGTCAGCTGGATTCAGAAGGAGACAGCTGCCAGGTTCCCCTCCAGTCCTCAGAGGTAGACAGCTCCCAGGTCCTTGTCCAGTCCTCAGGGCAATCCATGGCACACACTGAAGTTCACAGGGTCAAGCACATCTCAAACCCTTCACCACTTCTCTTGCTGGAACTCAAGGATCAGCCAGGCCATGAACAAAGTCTTATCCTGGTCATGCTTCTTCAGTCCTCCAGTAGTTCAGCTGGCCCTAGGACCCAGAAGGAATATTGGCCTTCTAGGTGACCTTCACCAGATTCTTGTCTCAGGAAAACTCCATCTCTTTTCTTAGTCAGCTTCCAGATGCTGGGAGAGAAACTTTCGACCTTTCTCTCTCAAGAAAACTGCAACTCACTTCTTCAGTCCAGTAGCCCAGCTCCCAGATGCTGAGACAATCGTGCTTCCTCCAACAGGAAAATTCCAATTCTGTCTCTCTGTCTCTTGAATTCTTGCTTATATACACACATTGGCCTCCTGTCTCATCTAATCCCCTTCTGTCACATCGTCAGGAGAGTTCATGCCCTCTCAACAGGGGGCAGGGCTCACACCTTCCATACTTACCCCTAAGTTACTAAGTGCCAAGTATCTGCTAAACTGATTGCTGTTACATGGATGAGGTGAACTCTTAACTGAACTATTACTTAAATTCTGAACCCTTGCCCGGATTTGACTATGTAATTTTGTTTATAGTCTGGGAATGGTATAAATTGTAACTCTGAAATAGCTTTGCAAGGATAGGACGAGACTCTGTCAGTTTGGACTTTTATCTCTCAAAGCAGAAAATCCTTAGATTTGAAGCACTGGAATTAATGTTCTGTTTGTTCTGTTTTCTGGCAAGCTTCTGCCCATAACGAAGAGTCTATTCTTTTTCTCTGACATTTTGAAATTCTATGCTACTCATTATTTGTACCATTCATTAGCAATTAATCATGCAAAGCCTTTTAACATTTTTCACATTGTATATATTACTAACTTTTCAGCTATCTTCATAGCTAGACTGCAAATTCATTTTTTGCAACTTTATATCTCTATCCCTGAAGGCTGTAGCTTAAAGTTTTTTGTTTGTTTTGTTTTACACATTCTAGAAACTCAGCAAATTTGGTTGAGTTATTCATCCACACATTCTCCACATACATTCAAGTGACTATTACATGTAAAGAATTTGTTTTACATTGGAGGGAGGTGGTGTCCCAGCTCATCCAAATAGTTTCAGTAACTTAGATTCTTTAGCAAGAATCAAGAAAACCATAGAAGCAAGAGAAAAGAATTTGTTATGGAAGAATTTTAACTCACATAAGGAAAGAGGGAAGAAATAAGCATTACTTACTTATCACTTACTTTGTGCCAGGAACTGAACTAAATATTTCACAAATGTCACCTCATCTGATGCTCACAAAATCCTTGTGGTGTAGGCACTATTATTGACCCCCAGCAGATGTTAAGTGACTTTTCCAAGGTCACACATCTAGAAAATGTCTGAGCACAGATTTGAATTCAGTTCTTCCTTATTCAAGGCCTAGCACTCTACTCATTGCATCACCTACTTAGAAGGAAGTCTAGAGAAAGAAGGAGACAAATAGCCACGAGTAAACAAGGCCAAGGAAAGGACAACAAATGAAGGATACAGTGAAAGAGATTGTTTTCAGCAGAGCCTGACTCAAACTAGTACCATGGAAGATTAGGTCCTATATTGGAATACAATGAGTCATTCACAGTCCATCTAGTAGTTAACAAAAGCTTGCCCATAACAGGGGAAATATATTTAATAAGCATATACAGTAAGGATGTGACTTCAATTCAGCTCCTTGTACCTCTCAGACTTCCATATCCAACTCAGTTTACAAAATTCCAAGGTTTCCCCTGTCCAATTGAGTATTTGTATTCTGTGGTCTTTGGGAAGAAAGTAAACTGTCCTTCCTTCTAGCAGAAAGCAAACAAACAACTCTACTTCTCATGAACACCCTTGACGTTAAGGGATTACCGTGGCAACCTATTCTCAGGGACTTAGAGTGACAATAGAAAGTAGGGGGTCCATTTGAAAAATATTAAGTGAGCACAATAGACAAGACTTGTGAATTGATAGTTCTAGCACCATGACTTGCACATGACAGGTACTCAATAACTAGTTGTTGACTGATTAACAAAAAATGACAGCCTAGGCTTTCATAGCAGGTGAACATGCCTGCAAACACATTTAATGTAAATGCCTGAACAATTCAATTAAAATAAAAGTCGATTTCATCAAAGAATTGGTTTGACAAAATTGACTAAATGATTGACACAGCAGACCAATCAATTCATTCCAAATGCTGGAGCTGATAACCCCATGTAGACATTTTCTAGCTTTTAATACAGAATACTCTCATAGATGGTAAGAATGAAGTGTTGTAAGACAGAATAATGTTTAAAGATTGACTGGAATGTTGGAGACTCAAAAAGATCTATACAATTATTTGCAAGTCTGGATTAAATAATTTTCATTAAATGACTTAAAATAACAACAACATTTTTGTCTTTTTTTCAGTTATGTCTGTGCGCCTACAGGCAAAATAATACTGGAGACCATTTCCATGACTCTAACAAATATATTGTTTTAAACAGTCTATTTTAAGAGGTACATACTTTCAAACTGATATTCTAATAACAAAATCCATCCCCTCTTATATTGGAAAATCTATAAGGAGCCCTTCTGGCTGGTACATTATGGTCACTTTCATGGAACAAAAATAACAGTACTCTCTACATATCTTCCTAACATAAACAGATCAGGAAAATGGAGCTCCTCAAAGCCTCTGGGCTCTGATGGATGTGTCTTTGATGCCAGCAATTGGGAAATCTCTTCACTGAAAAGATAGACTGTGTCATCTTTTATGACACTTACCATGTAAGAGCCCCAAGTCATAGGTTGTAAATGAGTTTGGGCCTGTTCATGTGACTGCTGTTTTAAACTGTGAAATTCTCAGACTCATAGCCTTGGATAACAAAGTCTGCCTTCCTCGTTGTGGATTTGATTCTTTCTCTATCATTCTTCTTCTCTACCTCCCCCCAACAACTATGAAGAAGAAATAATCAGTTATTCATTACATAGGCTGAAAATGTCTTGTTTAGTTTTCATCTTAATTTGTTCCAGAAAGTTGAACCATTAATGCATTCTGTGGATAAATGTTCATTGTTTCAAACTGAGAATGAAATGGAAGCATCTAGGTGATATAGTAGATAGAATGGAGGAATCGGCATCAGGAAAATGTGAATATGGTTTTGTCATCAGGCATTTAGTAGGTATTTAAATTTCAGCAAGTTACATAAACTCTTTCAACCTCAGTTTCATTGTCTGCAAAATGGGGATAATAATAGTATTTACTGGGTTATTATAAAGATCAAATGAAATACCAGGTAAAGTGCTTTGTAAAACATAAAGCATTGAATAAATGCCAGGAATTATTACTAAAATGAAAATTCAGGCAGCATCTCTATGATGGTAGACAATAAGAAACTAAAAATAACTGAAGGTGATCAGTTTTGTTATATTTAAGAAGGGAATAAACATTTCTTAAGCATGTACTATGTTCTAGAAACCATGCTGAGGGATTTCAGATATTGTATAATTTTATAATGTAGTTAGACGTACAATTTTTTACAACTCCATGAATTAGATGCTATTATGTTTCTCATTTTACAGTTGAGAAAGCTGAGGCAGACAGAAATTAAATGATTTGCCCAGATTCACAACTTGCAAGTGTTGAACCCCAAATTTGAACTTAAGTCTTCCTGACTCCAAGCCAAATGCTCCATACTTTGCACCACCCATGCAAAGCTCAGGCAAGTAATTTAACTTCTCTGAACTTCAATTTTTTCATCTGTAAAATGAGAGGGTTGGATTAGAAGATGTCTAAGGTCTCATCCATCTCTGTTTCTCTTTCTCTGTCTCTGTCTCTCTGTCTCTCTCTCACACACACACATGTATGTGTGTGTATATATGTAAGTATTCCTATTCAATACCAAACTCTGAATTGATTTGTTTTTTCTGGTGCATAGGTATGGGGTGGGGGCGGGGTGAAACGTGGGAAGGGAGAAGAATGGTTTGATATTATCAACATGTATTAATATGATCAAAGTCCTCGTCCCCTCGATCTGAATCTAAGCTAAAGATTCAGGTAGTCAGGGTATTTACATCACAAATTTCCAGTGAAACGATAGTCACCTGCACTACCACCCTATCACTAATCAGTATACATTGTGAGCCCCTGTCCCATATTTAAAACTTCTTTTTGGATTTTATTTTAATTTTCATGATTCACTGTATTTTTAAATTCAATATAATGAAAATAAAATTCATCAGCATTTCTACCAACCCTGAGTTTTCCCTTGGCTACCCAATTTTTGCTGTTTTCCCAATTATCCAGATACAAAATCTTGGAATTGTTGAGTTTTGTCTCTCCTTTTCTTACCAGTCATTCAATAATCACATTCTGCAACCATCATATTTTGCAACAACCTCCCATCTGGTATCGAATCTCTCCTCCTACATCCCAATACATGTTTTAAAACAATTAAACTAGATTGATTATTAAGACATGTTTTCATCATGTCTGTCTACTAAAATATTCAGTTATTCTCAATTACCTGCAAGAAAAAGTTTACATTCCTTTCTTATTAAAGAACTTTGCTTTCTTTCCATGTATCTTTCCAAGTTATATCTCCTGGTATTCCTAACAGAATCCCTCAGTTGCTGGCAGTGATATCTATGCAGCATATCCTAATTATTGTTACTCACACCCACCTCAAGCTTTGCTTATCCTCACTCCTACAAAGGCCTGTACCTCAACTTTGACTACAATTCAAGTTAAACTGAGACTTCAGTTTTTTCATTGTTTTTCCATCACCCCACTATCAACCTTCCCTTCTCAGAACACATATCACTTGTCACCTGTAAAGCTAACTTGACATTTCATCTAATTTTTAAAAAAGTAAATAATGATTAATTATCATGATTACTAATCAAGTATTAAGTGATAGGGATACAGAGATACATTTCCATTCATAATCACTTTATAGGATAGGTTTTCAAGTATAGCACAAGGGCCTTTTTATTTTCTCTTTGGTGCTTTGCTTTCAATTAGGATTAATTGCCAATGGTTGTAGTGATGCCTTGGTGCAATGGTAATGGGGATTTGAAGATCTTCCCTGCCCCTTGTATTGGCAATGAAACAGATACTTCGCACCTTGTTTCAAGTTCATGATTGTATCAAGATTTGAGATCCACAACTTGTGAATGCCAGAGTGGAAGGAAGTAGCTGCTGTAACAGGAAGGCACAGAATAGGAAGGAGCTAATACCATATATAAGGAAAAGCCCAAGGTAGAGAGCCAGAATTGCTGAAAGAGAAAGAGAATGATGAGGATCCTGAGAATTTATGAGAGCTGCTACAAATTAATAACAGAATAGAGAACAGAACTTGTGGTGCCAGAACAGAGAACTGAGAAGAACTAAGAAGAGAATTGAGAAGAACTGAGAAATGGGAAGAGAGGAGAACTGGGAGGAATCATGGTGGTGGTGCCAGCACTTTGTCTGTTTTGATGTTACTTTGTCAGATTCATCTGCTGATAGAGGATGTTGCAGTTGTTATAGATGTCCTGGGACTTTACTTCTGGTTAAGAAGCCCTGAAAGTGGATTTTCTTCTTTTATGTTTAAAAATGTCTTGCTGACATTTTTAGAGGTCCTGGAAATATACTGATGATTTGTGGTTACTTCTCAGATCTTGTTGTTGGATCTATGTTGATTTTACAGGCAAAAGGTCAATTGATGAAGATGTTGGCAGTGTGTATTCATATTATTGTGGCTTTGTTAAACTTTGTCTTCCCAGAAAGAGAAACTGTGAAGGACTTGAGGTAGACTAAACACTGTGAGCTTCAAAATGGAATGGTAACTGGACAAGGAACTGGATGAAGAACTGGACAAGGAGCTGGACAAGGAACTGGGAGCTGCCTGCCTTTGAACCCAGGTGACAGTTGTGCTGATTTGGCAGGAGCTGGGACCATGCTAGAGGAACCTTAAAAGCTGAAAGCCAGACTCAAGTCAAGATGAAAAGATCTCTTCTTGGGTACCTGATGCTGACTGAGATGATCATGATTTACTCTGACCTAAGGGTGGAAAACTTTTAACTTTGCACTTTGCTTCCATTAAGGATACAAGTCTCCTTAAGGATGATTGAATGAAGGACTTATTGAATGATTGATTTACTAACTGATTATACTTTGTTTAAAACTATATGACCACTTTGGTGAAAACTATGAAGCCATTTTAGTAATAAGTTGTTGTGTTATAAAATTGTAAATGCTGTACTTTGATTTCTGTGAATATTTTGCATTAATTTAATACCAAATAAATAGAGAGTTCACTATACTATGTAATCAGAATCTTGAATCTGTTCACAGCAGCAGTCCTTTGGAAAACTGCTCATGCTTCACTTTACATTTGGTCACAGACAAATAGCCTAAATAATAGGTGTTATAGGCATAGCTCTAATGCCAGTACCCACTTAATTTAAGTACAATGTTGTGCTAGAAGGAGCTACTCTACAATATTTAACAAAGGAAATTTACTTTGCCCTAATATAGCAACAAAGATATTGTGACACTTATCTTGTCTGGTAGGTCCTCCTCCCCTCCATCTGTAAACATACTTGATCAGTCAGTTATCAGGGTATGGACATGGAGGTCTCAGGTATCCACCAAGTCGAAGGAGTGCAACCTATACATATGGGGCAAATCAAGCTTCATAGAGGAATCAGTATCAGCAAACTTAAGGCTGAAGGAAGCCATGTCAGGAAAATACTAGTCCTTTTCATCTGCCACAATGCAGATGATTGTGATTAAAATTAACTTCATGAATCTTCCCTTTGTCTAATCAAATGTATAACTTATCAAAACTGATAAATTATATAAAATAGTAGAATTTTTCTCAGTTTTGAAATTTTAAGTTAAAAAAAATGTCCTTTTAACTTTAGGGAGTATGAAGCCAGGCACTAACAGCTTTCCAGAAGAATGCTATTGTGAACAGCTTTTACAGTTTTGATTACATAGTATGGTGAACACTCTCTTCAATAACAATTCAGAGCAAAATGTTCACAGTAAATCAAATTGCAACATTGACGTTACAGCTTATCAGAGACAATCAAAATACAGCATTCACAACAAATTACACAAAAAATGGCCACATAGTTTTTACCAGAGTGGTCACATAGTTTTGAACAAAGTATAATCATTTAGTCAATCAATCACTTAGCAACTCAATAATTCAATCATCCTTAAGGAGGCTTGCTTCTTTAAGGGTCGCAAAATACAATAGTCAAAATTCTCTGCTCATGGGGCACACTAAGTTACAATATCAGTCACTACCCAGCACTCTCTTGAGGTATAGTATAAAATACACAGTCCATCTACCCTCAGTCACAAATAAGTTACAATCTTCTCAGTCATTACACAGTATCCAAGTATAGTCTTCTTTCAGCTTGACTTAGGGTAGTCTCTCAGATTCCCTAGATCTCCTTCCATGGATCTAGCTCCTACCTGAATTTACCAAACTGTCACCTGGGTTCAAAGTCAGATAGCTCCAAGTTCCTTGTCCAGTTCTCCATGCTGTTCCTGTTCTACACTGAAGCTCACAGTGTCCAGTCCACCTTAAATCCTTCACATTCTCTGTTCCCATGAAGTCAAGGCTTAACAAAGCCACAGACATGTTCATTAAAAGTACCAGTATCACAATCATGCTTCCTAAGACTTTGGCAGCTCCTGGGAAAAGCTGGTAGCTCCCCAGCAGAAGCTCCAGCTAGTTCCCAGAATCAAAATCACTTCACCCAGGTTCCCAAAATCAAAATCATTCTCTCCAGCCTGGACCTTTCCTCTTTGGTTTCCTCAGCAGCAGCAGCAGCAGCAGCTACTTATCCCTCCATGAAGCTTATCCCAAGGAATTCTCTCTCTCTCCCTCCTTCCTTTCCTCCCTCCCTCCTTTTCTCTCTCTCTCTCTCTCTCTCTCTCTCTCTCTCTCTCTCTCTCTCTCTCTCTCTCTCTGGGGCTTTTCCTTATATGAAGTATTCCTCCTCCCTTTTTAGCCCCTTCTTGTTATGTCAGCAACAGAAGTTCATACCTTGTTTCTTTAACAGAGGCTTAATTTGAACTAGGTGCTAAGTACCTCTTAGCTTTCCAATGCAAAGGGATCTTTAAATTTCATTACCATTACAGGGAGCAGATATTTGCATGAATTATATTATATATGTCCTCAGCATAAAAGGAAGAAGTAGACTTTCTCAAAAATATCTTTCACTTTTTTTAACTCTATGCATAATGCTTTCCTTATTCATCTAACCACGTTTTGGGTTCATGATACATTCATGTCACATGTAAGAAAGTCTTAGAAAATTATGCAGAAAAAAATAAATATGGCAAACTAGATACTAAATGCACCATCAAACACACAAAGTAAGAGTTTGTTTCTTGGCTGTATATCTGGCAATTCCTCAGATCCTCAATGTTTTTATTATTATTACAAAAATGAATCCATGGTTCACTGCCCCCCTACCCACATGCCAGGGGAGCAATTCTTTCTTAAGCAAGATTCAAGAAAATCTGCTTGCTAATAACAATTGTGTTATTCCCTCATTGCTCCGCTCTTACCTCCTGCAGATTGTTAGGGCTAATGAGGCATGGATATGTCCACAAACATATGGACAGGAGGGAGACAGGAGAGTAAGTGAGAGTAAGTTCAGTTTGGGGTTTGCTTAGGTCTGACTAGCAAGACTCAGGAGCAAGATATGGCTAAAAGAGCCCAAGAGCAAGTCATATCCAGGATCAGCCAGGAGGAATGAATTAAGAACAAAGGATTACTGATGAGTCTTTCAGGGAGAAAAACACCATTGTTATAGAGGAAGCTTTTATCTGGTCTTGTTGCTATGACCATTGGTGAGATTAATATCTCATCTGTGCCAATAGGCAGGAATATGCACAGAGGTCAATAGAGGTAATCCCAAGAAGCCAATATGGGTGGGAGAGTTATATCTATATGGAGTTTTCTTTTCCTTTTTGTTAGGGAAAATGAATTATCTACAGTTATGTCATGCTAGAACTCCATTGAAATTTAAACCAAATGGGGGTGGCTGGGTGGTACAGTGAATAGAGCTCAGACCCTGGAGTCAGGAGGACCTGAGTTCAAATCCAGACTCAGACATTTGACACACTTACTAGGCATGTGACCTTGGGCGAGTCACTTAAACACAATTGCCCTCCAAAAAGCAAAAAAAAAAAAAAAAAAAAAAAAAAAAAAAGAAAGAAAAAAATGTAAACTCTTCTGTTTAGTTTTTAAAACCTTTCACAACTTGGCCCCAATCTGTCTTTTCATCCTCATTAGATATTACTCTTTTTCCCATACTCTGAGATCCAACCAAATTGACTTCTCTCTGTTCTTCATTCTGACTCCATTTCTTAACTTTAAATTTTTTTTTCTTTTTAAATGGGGGAATGCAGGGCAATTTGGGTTAAGTAACTGTTATGTGCCTGAGGCTGGATTTGAACCCAGGTCCTCCTGACTCTAGGGCCAGTGCTCAATTCACTGTACCACTTAGCTGTCCCTCCATTTCCTATGTCTGTACCTTTGTATTGGACTTTCTCATACCTACAATATATTTCCTCTTTATGTCTGCCTCACTGAGTTAGCCTTTCTTTTGCTTTAAGATGAAGCCCAATTCTTCTACATGAAACTTTTCCTGATTTTCCTGAATTCTAGTACCCTCCCCAACAAGTTTGCACTTAACTCAATTGGACATGTACATAATTTAGTAACTTTATATTTATGCTGCATATATGTCACATATATTTGTTTTCTCCCCATTATAAGTTCTTTTGTGAACAAGGATTATTCCTTTCTTTGAATATCCTTAGTGTCTCACACAGAACTTGTTCATAGTAGATGCTGAGTTCTCCAGGAAGTAGAGGCTGAGACCAAGTCTGATTGATTACATCCACACCAGAAGATTGTTCCTATTGTACAAAAAAAGTTGAAGAGGAAAAGGAGAAAGGCAGACAGCTCTCTAAGACCACAGAGAGCTTATTCACAAATGAGTGCCTTTTAGCACTGAGCAGTCACTGCAATAGCTGGGGTGAGCAAGTGACAGCACCTGAGATTTATCACTGATTGAACCTGGGCAGCACTGCCCCAGTGGACAAATTGCTATGAAATTTGGAGAAAAGAAAAGAAGTGGATTTTGATGAAATCAGTCATTTTGAAATAATTGGGAGGCAATGAGGCATAGTTAAAAAAATACTGGATTTGCAATTAGGAGTGAGACTGGGATTTCAGTCTTGCCTCTGAAACTTAGATATGTGACCATTCTAATTAGACTTTCCATGTACTTAGGCCCTCTAAAGTCTCAGGTTTCTCATCTGTAAAATGGGGCTAATAATACTTTCAATTTCTACATTTGAACGCTGTTGTGAGATTGAATGAGCTATGTATTTATAATGTTTTTGTAAAGCTAAGTGCTTTAATAACAATAGCCAGCATTTGTATATTCCTTTTAGCTTATCAAATCATTTTTACTTATATAAACATATATCTAAATCTACGTAGATGTCAACTATTATGTTACCTCTATCAGCTATGTAGGCATCAGAAATTATATCAACTCTCTGCAAACAATTTAAATATATTTGAACTTCTTAAAAATATACATGTTAATAGGTAAAACTAAAAAAAAGTTTCCTTGACCCCTTCTATACTCTCAAACTATTGACTTAGTAACACCAGTTTCAGGAGATTCAGTTATTTGACATCCTGTTGACTTCAAGCAAGGGTGACATTTTTCATACTTTTTTCTATGTCTCTAGTCTCTCATGCTTGAAATGGATGATATAAAAGGAGAGACTATTACTGGGCTCAACATTTTGATTGACACTTGTTTGACTCTCTCAGAGAAAAACCCTGAGAAACAAGGACCTGGATTATAAATGTCCAGAGAAATTTCTCAGATTGAAACTTTTTTTCTTTAGAAACTTCTTTAATGTCTTCTTGTAAGATTCAGTTCACTTTTTCCTTTAGAAGTGGAATCCCTCTATCTGTAGATATTATCAAGATATACATTAGAATCAACTAGAGTAACTTAATGATAAAATTAACATGGGCCATGAAAATTGTAGAATGTCTTCTCATTTCTTAGAATGCTTTACATAATTATAGTGATCATGTGCTAAAATCTGCTCATTTTGCAGATGAGGTAACTGAGTCCCAGATAGATTATTTGACTTATTTGAGGTCAAACCAATGCAAAGTATCTAAAACAGATATGTAGCATGACACAATGAAAGCATATTAGACTTAGAGTCAGGAAAAATCTTTTTTAATTTATTCTCTTGTACTTCCTAGTTGTCTCCATGGATGAATCATTCATTTGAAAAAATTGAGCTATAAAACCTATAGCACTTATCTCATTTTCTAGAACTACTGTGAGGATCAAAGGAGAAGTAAAATGTAAGATGCTCTATCAATGTCAGTCATTAATATAGCTAGCAAAGTTAGTGTTTCAATACCAAGCTTCTACTACCAAAGTCCATGTTCTTACACCTACGACATATTGGAGAGAGGGCTGAACTGGGAGGAGCAGTGAATTTGGAGAGAGGCCTAAGTCGAGGGAAGGCCAGGACTTGAGAGAGCAGTATCCAGAGCCAGAGTCACTGAGACAAAGACTGCTGAGGGCCAGTTGGAGCTGCCCAGGACTTTTGAGAACTGAGGAGGCATGGCTGTGATGACAGTATTTTGTCTCTCTGTTTTGATATTGTTTTGCCAGATTCATCTGCTGGTGAAGGACAGTGCTGCTGCTGTAGAGGTCCTGGAATCTTGCTGTTGGTTCAGAAGCCCCGAAGGAGGATTTTCTTGTTGTATGTTCACAAAAATCCTGGAAGAAGGCCTTGCTGATGTTTTCAGGGGTTGTAGGATTGTTCTGTAGGCAGAAAGTGACTTGATGAGGACACTGTCAATGTATATTGTGGCTTTGTAGAGCTTTGTCTCCCCACAAACAGAGATTGCTGAATCCTTGCTTCATGTCAAGATGAAGACAGGACCTCTCCTTGGGCATTGAATGCTGTGATGATATCTTAACCTTGTTGTAGCTTAAGGGTAGATGGCCTTTTGTGTTCTTCTGCCCATTTTCAGAAAGTGCTTGGCATTAATGGCTGGTATTACAATTCAGTTGTGATCGAGGGGAGGGAAACCTTTGACTTTTTTGTGCTCTGTGATTGACCAAATGAATGTACTTTGTTTATGATTGGCAACTAATCTCCATTTGAGAAGAGAGACTGACTGACTAAATGAATGTACTGCCCAGGAGTGGGCTACTTTGACTAATGCACTAGTCAGGGGTGGGATACTTGTACCTTGGTGCTTTGCAATTGAATTGAGAACTTACTTGCTAAAGGAACGAGTTCCACTGTATTTTGATTTTCTCTGTTCTGTGAATATTTCCCTTAATCTGTCACTGAATAAATGGAGTTTGCTATGCTGATAATCTGAACCTTGGAAGTTGCCTTTGCTTGACATTGCATCAGTTCTAAGAAATCCAAGACATTCATTTACAACTGAATCAACCTCAGTGAAGTAAGAGCAGTGAAGAATAATTATATGGTCATCATATCCATGTTGGCCCACTTCATTGCATCAGAAACAGGGCTTCTAAGAGTTTCAGTGTTTCCAATCAAGGGCCCAGGGCAAGGCCTCTGGCTATGATTCAGCTGTCCAACTCATGCACAAACTCCTCACATACCCAAACACATTCTCTCAATATAATGAAGTCGTGTAACATGTTTGACCCCAACATGATATGGGCTCTATTCAATATCCAGAAAAATATTATAGATAGTACTTATTTTATCATAACATAGAAGCTCAGTCCTGTTTTATAATGGCTATAAGTAAAAATAAATAACCAATTTTCCCTGAATGAAACAAAATCAATAACTCTCCTTTGCACTACACTTCTCAGGAAGACAATCCACAAAAGTATTTCCTTTCTAAAAGTCTGGTGGCAAATCACTTGGAACTATAAGCTCATTCTTTGCCATGTCAGCAAAAAAAGGGGAAAAGAACTGTGTTGAGATTATGCATGTGCTCAACAGGATTTCAGGGCTTCAACCTAAAGGAGTTTTTTTTTTCAGATCATTACAATAGATAGGTATCCTTGTGCCCCTTAGAAAAAACACAAACTAATTCTTCTTTGTGACCAAGTATACCATAAAACAAGATTTATCTGTGCACTAGCAGTATCTATTAGGTGTTTCTGGAATGGAGACTGGGTGAGCTATCAGGCCATTCAGTGAGACATTATCACTGGGAACATTCTGACACTTTCGATAAAAGCAGTGGCAGCAGCATCACTATAAAATCCATCTCTTTTATACTTTTTAAAACTCCCAAGTTTATATCACTAGTTATCAAGAAGAAATATGCCCATTCATCTTAGAGGGATGCACCAACTCTTCTGATTTTCTGTGTAAATTTTTAATTGAGGTCTTCTGGTGATGTGAAGTGGAGCATAAATATTGTCAAGAGCATGGTCTGCATTAGAAATTGGTGAGTGGGGAAGTTTGGAAGTTAAGAAATGTCTGACTCACAAGGTAAAATGATCCAAATTTCTATAAAGAGAAGACAATATTTATTCAAACAACTTACATGTGGTTTACTGGCCTCTTTTTTCTCTCTTTCCTTTCTTCTTCCTTTCCTTTTTCTCTCTTAATATCCTTCTTTCTTCCTTTCTTTATTTCTTTATTCCTTCTTTCTTTCTTTTCCTTCTTTCTTCATTTCTTTTTTTCTTCTTTCTTTCTTTCTCTCTTTCTTTCTTTCTTCCTCTTCCTTCCTTCTTTCTTTCCTTCCTTCTTTCCTTCATTATTTCCTTCCTTCTTTCTTTTTTCTTTTCTTTCAGTCCTTCCACTAAAACTTCACAGGAGAACTTTTGTTGGAAGGTTGATCTTTTTTAAATTTATTCAGAACCCTAAGTCCAGCTACCCAAGTAATAAGACAAGTAAAAGTCATTAAGACGTAAATGATGTGTAACACTTATTGACTGCTAGTGGAACGCATCACAAGTTATTTAAAATCCATTCAATATGATCTGAAGAAAATGCCATATTCATTCAACAAACATTTACTAAGTACCTACTCTTTGTGAGTTCACATTCTTTTGGAGGAAAGCAAAGTAAATACAGAGAAACAAAAACAGAATGTTTCCAAAATAAAGAGGCAATGTGAGGATGAGGGAGACAGTGGTTACTTGGGAATCAGTGGTCCTGGGTTCACACACAAGCTATATTCCTTACTATCTGTGAGATCTTTTAGTCACCTAACTTCTCTGAACATCAGCTTCCTCATCTTATCATCTTCAAAATAAAATTAGTGTGTCCAAGATCTCACAGATAGTACCTAAAAGAAATGCTATGTTTCATTCAGAGGTTATTGAAAATAAAGTCTGAAAAGAAGATGAGTGTTTTTTACCTCTAAATTCATGGGCCATCTGAAAACTATCAATAGACCCTTCTGTCTATGGCATCAGGTTAATAATTCACAGTCCCTTAAAGTGCTGGTCCTGTAATCTTGTAAATAGAAAGTAATTTCTGGAGGGCAATGCCATATTTACTTACATGAAGCTCATTTTGTTGCTGTTGTTGTTTTTAAAGTCCAAAAATAGGCAAGAAAGTATTAAGCAAAAATACAACCACAGGAGTATGTGTGTGTGTGTTTACATATGCATTCATTTGACTCCTTTATCAGTGTTGTGGAAGTCCCAGTATTGAATTAGTGCTTTTGGGAGAAAGAAAAACAACTGTTCTTTTTCTTCTGCTTTCCTGGTTATTCAGGTTATTTTTAGAGATGTCATTAGTGCAGGTTAGTTTTTAGAGTCATCATTAGTGCACTGATTTTAATATCATGCTGTTGTTGTTGAATTACTTCAGTAATGCCTACCTCATCATGATGGCATTTGGGGTTTTATTTGCAAAACACTATGGTGGTTTGCCATTTCCTTCTCCAGTTCATTCTACAGATGAGGAACAAACAAACAGGGTTAAGTGACTTGCTCAGGGTCACAGAAGTAATAAGTGTTCAAGGCCAGATTTGAATTTAAGTAGATTAATCTTTCAGACTCTTGGACAGCACCCTAACATGCCATCTAATTGGCCTCTAATATCATATGGATCCAATTAAAAATGAATAATATGATACAATATGAAGATTTTTGTTTAGCCATTTTTCCTCCCTAAAAACTAGACATATGACTATAATGTGATGAAAACTACTAAATAAGTCATTTTTTGTGTTAACCTTCATGATGAGAGCTATTCTTTTACTTGTGAGTTGGAGCCTTCAGACTAAAATATTTGTACTGGGAAGGATTCTATATTACAATTCCTAGTTCAGAGATTCTATACTTGTGTTCTCTTATAACAGTGTTATAAGCATATGATCTAGACATTCACTCCCAGAATATGACCATGATCTTTAGGTATACAGACCAATATTATTGTCAAGTTCAAATCTAAATCCGTATAGATTGTTTCAGGTTTGAAGAATATTAGACAGATATGGTAAAAAAAAAAAATCTTTTTTTGGTGTAGTGGAAGGAACTTTAGATTAAGTTCTGATCTTGCCTGTCATTCATTAACTATGTGACTTTATGTAAAGTACTTCACAATTATGAATCTTTAACTTCCTTATCTAGAAAATGAGAGATTTAGATTACAAAATCTAGATGGTCTTTTCCAGCTTTAAGTTTCTATGTGTCTAAGTTCCTGTTCAGGAAGTTGTTGATCCTTCTTTCATGATTCATTTCAAATGAATGGAATGATTCATACGGAAACACTAAAACTCTTCGTCTCTCCCTGGCTGTGTCTGTATGGCTGACCTGCTGTCTCACATGGGTTCTATCTGTATGGCTGAATGCTTTGACTATTTGCAAGTTGGTCTCCAAGCAATCAATCTTATCACTGCAGGGTAGCTTCATTTCAGTGGTTAAGACTACTAGAACAATCTTCCTGTGAAATGAATATTCTGGGCTTTTTGACACTGAAATGAAATGAACTTCAGTGAGCCTACTGAGCAATTAGTCCTGAGCCATCATTATGGTCTCAAAAAACCTTAGACCAGTTATATTTTGTTTGATTTCATTGAGCCATATAGATATCATGCTTTAGCCCAAGCAATTTAATGTTCATAGATTTATTTCAGGAAAGAGTATGTATCAGTTCATTAAGTGTGGCCCACTATACTATTGCCCCTGGGCACCCACCCAGTGAGATTTTGCTTCCACAGGGATACTCCAAGGGTTAGAAGGGGAGACTCATCATTGAAGCATGATAGATTGGGTAATTACCCTGTCTGATTCACTAGCACATTTTTCCTCCCACCTTTAACTGTAAATCCCAATTCTCTGTATTGTAAAATACAGTGGAGAGGATTTAAAGATGTATCTTTTCTAAGGGAGGGAGCAAAGATGAAATTAAAGTAAAGAAAGAAGGAGGGAAGGGGGAAGGGCAGGGCATGTCAAGGCAGGGAAAGGAAAGGAAGGGAAGGGAATAAATGAAGTCAAGAAAGAAGGGAGGAAATCATATTTAGTGATTTATTTTCATAAAATTGATGTTCCTTTTGATTATAAATGTTGAGTTTTCATCTTTCATGGATCCAAGGAAAACATAGCTTTCTTTATTTTTTCTTCATGATTTACTTTCCTTTTTTATTTCCTCCATACTCCTATCATCCCTTCCTTCCTTTTAAAGTACTTGTCTCATTTGATCCTCAAAGAAACCATGGGATGCTGGTGCTATTATAATCTAAATTTTACAGTTCAGGAAACTGAGGCAAAAAAGTTTAAAAATTGCCCACATAGTGAGTGCCCACACAGATAGTAAGTGTTTCAAGCTAGGAAAGAATGTAGGCTCAAGTTAAACAAAGCCAGGTTACAAATTCATTATTATTATTGTTCTTGTTTTCATCATTGGAAAGCCACATAATAGCACTAATACTTTATATATTCATAGTCCTTTATAGCAAAAGTATTAAACATGGGCATTGTGGTCTGAAAGAAATACTTTCTAGTCAGGTAGGAACCTGCGTAAATATAATTGGAAAATATTGAACAAAATAAATAAAAAATATAACAGAATATAGATAATGTTAATATGTGGCTTTCTAAGATCCTTTAAGGATATTTATATATGGTTTTCTTACCCTTGTTTCTGAGTTCAACACCATTGTTGTACAATTCTTTGACAATATTTACATGCATTTTATTTGCTCTTCCCAATAATACTTTGACTTAGAAACATATTTACATTCCCATTTTACATATGAAGATACAAACTCTTTGGAAGATTAGAAGCATGTCTAAGACCACAAGGTCAATAGATGACATATCTGGACTAGAACTTTGGTCTTCTGATTCAAAAATTAGTACTCTTTCCACTTAACAAAGAAGTTAAATTTAAACACTAATTAGAGCCAGCAATGGAAGAATCAAGGTCAAGTACTCTGTTGGAACATAGAGATCAGAATCAAAACAGAATAGAGTTAGAAAGCACTAAAGAGTCAAACTTTCAAGTAAACTAGGTAAATAATCCCTTACCTCCAGGTCCAGAACCTTCTGGAAGCTCTAAGTGATACAGGTTAACTTTCATGGCTCCAGGCTTCTCGTTGCCTTCTCAGCCTGCTCTTCAGTGAATCAAAACATGGATGATTTCACAGAACACATGCCCACAATATGTATACAGTTTTGAACTATAATTGACACATTTTCTTCCCATATTTTCACGTGGTTCTCTTACAATAAAATATTTTTGCTTCCTGTGTCCTTTTCTGGGATTATTTTTTTAAACTTTCTGTGCTTGGTATTTAATTTTTTCTGTTCTTTCCTTCTAAGACAAAGGAAACATTTCTGTCAATTTTAAATATAGGAGGAGACATGGCTGATTTTGTTAACCTGTCTTTTATAACAATTTAGATTTTTAGAGTTTATATATACTGTTCCCCCACCCTAATTCCCACAAATTGTGTTGCTCTAATCTACTGGTAATTGTCCATGCAATACATGAAACCTAGGTCATCAATTTCAGTCATCTCCCTCCTCCTTTACTATGAGAAATCAATTTGTTTGAAACTGATGAACCCTTACAACTTCTAGCCAGGCTTTCTGCTACCAAATGGAGAAGTCACATTGTGCATTGAGATTGAAATGGTATCCTCTGTGTGTGTGTGTGTGTGTGTGTGTGTGTGTGTATGATTAATTTCTCAGAGTGGTAGATATAGAGGGTAACCCACCCAAGAATAATAAGTGTGTCCACTTCTTCTCTCCCCCATTCCATACCAAAATAATTGTAGAATAATGTAGAAAACTTAGTTCTGATTCAGACATACTACTCTATATTCCCATAAATGGAGATAAAATACAATAGAGCCAAGTTCGCCCTTGAAAAAAAAAGCAGAATTTAATAATAGAAAGAAGTATCCTGTGGCATTCAAATGAGTGTTCTCTTAGTTCTGAGGGACAGCCTACTAAGCTTCAGGAAATAACAGGTGAGTAGGAATTTTCTTCATGGAAATCTCGTATGACTGGTCACGGAGAGTCATACTTCCAAATTCTGCATATCGCTCTACTCCCTCCCTTCCTCTTTTCAGGGCTCAGTTAAAGGATTTTCTCCTAAAATATTCAGACACTGAAACCATGACATGATAAATTGCTGCTTTGTTGTTCAGCAAGTATCATTATTCTCCTCACTTTACACTTGTGCTGCCTCTCTTTGCCCACCTTGAATACAAAAATAGAATTGAGAAAAAAAAGAAAGGGGGATCAAAAAGGTCAAATGGGGCTATGCTCCATTTTATAACCTTACAAACACTTTACATAAGACCATCTACCTTTTTTGGTACTTTACCACGTGTCTGACTGACATGATCCTTTTTGGTTACTATATACATGTGTCCTCATCTATACTAAAACAGATGTTCACTCACTCATTCTCTGGGGCCCTCAGATTCCTATTGAAGGGTCTAACATTTTAAATGTATTCATACTCTGTGCTGAAGAAACAGCTGCATTTATACAAAAACAGAAGTACTAAGTCAGTTCCCAGTTCAGTCAAAGCAATTTGTTGTCTTCGTCTAGATGAAACAAAGAGTGAAGGGATGAATTATTCTTGATTCAGCTAAACATTTTAGTTATACTTTTATGAACACTTTACACAGAACCACATAACTTCTTTGTTACCTCTATCAAAATTAAATCTTCATATGTATCTAGTCCCAAACTATATTTACACCTAATTTTAAGCTTGATTGTCACATCTAAATTTTATCTATACTTGTCTGTTTTATAAGTTATTTCTAGAGGTAGAGGATGCCAGAAAGAAGGAATAACTATGAGCCTGAGGCTAAAGGAGCATGTAGTTCTGCAGCTACTCCCTGAATTTATTTAAGGGTGTTACGGAGTAGCTTCAGTGCTGTCAGTGGTCATTTAAGGTGTTGAAAATTGAGCAGGATATCTTGAAGAAAGATGCATAGATGGAATCTGAACCATTTAGGCTGAGAAAAATTTGATTTGAATAAAGGATCTTGAATGAGATAGTGCATTGAGTCTCATGAAAGGATATTGAGTCCCTGGAGAATTTGACAGGGTAAAAATAATGTAAAGGATCAGTGAACAAAGAAGCATGAAGAGAGTTAAGTGAGTGAGGAGAGAATATATTGAGTGTATATGCAGAGTTCTATCTGCTGAAAGAGTAAAAGTGTTGTGACCATCCTGGTTGGAACAAACAGAGGTTATAGCTGATGAAGGGATAGTATATGTGATTAATTGGAAAGCCAATGTATTGTTTGTTACTAAAAAGAAGATACAATCTGTGTTGCAGAAGATGAAACTCCCAACTACTCTTCTCAAATGAGAAAATTTTATATATACATATAAATGTGATACACATATGTGTGTGTGTATATATGTACACACAGACACACACACATACACACACACACACACACAAATATATATCTCTACATTCTGATTTATATAAAACCAATATTTTTTTCTTTTTATCGTAGCTTTAGCTAGGACCCACCAGGTCTGAGTGGATTTTGTGTCTGATGACCTCATTAACTTCTTCAGAGGTGGGAAGTGCCTCAAACAGATGTCCTAGGACATGTGACAGTGTGAAGACAAATCACCAAGATACAGCTGCATAGACAGCTGTCCAAACCAATTAAAAAACAGATCTGTCCATTCCCCCTTGGCATCCCGGAAGACGGTGGGATTATCAAAATGTATACACCAACCTCAAATATGTGTTTTGCATAATAATACAACTTGATATTTTCCATGCACTCCAATCTTCCAGAGCACTCTACAAATATGAGTTCAGTCCTGGCGACTTTATTGAGGATAAATAAGGGCTTCAAGCTATTTAGATATAAAAATAGATTGGGGCATTATTTTGATTAATTAATTAAATCTTCCAAAAACACTATAACATACGTGATCTATTATCCCATTGCCTCTATTTTAAAGAGGAAGCCACAGAGGCTTAGAAATAAATGATTTACCCCAGGCCATGGATTCTTTGTAACAGGATGGATTAGGCAGCTTTAATATTCTGGGTATGAACTAAATACCATAGGTATTACTGGTTGGCAACTTACTGTCAGAAAACAACTGAATGATTTGTCTTTTTAAAATGTTATAAAGGAAAAAATTTGCATCTTGAAAATAAATCCTAGAGAATATTTTTCTTGTTGGATTTCAAATGAGATATTAAAATAATAGCTGTGGGGGCGGCTAGGTGGCGCAGTGAATAGAGCACCAGCCCTGGAGTCAGGAGTACCTGAGTTCAAATCCGGCCTCAGACACTTAACACACACACACACACAAAAAAAAACTAGCCGTGTGACCTTGGGCAAGTTACTTAACCCCAACTGCCCTCCAAAAAGCAAAAAAAAAAAAATAATAATAATAATAGCTGTGGGCAGATTAATCCTCAATCCCTAATAACCACAATAATACTCTAAAACTTCTTTCAAAAAGCTTTCAAATGTTCTATCATTTCATTTGATTATCACAGCTCTGCAAAGTAAAAAAAAAAGAATCATTATATTTAGCCCCCAATTATTTTTTTTTGCTTTTTGGAGGGGGAAAGACAGAGCAATTGGAGTTAAGTGACTTGCCCAAGGTCATACTGCTAGTAAGTGTGTCAGGGGTCTGAGGCCAGATTCAAATTCAGGTCTTTCTGACTCCAGGGCCAGTGTTCTATTCACTGCACCATGTAACTGCCCCATATTTATCCCCATTTTACAAGTGAGAAAACAGGTGCGAAGAGGTTAAGTGATATTAGCTAGCATTGAAACATTAATTTAATTGTTTATGAAATACTTTACAATATTGCCTCATTTTATCCTTACAACAACCATGGTAGGTCGATGTTATGATTATCCTCATTTTATCAATGAGGAAACTGAAGTGGACAGAGCTTAAGTGACTTACCCATGATCTCATAGCTAGTAAGTCACTGAGACTGGATTTGAATTCAGAATTTCCTAACTCCAGATTCAGTGTTCTGTGTTCCACTGTGCCACCAGATGCCTATAGATGGAACAACTAGTCCATAAGCATACACTAAGTTATCAGCAGATAACATGTCCAGAATCCAGGCCTTTCTACAACTAGTTCAGTGTTTTCTTGACCACATGGTTCTATTTACATAAGGAAAAACTATAGATGAATCACATTCGACTTGGTATTGTGAACTGGAAAGAAGGAAGTATGTTAATAGAGTAAGGCAATCAACCTGTAAAAACATATAGTTACATCAGGGAGTATGATGTCATTGAAAGCATCCTCAACCAGGACAATTTGGAGAGTAACCTTTAAAAAAAGTGACTTCATACCTCTTGATCTCATTTTCCATATCTGTAAAGTGGCAGGGATAGAGGGTGGCCTAACCATAAAATTAAATTCCAATTAGTGTTAGTACTAACAGAAACAGCATTGGATCTCTTAAGAAGTGATTGATTAGTTTATTGGCCACTGAAATATTTAAGGAGGAAGGACATTGTATGAAAAGGGTAAATTATTAAGGTGACTACAACCTTGTTGTCTTTTGATGAATTTTTTTCTCCCCACAATACAGTAGGATCAAACCCAAGAAATGTTTCATATTTTTGGTAAGATCATAGCTGGTTTGCCTGGATCAACTGGGGATTTTTCCCTTTCTGGGCATTTCTTTGGGCTTTACCTGTTATGGACAATCCAAAAGATGATAGGAAGAGAAAGAATATATTGTTTCTTTCGATTCCTCATTCAAATTTTTTTGTGTGTGTTGCACCTGCCCTTGTAACTTTTCTTTATGTAAGAGGGTTGATTTTCTGGTAACACTGAGACTATGATGAAAAAGATATTCAGATAGAGCTGAAGTCATGTTTCTGCTAAGGAAAATGTTACTAGGATCTATATTTTTTTATTTGTTTTTAAAATATTTTTGTTTATTTTTTAGTTCACGTCATTTATTTCCATGAGATTTTGAGTTACAAATTGTCTCCCTGTCTTTCCCCTACCCACTACCCCAAAACAACGATACCAACTGTATATCCCCTCCCCCAATCTGCTAGCTCTTATATCCTCCCCCATCACCCCTCTGACTTTCCAGTAGGGCAAGATGGATCTCCATAACCCAGTGTCTGTATATCTTTTTGCCCAGTTTCACGTAGATAATAATAATAACACTAATTATATATATACATATGTATATATATTTAACATTTGATTTTAGAACTTTAAGTTCTAGAATCTTTCCCTTCCTCCCACATCACCAACCCCAACTGGAAAAAGACAAGCAACTTAAAACAGGTTGTACACGTTTAGTTATGCAGAACATCTCCACAATGTACATGTTGTGAAAGACCGGCTATATTTCCCTCCTTTCTATCCCACCCCCCACTTGTT
>CM053594.1:277523121-277542014 GCA_028646575.1 Pseudocheirus occidentalis | reverse complement strand
TTCTTTAAAGTGTTGTTTTCTTCAGTCAGGTTGTTGACTCTCTTTTCATGATTTTCTCGCATCATTCTCATTTCTCTTCCCAATTTTTCCTCCACTTCTCTTGTTTGGTTTTCGAAGTCCTTTTTCAGTTGATGTATAACTTCTAGGCGTTCTTCAATTGTCTTGGAAGCATTTGGTGTGGGAGTTCTGAGTTCTGGGCTGTCTTCCTCCCGTTCCATGCTTTTATCCTTTTTGTCTACAAAAAGGATTCTAGAGTTTTATTGCTGTTCTTAGTTTGCTTACTTTTCCTCATGTTGGCCAGTCAATTAATTGGTTGGTTTTTTTAGCTCTGTGAAACTCTGCTTCCAGGGGGGAAAGCTCTGTTCCAAATCTCTGTGGTTTTCCCAGCTGCCGGACCTATTAGGGGGGTGTTGCAAATCCCCCCAGCTTTGGCTTGCTGAAAACGCACCCCAGGACCACCACCCAAGACCACAATCTGGATCCTGGCCGCTCAACGCAAGAGCACTTGGCCCTGATCAACCACTTCTGCTCCCCTGCAGAGTCCGCAGGCCAGGGCCTCTGAAGCAGCCTGGCAGGAGCCGCTGCTTGTTCCAGCAGTTCCCTTCCCCCACTGCTTCCTTGCCCCGGGGGCAGATTGGCCAAACTGCTTTTTCTCTCCCAAATTAATTTTCAAAGTTTCGCTTTCACTAACCATCTCTGACCCTGGTTTGCGGGATTTAAAGATCCCCTCTGGCAATTGCTTTAGATCTTCTCTGAAGTAGACTCAAGCTGCCGCTTGGGAGGCTCAGCTCCTCCTGGCTGCCCTGGGGCCTGGCCTTGCCGTGGCTGGGGTTTTGGGCTAGACTGGTCTCTGCTCTGGTGCAAGTAGCCCCTCTCCTGCCCCCGTTCCTCACACCTTGGCAGATGTGGAGGTGCTGGAGGCTGTAGATCCTTTCCTCTGAAGACTGGCTGCAGCACGGCTTGGCTCAGCTCAGCCCAGCTCCTTCCCACTGCCCCGGGCCTGGCTTCAGGCTGGGCCAGCCTCTGCTCCCAGCCGCAGAGATGAGCCCCTGCTGCCGAGCTGCCTTCTGAGAGAGATGTGTTTTCTGCATTTTTGTGAGTCTGAGAGTCCTAGATTTTCCTAGACTTTGTTTGGGCTCATATTTTATGGGTGTTTCTGATGGTGGTGTGGGAGCTGCGGGACCTTGCTGCTTCTATGCTGCCATCTTTGCTCCAACCCCCTCTGACCTCATACCATTCTTTAGAATAAACTGGAACTATGCCTGAAGGGGATAACTGTGTCCAAAGAACAAAACCTTCCATAACCTATGATCCAGTGAGACTACTACTAGGTCTATTCCCCAAAGGGCCTATAGAGACCTTTTGACTTTTAGTGATACCGTAAGTGTTTATAGGCTCCATGAAAGGGAAAGAAACTTTAGGTTTCTATTGGATCATCACCATGGGCTACTTCTAAGCATAACAGAAGAAGAAAAATCCAGATTTTTCTATATTTTTTAGGGTTTTGTCCCTTGCTTCCACCCACCCATTCTTCTCCCTGCCAAGCTTCAGGGTAACAAAATAGATCCCCAGGCAATAAAATATTGCCATTTGCCAAATCTGCTGGAGTGATGAATATTCTTCCATTCAGTCATTTTCAGTCCCTTTCTCCAACTCCCATGAACAGAAATTATACTACTGTTTCTCCATGCCTATGGTTAAGATCTTGTGATTCAGATATTTTGCAGGAGCTTCCCTGACCACCTCCTTTATGATAGATGTGTTATTTAAGAGTACCATTCTCTTCCTGGTCTTGGTGGTTTGGAAAATTCACCACTACATTTCTTATTCACCTCTTTGGCTATGTGTCTAAGAGCCCATGAAACTATTATTCAACTCTGAGGCTGACATCAGTGATTCCCAGGGCAAAGCTGAAATGCACAGAGTTGCCTTCCCACTATTCATATAGACAAATTTCTGTACTTTGTGCACAAGTACTCCTCCTTATTGAGTGTCCAAAAATCAATATAGGTCTCTTCAACAGAGTCTATATTCCCTTCTTAATGGGTACAATAAAAAGAGGTGGTCTACAAGCACAATATCATAAGCCAGTCATATCACACCTATACAATGAGACTTAATCCCTCATCTTCAATAAGGAACAAATGAATTGACAAGGACCCAAGTCTGGGAGATATCTTTAATCCTTTCAACGAATTGCCAATAAGTACAACTTTTTTATCTATAAAGAGATGTGATCAAAATGTTAAACAATGACCCTATCATGTTAACATCATCACAGTGATAAAGCCATTTCATAATTAACCTCTGCAAATGAATTCTTATCAGAGGAAATGGGTGCTAGGATAGGCACCAAAATACTGTAGCCGCGACAGAAAAAGATGGAGAAAAGGGGAAGATATTATTATTGACTTAGTATGGTAGATCTCTAAATATGGGGAAATTAACAAAAATATATATGTGTGTGTGTGTACATATATACACACATACATACACATGTATATATGTATATACATGTATATGTGTATATATACATATATATGTGTGTGTGTGTGTGTGTATATATATAAACAGGGATCAAAATCAGTCATCAGGAAGCTTAGTGCTTCAACCCAAGAGTTAGAGATTAAGTTTGGAAATCAGTGGAGCAAAACGTTAAGCATAAATGTTACTGTGTTCTAGGACAGCGGGAACTCCAGGGAAGCTGCCTAAGAGCAGCAAGATCTAAGATCCAGGCCTAAATGTTTTACGAAGTCAAACAAGAGTGTCATGCATTTGTGGTTTGGCTATTTCCTCACCAAAAGCTGTTCTTTTCTCAGTCTGGTGATTGCCTGTGATGTGGATCAGTGCCCATTAAGTGGGGAGCTGAGATGGCTGCCAATACATTTATCATAAATTATCATACATCTGTCAGGCATGTTCTTTTCCTTCTGTCTTTTTTTTCCTTTGAATGTGAATTGCATGTAACTTGGAACATATTACTTTTAATCATACTCATACAGGATTAACTTTTTCAGACCAATTCCTGGAATCATTGGGGAGGGGGTGGGAAATTAGTGGTGATATAATTAGGTCATATGATTTCATCACCTAAGGACAACTTCCTCAGTAGACATGCCCCCTACAATTTATAGACTTTGAGTTGTCTGGGACACTGACAGATTAAATGCCTTGGTGGCAGAAACATACTTGTTAGAGTTTTGACTTGAACCAAAGACTTCTTGTTGTCAAGGCTGGCCTTCTAATCCCTATGCTACACTGTCACTCTGGGTGGAACATAATCTCATTGATGACAGAGGCTATTTCACCTTTTTCTTTGTATCTCCATTTCTAGCACAGTGTTTGGCACATAATAGGTGTTTTAAAAAATAAGTATGGATTACAGTCCTGTATGGTGATAGACTCATAGATGTTTATCTAGACAGCTCCCCAGAGCCTATAGTGAAAAAAAACCTATAAAGAATAATCATGTCATCCAAACAACCCATTTTACAGATGAGGAAACTGAGGCTCAGAGAAGTAAATTGACTTGCCTATGGTCACACATCCAATAAGTGTCTGTGTCAGGATTCTAGAGCAGAACATGGGACTGGGAATCAGAAATCCTAAGTACTGTCCTGCTTTTATTACTAAGAAGCTAAATAGCATTAGACAATTCATTTAATATCTCTAGAGCTCAGTTTTTTTCATTTCTAAAATAAGGGATAAAATTATCTCTATTGTCTTTTCCAGATCTGATTTTTTTTTATTCTTTTGCCCCAAACTACCATGCTCAGGAGATGCTGAGTGTCATACATCACTCTTGAACTAAATGTTGCCAGGACTTTTTAAAATAAGTACACACTTGGAACATGAGACTGGGTAACAACAACATTCCCATTGTCCCTATTATTGTAATCATAGATTGAGTTGGAATAGAATTTAGTAGTCATGTATTTATAGTTTTTAATTTTGTGAATGAGTAAATTGAAGCAACACAGGGATATGCTACTTTCCCGAAGTCATCCAGGTAAGTAAATGACAGAGCAAGGATATGAAATTGGGTTCGTTGGACTCCATATTTCACTTTCTTTCTCCTGTGCCACACTGCCTGCTAAGCCTCCTGTGGATGAGCATGATCAGACATGAAGGAAGGGTGCTACTTGAAATGACCTCTCAAGGTCACTATATTTTCACTGTCCTTTTCAAACGCCGGATTCACTCAAGAGACTTTTATAAGAGGCATTCCTTTTCTTCATTGTTTTCAGCATTTCACAAAATCTGTCACATACATTGGTACAAGCTGACTTGTTTAAGGGGCAGGGGAGGGGAGGTAATCTTAATACACTAGGTGACACATCAGTAACTTTGTCTTACATTGTCAGCATCCAATTTTCCACTAATGCTCTAACATGCTTTCATGAACAGTCTTATGCAAATGTAGTATTGCTGCTGAAATGTGGCCTTTCTCCTTTTAGCCTCTGGTGTTAATGCAGCAGACAGGATTGCAAGTCCTAGCCACCTGAGACTGTCACACATCTCTAATGGAGTTTCTCATTGAAAGCTCACCAACATCTTTTGACCCCTGGACCTAAACACCGTCAATTACTAAGCTTACAGAGGTGGAATATAGAGAACAAGTAACATCATTGGGCTGTCACATTGTTAACATTGTATCACAGGTTGAAAAGCAATTTGTCAAGTGTTTCAACTGTGTTGTCAAGGCTGGGGAGACAACTCTTTATCAGCGTTTAGAGACTTTTGCTGAGGATGAGACTATCCTCCTTGGCTGGAGAGAAAGGCTGCTATCTGATGCCTCTGCATTTCTCTTCTTCGTTAACAGCTTTGGACCTGAAAGGGAAGTCGCTGCACCTGCATCAAGGTCAAAGCTTTTATAACCTTAATAAAAACTCACAGCCCCAGGAACAGAAAGTGTGAGAATAGTAAAGAATCTGATTTGAGAAAAATACCCTGATTGCCACTCTAGGCTATCCCAGCTGAGAGACCATGAAACTGAAAATCAGCTATGTTAACAATGAATGGTAATTTAGACTTTGTAGTGCTAGTCACACTTATACACATGTACGGAGGGAGCTATTAGAATCAAAGCAAAGAAACAGAGATTTTCTTTCTTTTTTCTCTTTTGCAAATTTTATCATGACAATTTACATTTAACAGTAAAAATCAAGGTTGACAACAGCTCTCAACAAGGAGTTTGTTTCTCAGCAGAGCAAGGTTAATTTAGCAGCTTGGAAGTTTCAACTTCAAAACAATTAAAGAGTCAAGGGATTTTCTAGTTACGGTAATTATATTCATGTTGGGGACTGGTGTGCTAGCAGGGTTTTGAAGTGGGAAATGAGTGCCAGATGTTCAATAGCACTCAGTGACGGTGAGCACAATATCACTTTCCCACACACACCTCACCATGAACAGTCAGGTTTCTGTACTATACATCCCCAAGCGAATCTCATTATTGGCTTACCTAAGGATATATAGGAGAAAAGGTATGTATGTGGGGGCTGCACCTTCCAAATTATCTGTCTGTCCACCCCAATCCCAACCCCCCCATGTGCATTTATTGTTTAAATATAGTGAATACATTTGTATCCCTTGGCTCAGCAACAAGTGGTATGCAGATAATGAGTGAGGACTAAAGTGGATAGGAAAGGTGGTCAAAATAGCTTGCTATAAGGCTAGGTGACATGGATAGTGGATCATTTTTTATAGAAAGTCAGTTTTTATATATTATAAGTCATGAGAACAAACCTGAAATCAGAGTTCAGGGCATCATACTAAATCAAAAGACATGGGAAATCGAACCAAAGTTAGAATTCAGAGATTTTAAGCATACATAAAGTCTGTGATAGGAGCACAGACAAAGTATATAGACTATTAATCTCTATCCAAATATCCAAAGCAAATAAGATGATACAAATAGAAGCATAATGGAGTAAAAAATTTCAGAGTTGTCATGCCAGTCTTGACATTTGCAAACAGGTGGACATTGGACAAGTCCTAATATCTGAGCTTTAGTTTCTTTATGCATGGATTAATGATGATAATGTTGATGATGAGGAGAAGGAGGAGGCAGTGGCGGAGGAGGACATCTGCCACCATGGGTTTGTTGTATGGATCAAATAATAAAATATATGAAAAGCACTCTGCTATATAAATTGGTATAAAAATGTGAGTTGTCATTAATATTATTAGAACAAGGAATTATTGTTAATGCCAAAACATTGATAATTGACAATTGATAATAGTACTTAAAGGAATCTAAGTGTAGAAAAAGGCAGAGAGTTAAACTTGAATACTGGAACAAAATTTGGAGTTTAGTGTTCAAGGCAGGCATGAAGAATCAGACTGAGAATGTAATTTAGATGGCACCACTATCTTCCTAGCTTTAAAAAAAGAAACCAATTCTCTCTTTCATTCCTTATATCCATTCAGTTACCACATTCTACATCTATTGTTTCCTCTGCACTGATAAGGATATCATATTAGTTCAGATTCTTTCTTCTTTTACCTAGACCATTGCTTCATCTTCCTGAATAATTCTTCTGCTTTTAGTTTCTTTCCTCTCTAATCCATCCTTCTGTGCCCACATCCTAAATGCATGGATTTGGACCCAAACTCTTTTTTTTTTCTTTTTTTCTTTTTTGGAGGGGGAGGGCAGGGCAATTGGGATTAAGTGTTTTGCTCAAGGTCACATGGCCAGTATATGTTAAGTGTCTGAGACTGGATTTGAACTAAGGTCCTCCTGACTCCAGGGCCAGTGCTCTATTTACTGCACCATCTAGCCACCCCTGTACCCAAACTCCTTAATGCCTTAATAGGTATAAAATCTGGAAACCTGGTTTTCCCACTTAAGACCTTCCACAATCTGATGGAAACTCTTTGTTCCAGCTTTATTTAACTTACTCTCCTCCCCTTGTGTACCTGATCTTTGTTCCAGCAAAGGTGACTGCTCAACGAATTCTGTTATCTTGCCCTCTCTAATTTCCATGACTTTGTTCACTGAAAGGTTGGAATGGATTGTTTTTTCTCCACCATCTCTGCTTATTGAAATAAATCCTTTCCCTTCTTTTCTCCCTCCCTTACTTCTCCTCTCTACCCCTTCTCCCTCTACAATATATACAGAGAGAGAGACTAAGGAGAACTGAGAATTATTAATAGATTTCAACATTTTACTGAGTATAAACCAGAATTATGCAGTTAGAATTTTTACTTCTGTATTATAAGTAACCTTGACATTTGCCACCACTGAAGTAGAATGGATCTATATCAGATGGAGGTTTTTATTTATTTATTTTTGTCAATACCCAGTGTCTTTCAGGTTCAATAGGTTCCACTAGGTGGAGAGAAGTACCAGTCAGGACTTTATAGACCCATAGACAACATTAATTCCACATGTCCCTGTGGCAATAGAATCTGACTTCTAGCAGGCATATCTTGCAAATGTAAGCAATTTCATTAATGGTAAATGTCACATGAAGCATAATTGTAATATGTAAAAAGGGTAAATGTATCCTTATTATAAATCTCAACTAAGTCCCAAGTCCTTGTATAGAACAAAAGAATGATGAAAACAAATGAAAAAGCACATTGTGTTAACTGTTGCTAAAAGTAACAGTTCAAACCTTCGCTGTTCTCTCATTGTTTCTCTGAACTCCTTAGAATACTACTGCTACTCACTTGTTACAGATCATACTTAGTTTTGAAGCTACTTGTGTACATGCTTTATCTCTCTTACTAATGTACCTTCTGAAATACAGAGATAGGGGTTCCAAATACCACTTTGTTTTTCAGGGGGAAGGAAAAGAAACTTAAGATAAGAGTTGGAGGAATGAGAGTAAGGTGAAAGAGAAAACAGGATCCCATGAAATTATTATAAGTAGATTGACAGAAAGTAAATAAAGTTCCCATTCCCCAACCCACAGCAATATTATTTATAGTAAAGCTACATTCCCAGGAGGCAAAAATAAGTTAATGATGAGAGGGTAAAAACTCATTGTGAATACTCAGACTACCAGGAACGTGAAGAGTAGGAGTGGAAAGAGCTGGAATTCCAACTGGAGCTGACTTAGAGATTCAGCAAAATAGACAAATTGAGTTCTGAAGAATTTACTCTGGGTGTATGCTTCAAGGCAGTCTCGTAGATTCACATTCAATAGGCATGATTCCATATTTATTTCAAAAGAAAAGACATTTATGTTGTTTTCCTTGTCCACCCTCATAGTCCATCTTGGTAACTGCAGTCTAACCCCCTTCACAACTGGGATTTGGAAAGATCTCAATATCTTTGTTGTTATATCTTCATTCAGTCAACAATGACTTTATGAGTACATTAATTCATTTTACTCAAAAATATCAATTAAGTATACTGTGTACACAGTATACATATATGCATATGATACAAATTTTAGGAAAGTTACTAGATTGGTGGATGTGGTAAGAAGAATAGAATGATCTAACTGTCCCAGGAATAATGGCAAAGTTGATTTGATTATGCTTCTAGAAGGGAGAAGAAGTAGGGAAGTTGGTTTGAAGGATGCCAGAAAGTAGTGAAGAAAAGTATGGCAGGAGGGATGGAAGAACAGGCCAGGTGATATAGTCATTGATGAGGAAACAGCATGAGTAAGAGCATAAGAACATAGGATGATAAATTCAGAGCTGAAAGTTGCCCTAGATGTCACCAGTCTCAACTCATTATTTTATGGATGAGGAATCTTGAAACCCAGAGAGGTTAATTATTTTGTTCAGGGTCGTAAAATGATGTCTGAGGTAGGATCCCAATCTAGTTATTTATGAATGCAAGTCTAGCGCTCTACATACGGCTGACTTTCCAAAGATGAATGAGTTAAAATACTCAATGCATGATGGCATAGATGAACATAGTGTTACCAAAGATATCACTTAATTATTTTATTGTTATTCATCATGTACCTCTATTTTCTAAATTCCTCAAAGTCAGGAATTATGTATGCCTCTGGTCTACCTTTTTTTTTCCCTCCAGAGTTTAACATTGTGATGGGCACAGAGTAAGAATTCAATAAATACTTTTTGATTAATTGAATTATTTCTAAGAATTTTCCTCATCATCCAGTGTTACTATAATAAAAATCATCCCCAAAAATTATTGTATTGGTACAAAGAAGTTTTTAAAATAAACACCAATTGTGAATAAAAGGATCTTAAATCAGATGCTTGTTTATTTCAATATGGAAAGATTAGCCTTCCAGGGTCTCCCTCTACTTACTGCCTCTTCTTTTGTTCACTCTAACTTGTTGTATCTTAATTATTTAGCATCTCTGAGAGTGTTGGGGGTGGGGGTGATTCAGGAAAGGATTAGTTGCTAATGCTCCATTCCAAAACACTTTCTTTCCAGAAGTCTTTGAGAAACTCATGAATATTTCATTGCTCTTGATCAGTGCCAGGAAGATATACCATTAGTTGGGAAAAACATGCTACTGGATGTCTTTCCTTCCCTGAGTTACTTCGACCCAGCATGTGTTCCCTGAGATCACTTCTTTGTGGGTCAATGCTTATTAAGTGATGCCAGAGATTTAGGGCATATAATAGAATAACCTAGTTACTGAAATAGGAAGCTTGTTGTGTGACCCCATCTCCTTTAATGTTCATCACTATCTTCAAATTGTGTAAGGAAGCTCAATCAAACCTTAAGGGAGATATAAAGATTCAAATTTCCTATTTGTGAAGGTGAAAAATTCCACAAGAAAGAAAGTGTCCAGATTTTTTTTTTTGGTCTGGACTATGATTTTATTAGCTCAAGGAACTCCCCACAAGAAAGCTTATACCAATGCAAATCTTTGCTCCCTCTTTTTTTTCAACTTGGAGTTTTAGACATTTGCCTGGGGCACTGAGAAGTTGATTGACTTGTTGTCAAGGGTCACATATCCAGTGTTTATCAGAATCAGGTCTTGAACTCACATCATTTTGACTCCAAGGCTGCGTCTTCATCTATTATGCTATAAAGCCTCAAGTGAATCAGTTCTTCATAACTTTGGGCAGTTTTACCAAGTAAACCTGCCAGTGTGAATTGATGGAGTTTGAACTGTATATTTTCTGAAACACACTATGCCAAGAAAGCTCCAAGAGGTTTGAATTGTTAATGTAAGATGTCCCTCCTGTTCTTTCACACTCTCCTCTATATGTTCTAGGGCCATATGATTGGGGACATAAGGAAGAAATACTTAACTCAAATATAACTAAAATGGAAGCCAATTTAAAAAATACATACCAAGACAGAAAATGTTCAAGATTTCCAGTCATACAAGGACTATAATTGATGGTGAAAGAAGAGATTAATAAGAATAATATAAATATTTTTATAGATGTGGCAGGGTTATATAGCAGATTGTGTGTTGGGTTTGGAGTCCAAAAGACTGAAGTTCAAATCTTGTCCTTGACACTTGTTCATTTTATCACTTAAGCTCTCTCTATAAGGTCATAGCCAACCTGAAGCTTTTGGTAGAGGTCATCCACTACACTGACTTCATATTTGTCCGGTACTTTGCTTAATCATTTCCTAAACATTAACCCTTAAAGATGTGTTCTTTTAGGTAACACATGCTGGATCTAACTCATGGAGGGAAAGATATCCAGTGGCATCTGTTTCCCCAACTAATGATGTATTTTCCTGGCACTGATCAAGAGCAATGAAATATTCATGAGGATTTTTTAAGGTTTCCAGAAAGAAACAAAGCACATTTGAAATATATGAGGTTTCTTCAAAGCTTTGTGAGGTAGGCTGGACAAATATCATTTCCATTTTACAAATGAAGAATTTGAGGCTTAGGATTAAATGACTTGCTTATGTACTTACAATTAGAGGTGGGAGAAGTAAGATTTGATTGGGTCATGTTCAATCCAAAAAAAAAATTTTTACATCTTTGAGATATAGCCCTCTTTATATAAAACCTTTAATGATATTATGCGGGAAAAATATGAACTTCGTATCGGACTGACTAGATCTGTGCTGTCCAATGTTAAGCCTAGTTACTTTCAAGTGGGTCATGAGCAAGTTTGTGACAGATAAATTTTGTGGTTACAGCAACCCTAAAATAATCATATACTGAGGCACAGGAAGGTTTAAATGTTCATCAGTAGAAGGAATAACCACACCTATGAAATTTTAGTTCTTTGAATTATTCAACTATCCAGGAAAGAACAGCTCCCTCCTCCCCCAGCCAAAAAAAAATTGCTTTAGTGTAATTCAATCTTGTATACAAGAACTAAAATCAATACCGGCAAGTTAAACCCTGAAATATCACCAGAAATAGCTAATTACATTTTCCTTGAATTTTTTTACATATAAAAATGTTTCAATACCATCACTTTGTCATTCAGAACGTGGAATTAGGCAATGTCTTGGCAGCAATGGATTGTGAGTCTATTTAGCTTCTTGTAAGAACATTTTTCCCCCTCTATCTCACACTCTGTCTTATAAAATACATGATTCTTTCCTCCCTCCCCATTTCTCTGAAAAGGGCAGGTTTTCTATTACAATTTGCTCAAAGAAAAGTTAATAACAATTCCTAATTGAACTTGGCCCTCAACTGCTCCAGGTCTTTTAAATATCAGATGCCCACTACCAGTAAACTACTATAATGCCTACAAAAAGAAATGGTTCTATTTGCCCAGGTAGAAGCAATCTGTTCTTTGGTCTAGTCCTTCTCTATCCTTGAATCCTGAATCTGACTCATCAAATGTTAAAAGCGTAGCTTAAACTGTGAACCCAGTTATAACTCTCTGATCCTAGACTGAAAACCATAGCAACATGTTGGCCTGTATCTTGATCTTGATCTTGATATTGCCTAGTAATGCCTGGTTAACCCAACTTTTCTCTTTATCTTAGATGGTCCTTTCAATGACTTTGAATTTTCACATAGTTTGTTGACCTGACCTCTCTTAACTCTCATTTCTGTGCTGCATTCCACCTTAGACAAACTCTTACCATACCTGAACCCCTTTCATTATTCTGCATGCTCTAATCTCAGAATTAAGACTACATAGCTCTTTATTTTCTATTTTGGTTGTTCTTTTATTATTTCTCACAGTAACCTTTCTTTTTCACAAGTTAACTCTTAGCAAATTCACAATATTTGCTCAAGAATGATGGGTTTCATCTGCAAAATAAATATATGGAACCCTCTTTTTTGTCCTTAACATCCTGGGATATATGCCCAGCAGCAAGATCTCTCAGATTCAAAGTATGTGGAAATTTTTGTCACTTGTTTAAGAGTCTAGTTTTATTTTACCTTCCAGAATGGGTGTAAGTCTACAACTCCACTACCGTCATATTAGTGTTATGGTCTATCTTTGCACAGTTTTTTCAATATTGACTATTTTCATCTTTTGTCATCTTTGTTAACTTTGTGGGGAGAGGGTATGGGTTGACCCTTGAATTATATTAGTCAAGAGTATCCCTATAGTCAGAGAAGGCAGTCAACTACTTGTTATGACCCTGTGAATAATGGAAAATTTCCACTGCCCTTCCAAATACCTCCCCTACCTACTCACTGAGGCTTGAGCTAAAATCCTTAGATTTCTCAGTTTTAAGATCTAGATCCTTGTTGAAATCAAATTCCCTAAGGGGTGTGTGTAATAAACAGGATCAACAAAAAGATCTGGGAAGAAATTTTGATAGAAGGGAGAAGAGAAAGAATAACTTTTGGTATCCTAGACTGAGTAAAGATGGGAAGACACAATGGAAACTGGAGAGGGAGGGGCAGGGATTGGGAATGGATGATAAGGCACTAAAGCAGTTTGTTATCAAAGCTCCCAAGCAATATTTTTTCTATAATTGCACTACAATATTTTAAATTACATGATTTAATTGACAATAGGATGTCATCAGCATTATGAAAAGAGTATTTACTACTAATCAGCAGACCTGAATATACATGTCCATTCTTGACACTTCTACGAATTGTATGACCTTAGACAAACAACAACTATAAAAGGTAGTTCCTAATAATTCGATGACTTCTTCATTAATACATGTATGTTTTAAGGTTACTGACAAAATTTATTTTAAACGACTATGTCTTACATTGTATCTGTGATGACTGAATTTGATAGACTGGGCTCCTCTCAGCAATGCAACTCTGTTAGATGACTCCAAAAGACTTATGACAGAAAGGGTTATCTACATCCAAAGAAAGATCTACAGAGTCTGAATGCAGATTGAAAGCAAAGTACTTGCTCTCTGTCTTTTTTGTTTTGTTCCTTCTTTCTCATTGTTTACTATATTGGTTATAATTCTTCTTTACAAGTTGACTAATGTTTCATGTGAAAGCATTTGTAGAACCTATATGGGAATGCATGCCACCATGGGGGTTGGGGGGGGGGATATGGAACTCAAGGGATTGTGGAACTGAATGTTATAAACTAAAAGTAAATAAACAAATAAATTCAAATTTTAAAAAAAGATTGTTACGTCTTCCAAATGATCTACTTATCCTATTTTCTTTCACTAAAGTTTGACATCGGTATATTGATTGGGTACAGGCTATCTTCTGACACTAAATAAAAGCAGAGATGAACAATGTGAGACTGTTTCATGGGATGAATATTCACATCTATACAATCTCCAATAACAATCATCTTGGTCAAAAAGCCCATGCCCTTTTTATCCTTCTTTTTGCACATCCCCAAGAACCACAGAGTGGCTCTGGGGAACAGATTTGAGGATATTTTTCCCCTTTGGTGTACTGGGAAAGCACCATGCCTTCTCAGAGTGGGAGAATATAGCAGCATTTTAATGAATCTAATTAATGTGAAGCTCACACTGCAACCTGATGCTATCATACAAGAGAAGTCCATGTGAAGAGACATGTTTTCTGTTCATCTGACACCATTTTTTTCTCTTTGAAATGAACAGATATAAACTTCTTAAAAATAGAGATGTAAAAATTTTCTTAAAGTCTAATGAAATGTCTGAGTTGGCAGTCAGAGGAATGAGCACACAGCCTGCCATGGGGATTGACTTGTTTGGCTGCCAAAACACAAAACTTTTATTATAGTATAACTATCTCAGGAGATCTTCTATCCTTGCCCTAAGGCTTTTTTGGGCTGATGTCAAGATATTCTAGGAAGGGAACTGCCAATCAGTTGATGATATTGATTGAAAAACTACTCTGTTCGGGACTATGTGCCAGGTCCTCTGAGGATGTTCAATTGAAATGCAAAAACAAACAAAACAAACAAAAAACAGGTCACTGTCCTTAGGTAGCTTAGAGTCTAATTAAACAGATTGCAAATATATCCAATGACATAAAAATTTCTGAACCAGAAGAAAGTAAACTTCTCTCCTAGATTAACATACCACTTTGTACCTCATCTTATTGCAATACATAATAGAGTACTGGACCTGGGGATCAGGAAAACCAAAGTGTGAATCTGGCCTCAGATATTTACAAGCTGTATAATCCTGAGAAAGTCACTTAACCTCTGTCTGCCTCAGTTTCTTCATCCGTAAAATGGGGGTTATCATAGCACCTACCTCCCAGGATTGATGTAAGACTAAAATGTGCTAAATTTATAAAACACTTCTTAAAATTTAGAATGCTGTATAAATGCTATCCATTATTATTATACTATAACTATTTAAATGTATTTTGTCAATATTGCTAAACCTTAAGATCTTGAGGGAAGAGCTCTGTTATACCTCTTGGTATCCCAAAGCTCAGTTTTCAGTGTATGACACATAGGAATTGCATAGAGTGATCTTAATTTTAACCTTACCCAATCCTATTCCATGTAGTTAATATTTATACATATGTAAATATACGTATGAATGTATCTGTATATGTGTATGTATATATGTACTTTATCATTGTACTTTATCTATGTACTTTATAGTACATAGTGTATGTGTATGTATATATGTACTTTATCTATGTACTTTATCATTATCTTAGTTTTCATTTGATTTTTCCTATGGCTAGCAACTTAGTAAAATGGAGGGCTCTCTCTGATACTTATTAGCTTCTTTTATACTTAAATCCTCATTGGTTGGTTGGATAGTTGGTTGTAGTCCTTCATTCTTGAAGATGACCAAAATGGCATCACTGTACTGAACTCAAGGTACAGTGTGTTGGTCCATAGTTGATCAGACCAATATGAGCTTCAGAAGGCTCCGCCACAGATTGGGCACAAATAGCTCACATGAACATTTGGAGTGAGATTCCTCTAACTGACACTGCAATTCTGCTTCACTCGTAGAGCATAGTGCTTTCTTTGATGGAGACACACCATGCTTGGTAGTCTTTTGCCAGTGTTTCTCATGTTACACAATTAATTCCAAAGCTCTTCAGAGAGACTATATATCATCATTACTTATTAGCTGGAATATACATTTTACAAATAAGGAACTGGAGGTCATCAAGCAACTTAAACTTACTGAGCCTCAGTTTCCTTATATGTAAATTGGGGAGAATAATATCTGCAGTAATTATCTTATAGACTTGTTGTTAGATGTAAATTAGATGATGAATGTAACTTGTTTTGCAAACTTGGAAGTATTACATAAATGTCAGTTATTAACTTGACATTTGCCAAGGAGCCAACTTAATATAAAATTGGATATGATCTACAGATCAAGTTGAGGTTAGGATGAGAGGAATGTTCAGGTCACAGGGTATTTAAAGTGTTTAACTTCCTACTGTCAAATTGCATAGCCTTTGTCATTTTAGTGTGTAAGGAGTCACACGTAGCAAGAACTAGGAATAATAGATCAGCT
The DNA here is from genome assembly GCA_028646575.1 of Pseudocheirus occidentalis. NCBI lineage: Eukaryota > Metazoa > Chordata > Mammalia > Diprotodontia > Pseudocheiridae > Pseudocheirus > Pseudocheirus occidentalis. The sequence continues at coordinate 277,526,269 of CM053594.1, read as the reverse complement.
GGTGCTACATTGGTAGCTTAGAGAAAGGGGTTAGAGAAAGGTCCATGTAAAACAAATAGGCAACATTATAGTGAATACCGTTTTGGTTCTGTGTGCACCCCAAAACTGTGTGCAACAGAGATTCTTACCTAAATAATACACAGAGCAGCAGAAAGGGCAACCCCCTTCAGGGAGGAAAAGCCATTTACAAAAGGAAATGGAGAAGTTATAAAGCCCAAATGCAAAATTCTCTCCCACCCCCCTACTGATTCTTTTCTTCCATTGGCTGGAAGTCAGGTGCACAATCTAAGTCTGGCAATCTACCTTGAGTGCCAGAACAAGGAAACAGTAGACTACCCAATGTACATTTGAGAAAGTACTTCTGCCCTTATTTGGTATGTCTTATGCTGAGGTGTCACTGAGGAAAGGGGTGACTCCCTACCGATCTGAGTTTTGAGTTATTGTAAATCATGTGATTTCCAGTGAAGGGGAACTTGGGCCTGTTTTCCACAAAAAGTCTTACTAAATTTTAGACTATAGTCTGAGAAGTTTTCACCTCTCTCACTCACTTCTATGGAAGGAAGAATTCCCTAACAAATCTGCTCAAAAGTAAACTGGAGTGTTGTACAAAGAAGTGAAATCCACATCCTTGACAGCCTTCAAGCAATGTTAGTTGACAGCCATTCAGGAGTCCTATTCTACTGATTCTTACTCATTCTGTCACACTTGGACTTGCTAATGCTCCCCTCCCCCCATCATGGGTAAACAACTTAATTCCTGCATCTCAGTGATAAACAGTGTTCCCCATCAACTCATCCCCTCCTCCCTTGTCTAATTCTTCCTTCTTGACCTAGACCTATATGATGAATAGCCATCTCAACTATTGAGTAGCAAATTATTTACCAATAAAAGCTTTACCTACCCTATGTCATACCCTCAAAATTTTATCGTTTCTCTGAAAATGATCTTTTCTCCAAGATAAATATCTCCAATTATTTCATAACATCATGTTGAGTTCTCTCACCATCCTAGCTGCTCTTCTCTTGGCATAGTCCTCTCAAAGTGGTCTAACAAGCAGACCATGATAAGAATACATTATCTCTTTTTCCAAATATTATTTCAAAATATATGCAAAGATAAATTAGTTTATTTAGCAATCATTCAGATGCTTGCTTGCAAATAACAGTGTCAACTTCAAGAGCTTTAAAATAACTCTTTATCCTCTTCAGTAAAATGCATGACCTTTTAAAGAATGTCAGTTCAACAATACAAACCAAGTGGATAAATATTTTTGTATTGTCAAAATTATGAGATTAGATGGTCATTTAATAACTCTATCAATACATATAGAACTTGTGGAAATTGTACAAAACTCTACTCTTTAGTCTTATGTCTCTCTTCTTTTTCTCAGTCTCCTGGAGGGAGAGGGGGAAAGTGTCTTCATTTTCCTCTTCCCACTCACTTTTTAAAATTTTTACCATATTTGTAATTTGGCTTCTGACCTCATCACTCAAATGAAACTGGTCTCCAAAGTTACGAAATGATGTCTTTAGTCACAAGACATGATGGTTTATTTTTTTATTCTCATCCATCTTTCATCTCTCTGCAGCATTTGACCCTCTTTAGGTTTTCAGCATTTTCCTGATTCTTCAGTCTTTCTGATTATTCCTTCTACATCTTCCTTGTATTTCTTCCTACTATGAATATTCTACAAGACTCTACCCCTATCCCATCTTTCCCTTCTTTTCAATTCTCTGTCAGTGACTTCATCAGTATATTTTTAATTATGATCTCTATGCAAATAACTCCCATATCTGCTTCTATTTTTCTCTTGAGATGTAGTTCAATATCATCCATTACTGATTGGACCTTTAAACTTTATCCTCTGTAGACCCTTCAAAATGATGTATCTAAAGTATTATTCACTATCTCCCCCACCTCCAGCCCACTCTCTTTCCAAACTTCCCTATTTCTGTCAAAGGCACCATCATCTTTCTCTCTCTCCACTTAAAAAGCTTTTGTTATATTCTCCTTCTTCTCTTTCCCCATCGCTTATAAGAAATTAATCGTCATATATTGGCATATTTATTCATACAATGTCTCTTGCAACTGTCTCCTCTCTATTAACAATTACAATTTTAATTCAAACTCTCTTTGCCTCTTGCTTAGATTATTGCAAAGAACTTCCCCTTAGTTGGCCTCCCTGCTTCAAGTCTCTCCCCATTCCAACCTATACAGGACACACATCTGTGAAAGTAACTTTCCTTAAGTACAGGTAGGACAATATCACTCACCTTTTTTGATAAACTTCAATGGCTCTCTATGGCCTCTAAGAAAAAAAAACATAAATGGCTCTCTTTGGTTTTGTGGACAAATCTAGCCCCACCCTACCTTTTCTGCTTCATTATAACTTACTTCTTTTTCTATACTTTACAATCCAGACAAAATGACCTTATTACTATATAAAAATAGAGCTCTGTTTCCAATCTCTGTGACTTTTAAATTGGCTATCCCTTATTTGTAGAATAAATGTGCTCATCATCTCCACCTCCTAGAAAATCTAGGTTACTTTGGGTCTCAGCTCAAACATGACCTTTTCAAGATCAACCTTTCATAATTTTCCAAGTGCTAATGATTTCCCTCACTAAACCTCCTCATATTTATTGTGAATTTATTCAGCACACAGTTATGTATGCACATGTTATGAATTTATTCACATGTTCTGAATGTAAGCTCCTTGAGAGTAGGGAAATTCTTGTTTTTGTCTTAATAGGCCCAGCATCTTACACTTAGCACACAGTGGTTATTTATTAAATACTTGTAAGAAGATTTTGGGAAGATGGTGGGGTAGATCAGAAAATTCCAAGTTTTCAAGATTTTCCCCCACAGAAGAGTTAAAATAGAACCTTAGTGTGAACAAAGTGTGAGTGAAGATAAATAAGAACAGGGGCTAACCAGGGTCCTCCTGAGACAATTTGAGATCTGAAGGAAAATCCCAGGTTGAGGTTTGGTCCCTGTAAAGAATAAACACCTCCAGGCTAGGTTCTGCTTCAACAACCAGCCACAGGTGGCTTCAATAACCAGCAGCAAGCCCTGGGGTTGCTTGGTTGGAGAGGCTGTCTCAGCTGAAGCCATAGGAACTTTCACCCTCAGGATAATGAGGGGAGTT
>CM053594.1:277500485-277522621 GCA_028646575.1 Pseudocheirus occidentalis | reverse complement strand
CAAAATCCTTCTTGAGCTTTTCCATGGCCTGTAGTCAATTAATATTTACTTGGAAGCTTTTGATGCAGGAGTTTTGAAGTTGTTTTCTTCTTCTGTTTCCATGTTTTGATTCTTTTTCTCCCCCAAAAGAGTGTTATGGTTTTTTGTGCTTCCTTTGCTTGTTCATCTTGCCAACCAATTACTAGACTTTTGAACTCTTTGTCATTGTAGAACTGTCCTTCTAGAGTAAAGAGAGCTTTGTCCCAAATTCCCAGAGTTTTCACAGTTGCTAGATACATAAGGAAGGTGCCCTTTCTACAGCTGCCACAAGATTTGGCGCACTGGCATTCCTCACCCCAGGACTACCACTCAAGATAGCAACCCACATGTAAGCAGGTCAAAGCAGGAGTGATTACCCTCGGAATGGTCACTTGGTCCCCCTACTAGCTGCATGCCAGGAGCTCCAGTGCAGCCATATGTCAGCAACTCTTGCCAAGGAGGCAGGGGCCAGACTGAGCTTTTCACTCACCCAGTTCCAACAGAGTTCTCCACTGATCTTTTACTTTCTCTTTGGTGTTTATGGGTTGGGAAGTGTGGAAACCACTTAGGTTTTTCATCAAGAATGCTTGAAAGTCTTCTATTTCATTGAATGACCATATTTTCCCCTAAAGCATTATACTCCGTTTTGCTGGGTAAGTGATTCTTGGTTTTAATACTGGTGATTTGCTCTCCTGATGTCTGCTCCAGCCCATCTGTGTAACTTGTTCTGGCTGCCCTGACTCTGGGCCCACATGGCTTATGAAGGACTGTACTTGACTCCCTGCTCAATGAAATAGACTCTTCCTGTTGGCCTACAAGGCTTCCTTCAATGGGAAATTTATTTCTCTCTGTCACCTTGTGGGTTCTATAGCTCTAAAATTTGTTTAGAGGCCACCTCCCCCTTTTTTTTTACGAGTATTGGAGGTGGTTGGAGTAGGAGCTGAAGAAAGTTCCTGCTTTTATTCTGTCATCTTAGCTGGTCCTTCACCCCCCTGCCCCACTTTCATTCTTGCCACAGGATGCCTAAAGTACAAACCTTGTTAGAAAGAATATATGTCCAATATTTTAGGAGCAATACAAACAAGTTATATTTATGTAAAAGGTCATGGTTTGGTAATATTTAATAGAAGCCTGACTTTGAAGTCAGGAAAACTCAATTTCAAGTCCTCCTTATGATTTCTATGTGACTCTAGAAACTTCTCTTAACCTCTCAGTTTTCTAAGCAACTCTATAAGATTTAAAGTTGCAGAAAGATGTCCAACTGCATTAGTAGAGAAGATTTACCATGTTATTTTAGAAATTAAGTCACATATCCAGTCCCTGTTTTATTATTTCAGCAATCTATAAATATTTATTTCCTTCTTGACAAGCACTAAATACTATATACCACAGTATCCTGGCTCACAATATTAGGAATAAAAGGGAAATTAGGAGTCTTTTAGTACAGCCCTGTCTTTTAATGATGAGAAAATGGATGCTGAGGGATATTAAATGCCTTGCCTAAGATCACACCACCATAAAACTGCTGACCTGGTGCTTAGAATAGAGATCTTCTGACTTTCAAACAATGTCCTTTCCATTTCACTGTGATTTCAAATATCCACACAGTTGAGATCTAAGGCAGAAAGCAACCCAGCATTTCAGTACTCACTCAGTTCTTCCCACTATTTCATTATGTTTAGTTCTGGGAACTACATTTTAGGCAGAGTATTGATAGACTAAAATACACATAACTAAGTGTCAGCAGGATAATGAGGAACCAGATACCATGGCCTTAACAATAGTAGTTGAACTGACTAGAATACTTTATCCAGGAGAAGAAAGTTATAGTTGTGGCTAGGTGGCTCAGTGGATATTATGCTGGGCTTGAAGTGAAGAAGACCTCAATTCAAACATGACCTCATGTACCAGTTGTGCAACTCTGGGCAAATCACTTAATCTGTTTTGCTTTCACTTCATTAATAAAAAAAAAACAAGAATAATAAGAGCAGCTAACCCACAGGATTGTTGTCCAGATGAAATGAGATATTTTTAAAATATCTGGCACATAGTGTGCACTGTATAAATGCTTATGTTTTTCCTTTACTATTGGGAAACTGATCTTCAAGTATGTGAAGGAATGTCATGTGGAAGAAGAAGTAGCCTCATTATGTAGAGATGGAAGAACTAGGAGCAATGCATGAAATGTACAGAAAGAAAGATTCTCTATTTAGAGCAGAATTTCCTAATATTGGAGGTCTTAAGTAAGGGGTAGACCGTTATCCCTTTACCACCATTCTATTTAATCACTGTCAGTTGGATTAGGATTTACCAAGGAATATTTGCTTCAATAGTATGTTACTGCCCCAATACATGGCATTTGTAATATCCCATTACAATCTTGTACCACGTCAAACTCTGGGAAAGGAGAGAAGATTAGCTCAGTTCCTATAGAGCACAATTCAGGTTCCAAGACCAACATGTCTCTTTTCTCACCTTCCCCCCAAAAGCTTGAATCCAAGGTTGCCTGGCTTCTCTAGGGTCTCTCTTAGGCTGGCTATCTGAATACACCTGGTATCTTGACTCCATTCACACCATGGCTCAAACTCCTAAGTCTTATGGGGATCAGTACCAACACCTGAAACTGAGAAGGATAAATTTTTAAAAATCTCCCAGGCGTCTTTCTCAGAGCTAGATGAAGAAAGAGAACATGAAAAGGAAGTCATTCCCCTTTCACTAATTCAGTCATAGGACTTCTGTCATCATTTAGCCCAGTCTTCTCATTCTGTAGAGGAAGAATGGCTAAGAGTCCCAGAATGGCTAAGAGACTTTCCCATATAGTAAGTAAATTACAGACCCAGAATCTGTACTTATCCATCAAGCTATTCAAATGATTTGAGCACTTTAGGAGGAATCATACACTAGGGTACATCTTTGTCAACTAAAGTATCCATAGGATTCACCTGTGTAGTGCCCCTCTATAGACAACAGAATACTGTTTGAATGAAGGATTCTTTTCCAAAGAGAGAGATTAAAAATAAATTAAAACAACAAGAAAAATGAGTGCATGTTAGAATCACCTTAATTCTCAAAGCATTGTTGCCATTTACTATTAATTTAAAACACCTATTTGCTATAAAATACTCCATGATTACTAGGCTTCTAAGAAAATTCAGTGGGTGCCAATTTTTTGTAATAATTCATCAGAAAATATGCACAAAAGTATAGAGAAAAATGATTAAAAAATTACTTCCACAAGATTTATTGCACTGCTTGTGTGTGAGCATCTGTGTCTAGAACTATTAGTATGTTACTATCTTCTTTTCTTCTTCAGACAAATCAACAGAGCAAGTTAAATAGTGCATATTAAAAATGGAAGAGCACAGAGCTCTTTGAGCCATTTGTCACCATTTTTTTTGGTATCTTTTTTTTACCTCTTAGTGACTTTTATGCACTTGTCTCAGGCCCCATGGCCAACTTATCTGTTTGATACCATGAAAAGTTTTTAATAAAAGTCTCAATGGCTCATGGTAAGAAAAAATAAACTTTTATCTCCTTCCTCCACCCTTCTTCAAGGAAGACTTAAATTCTTTCCAAAAGAAAATATAGGTTTTGGAACCAATGGTTAGCTGCTCTAGTCATCTTATGAAGAAGGGGGTAAAGGGCTCTCTCTCTTTTTCTCATTCTTCACACACACATAAACAAACATATATGCACATATGCATGTACATAATTAAGGGTATATATTTAAGATGAATGTATTTAATATACATATTCATATAAATACACACACACATACACAAATACCCTTAAATATTATTAGTCTAGGCTGGTAATGTCAAATAGAAAGAGGGTCAATAGATCAACATGCCACAGATAAGGATCCTTGGGGCTTTCATATTGCCCTGAGAAACCACATATTAACATTATTTATGTTCTATTGTATTTTAGCTTCTTTTGTCAAATAAATCCCAACTACATTTTAATCTGTTTTCACTTCCTGTTCCCTGCAACCTTCCATACATGCTTACACATGTGGGTATCATAAATTTAATTTTAAGATTCCAGATAAAACTCCTAATTGCCAATTCCTAATGAGGCCCAAATATTATATCCAAGGCTTGTCTCCCCAAAACGAATACACATAGTTCTAAAAAGAACAAAAATAAATGTATACAGAAAAATGAACACTTAGTAAATAGGAAGAAAATCCATTTTCCCCAAATGAATAGCAAAATAGAATTTGACCCAATAATACCACTTCTGAGGTTGTATCCCAAAGAAATCATAGAAGCGGGAGGAAGACTCATACGCACAAAAATATTTATTACAACTCTCTTTGTGGTGACCAAAACTGGAAATTTAGGGGATGCCCATCAATTGGAGAATGGCTAAACAAGTTGTGGTATATGAATATAATGGAACACTATTGTGCTATAAGAAATGGGGAGGAAATGGGCTTCATATTTACCTGGAGAGGCTTATACAAATTGATGCTAAGCGAAAAGAGCAGAACCAGGAAAAACTTGTACACAGTTACAGACACATCATATGTGTGATGACCACCTAAATAAACTGTACTCTTCTCAGCAACGTGCATTTATAAGACAACTCTACATGTCTTAGGATGGAAGGAGATACATTCAGAGAAAGATCTAGAAAGAACAGAGTTTAAATGGAGACTGAAGCAATCTACATGCTGTCACTCTTTTCCATGTTTGGTTTTGTTTCCTTTTTTCTGTTGTCCACTCCATTGGTTACAACCCTTCTATACAACCAGACTAATGTCCAATGTGAAAGTATTTGCAGATTCTATACTTGACTGCATGCCACTATGGGTTGGGGGAGGGAGAGGGAGGAAAGGGTAGAAAACTTGAAACTCAAGGGACTCTGGAACTGAATCTTGTAAATTAAAGTAAATAAACAAATCAATTTAGTAAAAAAAATAAAAATAAAAAAAGCTTATCATATGAAAAGAAATACATACAAGCCATTACTTATTGAAATAGTTACCCCATTTGGAGTCAAATAACTCAGTTCTACTAAGAAAAACAATCCCAAATCGAAACTAAGGGGAAAATTCTCTAAAATCTCGAGTTGCACGTGGGGGAATAAGGACAAGATTGAACTTCAGATTGTCAGCTTCTTCAAATAGTATCTTTTGCTTGGGTTTGGGGGGGCTGAAGAGAGTTTGAATGTCCTTCTTCTCTCTCAGAACTAGTAGGTAGAAGACCCCGAAGGTTCAAAAGCCCAGATTCTTTTCTCTCATGATCTGAACGATTCTATCACACCTACACAGGAGCAGGGTGTTTATCTCCAGTAATAAGGAGAGGGTCTTATATAATTGATTTTTGAGCCAGTGCTTTAGTATATTTGATAGAACTATACATGGACTTTGAGTTTTTCATCCTCAGTTAAATATGGGCCACCCCTCATAAGGAGGGCATGATTTGAGGAATTAACTTATTAATGCTTAGGAGAGGGAAAAAGTAGTGCATAACGGCATAGAGCAGAGAGAAGACAACATGAAAACCTGATAATCACAAGAATGGAAATAAAATTAACCATCTATTGAGAGAAGCTGATGGTGGAGAATATTGTCTGCTGATGGGGAGAAACCATGCCCTGGAGAACCAAACAATAAAGGCGCCTATTTTGGGTTGTATTATTAGCTAGATGGAAACTGAACAATTTTGTTTGAATGTTGGCTGGGCTGGTTGCTTTTTAGTGGTATCTTCTGATTGTTGTTGCTTGTTATTCTTTCTCTAAGGGGACCCACATCATATGGTGATGTCTTAACTTATGACTGAAATGGATTTAAGTAAGGCAGAGCTACACAAAGTCATCAACCTCACTCTCTTTTTCAGAATCATCAAATTTCAGTGGAAAGACAAAAAAAGTCATGAGGACTAGTAAGATCTTGCAATACAATAAATGGCCATGGAATCTTTGATGTTTGACCAAGCTCTAAGCACTCCAGAAACCTTGATTTCACCTCTTCCATGATTGTTGGAACAAATTGTTCTTAAGTGCCAATTCCACCAATGGAGTCTTCCATGCTTTGGGCAGACACCCACTTGTGAATGTAGTCTGTGGGGGGAGGAGTTTGCAGAAAGGTAGAGCATAGCCCACAGGAAGGTGGGAGTCAGAGCCAGCTAGACAGTTGGGAGGCAAGCACACTTTGGGGGAAGACAGATGGTTTTGTGAGTAAAAGTTGATGTTTGCCACCTGCTGTGACAGCAAGGCTTGTGTCAGTTTGGGGGAAGGCTAAAGGATACTGTGGCTCTCTGTGTTTTTAACTTCTTTGCTAGTATGATGGAATTGGCTTACTGGTGTTGAGATTTAGTTTTCCTGGTGTCTGAATAAATGTTTTGCTTCTATTTTCTACATAGAGAGTCTGTTATATTTTGAGCACCATGCAGATATATTTATAGTGATCATGGGTACTATAAATATCTCATTGGTACTACATCACCTAGCTTATGATAATTGTGAGGTTTGTTGGTTATGCTTAAGCTGGCTTAGCCTATAAGGCAAAATGGTTTACTAGGGTGTGGTCACTATATGTGGTACAGATTCTTGGAGCCACAGGTGAGAGTTGAATGTCAAATAGAAACATAAACTAGACAAGCAGCCCTGAAAAGGGCTGGGAAAGCCCTCAAACCCTAGGTACAAGTCTTCCTTGAATAACCATTCACCCCAGTGCCTTCTAGAGTTTATGTGAAGGGAAACTCCTTAGAGCCCTGGCTATGTTGCCCTCTGCTGCCTTCTATGACTTGAAATGCATAAATTCCTCAAAACTCCCAGATATTGAAGCTAGGAAATTTTATAGTTCTCTGCCTTAAAGAACCTAACTGTCACTGAAATGGCTCAACACTTCAAGACCTGGCTAAGAAGCAGACTGGGAAAGGTATAGAACCTGATTTTAGGGTTATTGTTTCACAGAGAGGATGTACTTCTACAAAGTTACTAAAAGAGTTTCATTTTGCTTCAGCTGAGGCAGCAGAAGGCTTCGTAGAAATGTGGAAAGGAAATTAACTCTGTGTGTGCATGTAACACACATATACACACATACACACATACATACATGTATATGTGTGTACGTATATAAAATAAATTAACGATTATTTATCATCTTACTTGAGGAATAGACTCTATAAAGTTAGAATGGAACAAGATAATTCATATCAAAAACTGCAAACCTAGGTAAAATATTGAGAGATAATTTAAGAATCATCAGAGTATCTAAACCCAACAGGAAAAACAAAAGAGCCTGAATGTGATACTTGAAGAAAAATAACCAGATCACTTAGAGCCAATGGGTAAACTGAAAATGCAAATAATCCACTAGTTGCCTCCTGAAATAAACAACAAAATCAAAACACATAGCCTAAATCTAGACATTTCAGCTCAAAGAAAAATAATATTGTAAGTAGTCACAAAGAGTGGTTTTAGATACTGAGGAAACATAATCAAGATCACACAAGATTTAGAAGCTGCCATTTCAAAGGATAAGAAATCATGGAATATAGAAGTTAAAAGTTTACAAGTGAAATTACTTACTCAACAAAATAAATATAATCCTACAGCAGAAAAATGGGTCTTTAATGAAATCAAGGATTTTCAAGAATTTCTAACGGAAAGATTAGACTTTAGTACAAATTTAGAAATACCAATAAGAATAAATAAAATACAAAATTAAGTGTAAACAAGCAATGGATGAGATTTTTAAAGCATGAAATATTTGAATTCTAATGAAAAGGAGAAGAATGATACATATTTTCCTAAAACACATGCTATTCAACACAAAGATGTGGAAGGACAGAAAAAAAAAGAGATGAATTGCCTAGGGGAAGAGTCAGTGTGCTGCTTTGATGATTTTAAAAGGAGAAAATAAATGGAAAAATAAAAGTGATACACTAGGGAGTACAAAGGCAAAAAATGGGCAAAACCAGGAAGAGAATATTTGTATATAACCAGAAGTATTATCTTACATAACAAATAGAAATCAGAACAAATAAAAGAAAAAGGTGGGGGGAACAACTGTTACTAGAACTTTACTTGGAAATGATGCACAGAGAATTGAGCAAAACCACAAAAACAATTTACATTATAATAACAACACTGTTAAAATTAACATTTTTAGTGATATACCTAGCTCAAAATCTGTGATGAACCATAATTCCAGAGGACAAATGATTGATAGTTCTACCCAATTCCTGACAGATTGGTGATGGACTAAATATGCAGAGTGATACACACATTTTGTGGCCAATGTGTGAATGTATTTTTACTTGGCTATGCATATTTTTGCAGGAGGTATTTTTCCCAGTTCAAGGTGGGGAAGGAAGAAATGCTTAATAATTAAAAAAATAATTAAAACACACCTCTCTTTGACAATTGAAATAAAACATCCTCTCTTAACTGTTTGTAGATTATATGAAGAACTGAAAGTCCTTTGAATCAATACTCTAATTCCCTGATATGGTGAAAAAAATATTCTGACTCCTAGTTTAGTTATGGTTGTAATCACTTCAGGGAAGAGAGAAAGACATTGCTCTAAATTATATATTTCTTTCTATTTTTCTGGAACCTTACTTTTCCTTCTTGTCCCTTTTTACACTTTTCTAAAAGAAAGGGATTCAGTGTAAGGGAAGAGATTTTAGCAGAGGACATGGTTTCCTGTAAAATTTGATTAAGTAATGATTACATTGCTTTCATCAGATACATGTGGAAATAACTTCAGCCTGGAAAAATGATTATTTTTAAAATATTTTAGTGTAATAAGGTTTAGAATGTACTTCCACAATGACACAGAGTAAGTACTTAATAAATGTTTTTGCCTGACTGAAATAGATTAAGCAACAGATGTTGACTGATACCAAGTCATTTTCTAAAAATGCTTATTTTGCCAATAACATTTGTCTATCATAAAATGGAGGTTAAATGTTCAGGTAGTAAAACCTTGCTCATATTGTTAATCAGAGAGATTAAGCATAATTTTAGGTAAAAATTCTTTTGTGATTTTTTTTGGATGTGGATTTGAAAGAATATTAATGGTATCACCTTAAAAAGTAGTAGGAAAAAATGGAGAGAAAAACTGGTTTATCAAAAGCTTGATTAGAGGCTCAATTATTCTAGGTCATTATGAGAACATTCCAGAGGAAAACAAGCAGATGAAAATAGAAAAAGTGTGTCACACTTTGATTAAGAAAAAAATATAAGTGATCCCCCCCAAATTTTTCTTGCTATCATGTATAATGTTCAATGTAGAGTCCAAGTTGCCTTGGACTAAGCTGCCTAAGATGATTATGTCCAATTATTTGTATTGTGATGACTATTCTACTGAATATGTCCCTCAAAGTATTACAATTTAGCACTTCACACTGAAAACAATGAAGTGGAAGAAATATATCTACTGTTTTAGACCATTGTATATTGTTGTTTTTGTTTTATTTTGTTTTCTGGAGTAGGGACTAAAGCTAATTCATCATTGTACAACTATATCTATGTCTATGTTTATGTCTATGTCTATGTCTATGTCCATCTATCTGTCACACAGATACTAAAGAATGAAGTTGAGTGGACTCAAAATAGAACCTGAGGAAGTGAGGAAACTAGATTTCATTAAGAAATTCTACATTAAAATTATATGTTTCTATTAAAATAATATTTTAACAATAATGTTTCATAAGTAATGCTCTATGGCTTATGTAAACATATCATTTTATATTAGCAATACAAAAATTTCCAAAGAATTATAATTACATGATTGCTCATCACCAAAAGGGTGAGAGATGCCTGAAGGTCTGCTATAGCCTATCGCAGATTATTAACACAGAATTTCTCATAAGAAGTGGCATTTTATATATATATATATATATATATATAGTTATACCTGTGTACAAACATGCACATATGTATATCCACACATATTTATGCATTCACACCTATAGTTAAAATTAAACAAATCTGTAATTTATCTCTATTGATAGTCATATTGGTATATACTCTTGTACATGACCTCCATTGGAAGACACCAAATCCCCAATTTATTGCAGTAGCTATCTTGTTGGTGTCACTGCCTCAAGTTTCTCCTCAGTGTATTCGATTTTCCATTTTGCTTTTGAATTCTTTTAAAAGCACAAATCTGTCCACATTGCTCCTCTACTCAATATAGACAAGTGGTACAAAGGACCATTTGTAGGTCTTGGGGTAGTAATGACCTGAATTCACACCTAGTTTCAGATACTTATCAACTGTGATGCTCCAGAAAAGCCACTTAAGCTCTGTCTGCCTCAGTTTCCTTTTCTTTAAAATGGAGATAACAATAGCACCTACTCCCAAGGGTTATGTGAGGATAAAAGGAGATAACATTTATAATGTCCTTTGCAAATTTTAAAGAGCTATGTAAATACAATTATTATAATAATTTTTTGATGTGATTTGACAACTTGTCCTGCTATATCTTTTACAATTTTATGGATCCAGTTGCATACTTCAGGCTATAAATCTTGTTCATACTTCTTTTATGACAAGGCGCATTATTTTCTGATTATACATTTATGGGAATGCATTTCAGTCTTGTGTGCAACTTATTATTGGTAATATGGTGCTGTCTATCTATGCTTACTGTTAAATTTTATTATGTGACTATCAAAAATGGAGAGAAATATATTGAAATCAATACTTCAATAGAGTTTTGATTTCACTGACATGACTACTTGCCTAAATATGAAGTTCAAAACCTAGCAATGCTGTCTCTCATCCTGTAAAATTTTTGGTAGTGGGAATTCCTAAAGATCATCTTCCCACCTTATTGAATACTGAATGATAGATCATAGATATAGATAAGTGTCTACTCATATAAATATAACAATATTTATGCTCATATATTTATAGATTATATGCACGATATACATACAGCTTGTATATTTGTATGAATATGTGATCAAAGCAATTCTTTAAAAATAAGTAGGTAGGTCTTACTATTGGACTTCTCCATCTGAGGTTGTGCCTATATAAATGAGATAAAATATCCAATAAATGTTGAAATATAATTTTGACATGTCTCTTAGAAGCACATGATAGAATCTAATGGTAGGCATATGTAGTAGCATGTTATGAGCAAAATATACAGAAAAAATGCTTTTTATCCTATGAATATATAAGAAAAGGAATTTGGTGGATTTATCCTGACAGGCATAAGAAATATATATTATGAGGTCTCCAGGGGGTATTCATAACATGTTAAATGTTATAGAAGAGAGAGGTCTTTAGTATGTTGGGTATGTCTTTTATTGAAAGTCATAGACAAAAATCAAACAACCTGAAAGGTTCTGGGTGGGTTTGATCTTTACAACTGGAAATGATACCCACATGTGTGGAATCAAAATCCAGTGAATTATTTATTTACATTGAAGTAATAAAACAATCATTAGATTTAACACACTATCCAGTAATTTTTAGGTAGTGATTCTGGTATCCTGCATATTAATTATGCCCACAGCTTTCCTATCATACATAAAGTACTTTGATAAGTATATAGTTTGTGATTTTGCTTGTAATATCAATTGTGTATTGTGTACAAATATGTACAATACAAAATATGTATTGTGGCATAAGGGAGTCCATCCTAGGAGGACATATGGTTCCCCTATTGACCCTTTTAATCCCAAAGGTGGTTGATGTTGTTTCTCTCTCTCTCTCTCTCTCTCTCTCTCTCTCTCTCTCTCTCTCTCTCTCTCTCTTTCTCTCTCTGTCTAATAAATCATTAGCTCAAAACATTGCATGTACATCAATAGAGCAACACTGATCACAAACACAATATTATTGAGAATCAAGGGAGAGTATTACATATTCATTGAGAGATCTTCATTCCAATTTTGGCATTATCAGTGAATATGCAAACTCTAGCAAGTTATTTCCATTCTGTGAGCCACAGTTATTTCACTTCAAAATTATTTTGTGGGTCAATTAATCTTTTACATAATTGAAATCCAAAGAAATAATTTGTTTTAATTGATACAATTTTTGTACATAATATGTGAGTTTAATGAGAGCACTGCCCAATAATTTCCCATTTATTAGAACACTCTATTTCACTCCACAAGAAGGACAAAGCTATGTATGTTCTATGTAACGAGGGCTTATTGGACCAGTTCCCACATTACATGAACTTGAACTCAATCTACATGACACATTCATCTAAAATCTGAAGAAAACTCATCATATAGTTTTTAAAAGATTTTTCTGCCTTAGTTTCTACTTTTCTTCTATAAATCATAAGACTCTAGCCTCTATAACCATGATGATAAGAATACTAATTATGTAGGGAATGATGGTCTTTGAGAAAAAGATATTTTAAAGTAGTGATTCTCAAAACTTTTTCACTTCAGGAGCCCTTTATACCTATAAAAACGAGTGAGGATACCAGAATTATTTTTGTTTATGTGAGTTATACTTATCAATATTTATTGTTTGTAAAGTAAGATATATTGGCATTATTATGAAAAGAGTTTTGATGTCTTGAATTTCCTGAATAGGTATGGTGGACTCTTGAGTTCTTTGGACCATATTTTGAGATCTGCTTTCTTTTAAATACCTAATATATAACCCAAAAGCAGTGGGTTGCCCTTCTTGATTTTATATTCAGAATCTTGATGAAGAAACAATCATTGTTTCTGTTATCTGTTTTGCTTGAGAAATGGCCAGATTATTGGAATTTTGCCTAGATATCTTGATTTAGGACCAAAATTATTGTCATCTTCTTTGTCCCCACTCCTCTACAAGCATTTTCATTCAAATATATTAATTAGAATTTTCTTAATGAAGAACCTGTTGATTTCAGACCTTTAAATGTGCTCAAGGGCTTTGATGTAAAAATATAAGGAAGTCTAATCATTTTAGGAGTGAGGATAGGTATGTACAGGCAGCAACCCACGTGAACTATCCCCACATTCCTCTCCAAAAAACCCTTAAATTACTCCTTAAATCAAAATTAGAATGCAGAAGAAGCAAAAGATAAGAGTAAGACATTATTTGTTATGGCCTAAGACAACTTAGGAGGTCTGCAGGAGAGGTCTTTGGAACAAGGATAAAGGTCAGGGCAGAATGCTGCAGCACCAATAGCGTGCCTCAGAGATGGCCTGAAACAATGGCATGAAAATCAGCAACTTGTTGTCAGGCTAGAGATGGTAAAGAGATTGGACAACTGGTCAGGAAGAGATTACAGAGGACCCTGGATGCAGCTGGCACTGATTTGCAACTTTCTTGCCCATATGCAGTTCATGGTTGCAGTTCCAGGTTGGAGAGGAACATTAGTACTTGCAGCTACAAGAAAGCAGGGGACCTGGTTATAGTTCCAGAGACAAGAGGAACAATTGTGCTGGTGGCTAGGGGAGCAGGGGCCTTCCCTGGGTAAAGACCAGATTGTAGACTGAGAGATCACTAACTGTACCTCTCCCTGTATCATAACATCTGGGAAGGACAAAAAACTTACAGAACCCCCAAACTAGCACTGAAAACAACGCAAAAAAGTTTGATGATTAGGACAATGCCTTTCCATTCCCATATGAATGGAGTCCAACTTTAACATAAAATAAGAAATAAAGAAATAGGTTGGAAAAATGAACAGTCAACAGTAAGCAAAGGCATCAACCATAACAATCTACTATGGTGGTATAAGGCCATGCAGAAGTAAATTCCTGTTGTATATCTACAATGGAGATGTTTTGTGTACAGATTGTGTATAGATTGTACACATGTACAATCTATATTGAATTGCTTCTTTTCCCAGTGGGGTTGGTGAGGGGGAAAAAAGGAAAAGAATCTGGAAATCAAAGTTTAAAAGCAAATGTTAGAAGCAATTGTTTTTTACATGCAACTGTGAAATAAGATATACAGTTACTGGGTATAGAAATCCATCTTGCCCTACTAGTAAGTCAGAGGGGGATGGGAGAGGATGTAAGAGAGCAGATTGGGGGAAGGGTTATTCAGTGGGATCACTATTTTGGGGTGGGGGTTAGGGGAAAGATGGATAGAAAATTTACAACTCAAAATCTTTTGGAAATGAATGTTGAAAACTAAAAATAAATTTAACAAATTTTCAAAAAAGAACTGGAAGATTGTTGTGTTCAGTACCAGTAATGTGATAATGATGTTCAACTATGAAAGATTTGATAACTCTGATCAGTACAATGCTCCAAGACAATTCCAAAGGACTTATGATTTAAAAAATATATACCCCTTGAGAAAAAGAACTGATGACCTTTGAGTGCAAATTGAAGAATAATTTTTCAATTTATTTTTTTGTGTGAAATGACTAAGATAAAAAAATGTTTTGAATAATTTCACATGCATAATTTGTGTCATTTTGCTTGCCTTCTCAGTGAACTGAAGTGAGGTGAGAGGAAGGGAGAGAATTTGGAACTCAATTTAAGAAGAAAAGAATGTTAAAAATTTAAAACTAAACTTTTTTTTTAAGAGGAAAATATATCCTAAGCATTTTTCTCTTTCCTCCATAGATATGGTCACTAATGAAGTTCTTGGGATGTAAGCTAGTCATGAGAAAATGTTAGTTCCACTTACTTTTCAAGATTTCCAAACTAGGATTATACTCTTTCCACTTCATTTTATGCTGAACATAGTCACCATCAAGTTAGCACCATTTCCCACTGGTTTAACTAGTGGAAAGGCGATGATGACCTATAAATATCCAGAAGTCAGAAGGCAAAATGTTTTGCTTGACTACTGTTGTCCAAACTCAATTTAAATTTTCTTTCCTTCTTCCAATATGGAGTGCCTCTCTTATTCACAACCTTTTAAAGATAATGGATAGATAGGTAGATAAATAGATGGGTAGATAGATGGATGATGTATACAGGCAGTCCAATGTATATATAGATATATATAGGTATAGACAGCTATAGATTTTATTGTAGAAATTACTATTCAGTTCTTATTAGATATAAAAACATCTCTAAATATATAATAGACATTTAGATACACATATTTTACCCTAAAGACTATGATATGCTCCAACATATATATGTGTGTGTGTGTGCATGGGTGTGTATACATACATACATACATACAGATATATATATATATATATATATAATATTCAAGCAGACAAATAGAAATCTAGATATTTATGTTATAATGATTTCTATATATGATATGACTTTAAATGGTTAAGTAGATATATACATGTAAACATCTCTAGATATAGTTGTAGATTTTACTATAAAGGTTGCAATGTGGATTTAGCTAGATATACATATATACAAATATATTTGTGTATACATTTACACACATTGGAGATGTATTATATATTTATATCTATCTATACACACAGACATATATGAGAGAGAGATTTCTAGAAATAGTTATCTATTTTACATTTGTGATTATATTTTATAGATTTTATGGGATAGACAGAAATAAAGTTACATTTAACTATTATTTATTATATTATACAATTAATATATATTTAACTATTACTTTAGTAACTATTACAGTTTTTATAATAGAGATTGGCATATCATATTGTAGGGCAGAAAATAAAGTACTAGACAGAGTCAGGAAGAACTGAGTTTCAATCTTTCTCCAGAAACTTATAATTCTTGTACTCTGGACAAATCACTCAACTTCTCTAAGTCTCAGTTTTGTTGTCTGGTGGAAGGAGATAATGGAATTTGATTATAAAGTGCTTTGAAGATTTTAAAAATATATATTCATATATATATGCACACATATATAAATATATACATACCTGTGTATATGTGCTTTTATATATTCCCATAAAATATGTGTGTAGAGTGATTTTTAATTGAGAAAATGCATTTTAGCATAAAATTAATATGTGGAAATTTACTCTTGATATAAGATAGGATGGGAGAAAAAACAACAAAAATAAGATCCATAATAACAAAATTAACTGTGCTTGGCATATTACAGGCACTTAATAAATGTATGATAAATTAACGAATACTTCTACGCCAACTAAGTGTGCCAATCATTCTATATCTGGCTTAAGTATATGCTTAACTACTAGCTCTCCTGAGATAGTTTTTAAACTAATGTATTCTATGCCAACCACTACAACTTTCATTTCTAGATATTCCCAAATCACCCCTTTCTGATATTTCTTACTGTTTTGCCTGGTTCACTAATCTATGTAGTGTGTTGTTTTCACCCACCTACTTGTTTCCAAATTTCTATTTCTATATTTATTAATCTATTGTGTTCCTGACAGTATTCCAGAGATCACTGATAGTAGCTCATCCATTGTTCACATTTATTTTTCAGGACCCCAGAATGTAATTTATCTGATCATTGTGAATTGAATCCAGAGGTCAGGGAAGAACTCTCTCATTATTTCTCCCCTTATTTTTGGTTTCAATTCCTTCTGTTGAAAATAAGAATTTTTGCTCCATCATAATCAATTTCAGTCCAAATATAATTATCCTAGACAAAGCCAATGGAAATAAAAATTTATTTATTTTATAGTTTTTCTTGATCATCTCTTATTCTTATCATATCTCACCTATGTACAAATATCTAGCATTTTTTTATCCTGTTCTTTTTACCCCAATATAACTAAAAAGGCCAATTTTTAATTTTTATATAGCATTTACTGTTACTATGCTCTTTCAGAAATTTGGTTTTCCTCACATTATTTGAATAGGTTGTTATTATACTTTGAAGCTGCACTAGCAAAACAAGGGACATGACACAGACTTACAGCAAAACATCTTACATGCTGGTTCCCCCTCCCTTTTCCATTGATGTGGAGATCCCAGCTCTGGGTCATGGAAGTTTGTTCAGGTCTCTTTAGCCAATTTGTCCACAGCCCTGTAGGAGCAAAACCTTGCTGGAGGCTAAAACCCCAAAGCAACAGTGCTTCAAAACTCTAAATTGCCAGTGCCAAGGAAAATAAGCTCTGAACAACCAGTCATGGGCCAGTGAACTAAGTAAGGGACAGAGGCAGTAGGACATAGCACTAAAACAGGGCACTGTGTGTGTAGGAGTGGGGGCAGAGGGAGAGCTGTGCAGCATTCCGCCAAGCCTGAGGCAAAAAGCATAGCATTTAATTGAGGGCAGTTCTGACTGTGCCAAAATAAACTGAGACAGAAACCTAGGTTGGCAAACCATAAACTTCCCAGGGTACAAGTCAGGTAAGGAACTTTGAGATCCTGCCTGCAAGAAAACCTCAACCAAAGGTAGTAAGTGAATGATAAAGAACGTAAAGTAGAGGGAAACTGAATGTATCAAAGATTTCAGGAAGAATAAAAGTCATAGCTTTTGAACATAAATAAAGTAACAGAAAAAGTAACAACAGAAGGAAACATGGTCTCTATATCTAGTAAACAAATTCAGATATCTGAATAAATTGTGCAAAAAAAGAAGAAAAGAAGAAAATGATCCAACACTTGATGAGAGAGAGAGGCCCATAGAGTTTGAGAACACAGAACCATAACAGCCTGTTCCTGAGTAGTTTAAAGAGAAAATTGTGAAAATAAAATTTATGGCCCACATAGTAAAAATAATGAAGATAATAGAAAAAAAAACATAATTGAAAAAAATCTATAAGAACATGCTCACAAAAAAAGAAAAAAAAGCCTAAATGCCAATAGCATGGAAGGTGGGGGAGAAAAAATAAATGAGATCAGGTTCAGTATAAAGGAAGTGCTCCTTTAGGAAAAAAGTGTACTTGTTCAATCAACTTGGAATCTTAGGACTGCTATGAGTTGCCTGGTTAAAGGATTAAAAATGTCCTTGTAAGCCTTAATGAATACAATCAAAGTCTAAGAAAGGATTCATCCTTGTTAGTCAAGAAGAAATTAGCTATAGGGAAAAATCATCTCCTTAACAGAAATCATTTTTTTTGCCTTTTTCCCTCTTCTTCTTCCAGAATGCAGGGAGGGAAGAATTTTCCTTTTCTTTCTCCCTTCCTCCTCACCCCCAATGAAAATTGTATTTCATATAGAAGCATCTTTGCCCAGGAAGAACTGCAATTTCCATCAGAAAGTAGTTTCAGAGTTTAGTTGCGGAGTCAAATTGAGTGGTGAAAAGGAGCAGGACTGGAGATTCTAGTGGAACACTTTGTTCTTTATATGTGCTAGCCCTGAGGACACCTCACATATACACACATATGTATATATGTGTTATATGTGTACATACATGTATACACATACACATATATACACACATATACATACGTGTGTGTATATATGTGTGTGTGTGTATATATATATATATATATATATGGATATGGACATAGATATATCAGGGACTTTTAGGCAAAGAAGATATAAATTGCTATAGCAGACTGGATAGGTGTATGTGCATGAGATTAGATACAAGCATACGTGTACATATATTCAAGCTTGTAAAAATTTTTTGGAGATTTGGAGTTGGGAGCCTTAGATAATTTTGATATAAAAAATCTACATAAGAGTTAATGAGCAGTGATAGTTGTTGCATATGTTCAACTGGTTCAATCAAAAGATTTAAGGCATCTTTTGAAATTAGGATATAGAAATGAAAAAAATCTCAGCCATATGATACTGAAGCACTTTTTGAGTATGCTATACTTCTGATGGAAAACTTGGACCCCTGGGAAAGTGGCATTAAATAAATATTGCTGCTGAAAACACAACAGGAGCTTAGTTCTGCTACCGAGCATGGATGTGCTGAGGTGAATTAATGAGGATGACTTGTATTAAATCGTTTGACAAGCTGGATATTATTTGTCATAGAAATGTAAATTAATATACATTTCATATGCTACAAAAAACTCATCTCCAGTTTGAGTCCATTATAATTCTCTGTGGGTAGCAAATGGCAGCATGATATCAAGAAGGAATCACTGGATCTATAGTTAGGGTACCTGAATTCTCAGCTTATGTCTGTTACTAATTTGGTGCTTTCCCCTGGACAAATCACTTAATTTTTCCATGTTTCAGTTTCCTTATCTAGCAAATGAAGGAGGTTTTAAAAGCCTTATCTATCTCTCAGTTGTTAGGACAAAATTTTAAGCATTGGATAGAGAAAGCAGAAATAGTTATTGAATCCCTGTAAATCCCTGTAAATACTTAGGGAGGGCTGACCTAATGAAATGTTATGCATTGTACTGGGTTATTGTTCATCCTTTGTTCTCAAAGAGGACCAATGACATCATGAGGGTGTTGTCTTAACCTGCATATGAATTGGATTTGGATGAAGCAGAACTGAGCAAAGTTGTCAGCTTTACTATTTCCTACAGAGTCATCAAAACCCATTGGCAAGATAAAAGTAAAGATGACTGGTGATGTCATGGGATGCAGTGGATGAGCTTCACCTTTCTAAATTAAGGTCTCTCCCAGGCCTATTTCTCTGATGCATGTTATATCCCCACTCCAACTTCAGAAATTATTGTTCTGAGATGCTTTGGCTAACTAATTTGATGGCTTGTTTGCCTACCAGTTGATAAATCTATTATATGGGCCTGATGATGGAATATAAAGGGGTTGTCTAAGGGTAATTTTAGCTAAGTTCATAGAAACTTATCATTGAAAGACTGAATGCATTAGTTTAAGCCA
Organism: Pseudocheirus occidentalis; assembly: GCA_028646575.1. NCBI lineage: Eukaryota > Metazoa > Chordata > Mammalia > Diprotodontia > Pseudocheiridae > Pseudocheirus > Pseudocheirus occidentalis. Next base: position 277,503,038 of record CM053594.1, on the reverse strand, counting down.
ATGAGGGGGGAGCAGAATGTGTGACTATGGAGATGTGAATGTATGGATGTATTTATATGTGAAAATATAAGTTTAAAAAGTGTGTATAGAAGAGTTAAGTATGAAAGGACTCCATGTGAACAATTATTGGAGCTAAATGATATTTTTGCTTATTGAGGGAACTTAAATCACACAAAATTCTCTTAATGTGGTAATATTATCGAATGAAGACTATTTGTTTTATTAATATGTTGAGATGACACAGTCTGAAGGAGTCTTGAGGGTCAGGGTACTGTAAAGAGTGGAGTAACAAATGTCTTGACAGATGCACGAAGACTAGCAAGACAAAATTGGCACCATTGGACAGTGGCTACAATAGTAGTGATGGGGACCCCCATAAACAAATTATATTCATTGCTTAAGTTCTTTTAATATTTATGAAAAAGGAAATTATAATACATGTATTACATATTGCATATAAAGTATGTGTTGGGTAATGCAATGTATAATTGTGATTTTATTGTGGGACAATGCATTTTTATATATGCTAGCATGGAACAGTCTGTTATTATTACTTTATATGTATATGTATATATGCATATATGCATATGTATGTGTGTGAGTATATGAATGGAATCAATTCCAAAAGAGAGATAATAGGCCATTTTGATTACATGAAATTGCAAAGCTTTTCCATGAACCAAATTCATTTAACTAGAATAGAAAGTAAGAGAACCATCTTTCAAAAAAAAATCTCTATTGGGGCCTGATATCTAAAACATATAGAGCACTAACACCAATATCACCAAGAGACATTCTTCAAATAAAAAATTATGAAAAAATAGTTTCAAGCATTTTAAAGTGTTAAAACAATATTAAACATAGGTTCAAATGATCAATAATAAAGAAATACACACAAATCATTGAGGTTTCATATTACATGAAGTATACTAATAAAGATGAAAAATGGGAAAAGTCAATATTTGTGGGGATACTATTAATGGAACTTTAAATTGGCCCAACCTCTCTGGAAAGTAGTTTGGAATTATGAAAGAAAATTATGAAAGAAAATTATTAAAATGCTAATAGTGGCAGAATAACAAGTAGATAGGTGGTGATATCAGGAGCTGGTCCAAATTTCTGAATACCTCCATTTGCTTCTTTTTATTCAACATATTAACTCATATTCCCAGGTTTCTTTCTAGCTATTATTTAACTTTACAGCATAGTGGCATCCTGTTATGTATGTTTTACTCTTCAGGAGTCCAGGTGTAAAGCCAAGCATGCACAACTCTCCAGAGGACTGCTACTGTGAATAGCTTTAAGGTTCCAATCACATAGTATAGTGAATTCTCTATTTAGTTAGCAATAAACTAAGGCAAAACATTTACAGAAACCAAAGTATAGCATTCACTATGATATAACATAACAGCATCTCTAGAGTGGCCACATAGTTTTAAACAAAAGGTATCATTTAGTAAGTCTTTAACTCAATCATCTTTAAGGGGTACAAGGTACAAAGTACAAAGTAGTTCTAACCCTAGGCCACAGTAAATCATGATCTTTTCAATCAGTACTAAGTATCCAAGGAGAGGTCTTTTCATTTTGGCTTGAGGTTGACTCCAAAATTCCGTGGATCCTCTTCCATGGGTCCAGCTCTTGCCTGAATCTACCTAGCAGTCACATGAATTTACAGGCAGGTAGCTCTTAGATTCTCATCTAGTTCCTTGTCCAGCTCCCATTCTATATTTAAACTCACAGTGTCCAGTCCACCTCAAGTCTTTCACAGTTTTATTTCTGGGAGGATGAAGCTTAACAGGCCAAAACAACATTCACATACATTGCCACCACCATCATCAATTCACTATCTGCCTGTGAAATCAACACAGAGCCACAGACAAGGTCTCAGAACTCAGAACAGATCATCAGTACAGTCCCAGGATCTCTGAAACCCTCCTCCAGGACTCCTGTAAACAGTGTCTACTTAATCTTCCTCCCATATTTCTTCCACAATACAATAGATTGGGGTGGCTAGGTGGTGCAGTGAATAGAGCACCAACCCTGGAGTCAGGAGGATGTGAGTTCAAATCCGGCCTCAGACACTTGACACAAAAAACTAGATGTGTGACTTTGGGCAAGTCACTTAACCCCAACTGCCTTCCAAAAAGCAAAAAAAAATACAACCAAAACCACAATATAATATATTTCTGTTTATGCTACTTCTCTCATGTATAACTTAAATTTTTTCTTGGTCAATCCATATGCACTCCTGCCTCCATATATTTTAACTTTCTTCTCCTGGTCTCATTCCCTACATACCATCACCAACTTAATTGCATGAAAATGTGCCTTTCATAACGCATCTCTCCTCCTAAGATTTCATTAGTGACTCTTTCTTTCCTATGGTATAGTCTAAACACCTAAAAGGATTAGTAAAAGAGGCCTTGTACAAACTAGCTCTCCATCCTTTTCTCTCATCAGTCCTCATTCCACTTTGACCTTTCCTTCTCCTCTGCTGTTGCTCTTACTTATAATGAGTTTATGATGAAAAATTCAAAATATTAACAATACCTG
>CM053594.1:277465747-277499985 GCA_028646575.1 Pseudocheirus occidentalis | reverse complement strand
AAAGGATATGAACAGGCAATTTACAGAGGTAGAAATTAAAGATATATTTAAGCACAGGGGAAAATGCCCTAAATCACTATTGATTAGTGAAATGCAAATCAAAACAATGTTGAGGTACCACATCTTACCAGTCTATTTGGCTAAGATGACAAAACAGGAAAATGACAAGTACTGGAGAGGATGTGGAAAAATTGGAACTCTAATGCATTGTTGGTGGAACTGTAAACTGATACAACCATTCCAGAGGGCAATCTGGAAATATGACCAAAGGGCTATAAATCATTGCATACCCTTTGACCCAGTAATACCACTTTGGGGGTTGTATCCCAAAGAGGTAATAGAAGTGGCAAAGGATCCCATATGTACAAAAGTATTTATTGCAGCTCTCTTTGTGGTGACAAAAAACTGGAAATTTAAGGGATGTCCATCAATTGGGGAATGACTGAACAAGTGATGGTATATGAATGTGATGGAATATTGTTGTGCTATAAGAAATGGGAAGGACATTGACTTCATACCTGGATAGGGTTATACAAATTGATGCTGAGTGAGTAGAGCAGAACCAGGAAAAATCTGTACACAGTCACAGATACATCGTATGTGTGATGACCAATTTTGAAAAACTGGACTCTTCTCAGCATCACACAGTCAAAAGGCAGCTCTACAAGTCTCAGGATGGAAGGAGATGTCTGCATTCAGAGAATGATCCAGAAAGATCAGAGTTTAAAAGGAGACTGAAGCAATGCATGCTATCATTCTTTTCTATGTCTGGCTTTTGTTTCTCTTTTCACACTGTTTACTCCATTGGCTATAACTCCTATACAAACAGACTATTGTACAATGTGAAAGAGTTTGCAGATCCTATACATGATTGTATGCCACCATGGCAGGGGTGGGGAGGAAGGGGAGAGAAATCCTAAACTCAAGTGACTCTGGAACTGAATATTGTGATCTAAAAGTAAATAAACAAGTCAATAAAATAAATTTTTAAAAAGAACTAGCTAGATGTTCATGAGATGCTATTTTTTTGAGATGCTATTTTTTAAACATATTCCTGCAATGAGCCATTGATCATTTAGAGTAGGATTCTGAAATACAACTCTACTGTAATTTCTTGTGGCAAGAACATATTTCTTAATAGATAACATAAACTACACTTTCTCCACAAGTTCTCATGTTTCAAACATTTTTAATGCCTCTTTATCCACATGTTCTTGGATGAGTTCATGTCAATTTTTCTTTGTAGGAGCTTTTGATTCTATTCTTTTTGTTTAGGCATTTCATATATCCTATGCAGAGATAAAATACTTTTAATTAAATCTGAAGATCTAATCATATGTAACTATTATAACCTTTTGCTATTGCTCCATGAGGGGATTTAAACTTACTTCTAAAGCATGTGATAAGTATGTCTATCCTTTCCCTCATAGCACCTCCTTTTTTAGGCATAGAAGCATTTTTTTACTATTGCCTTGTATTAATTAGCCCTTTTATTGATATTATACAGATTTTTATTAAGATGCCTTATGATATTGTTATGATCTATTTTACATTTCTAAAATTATATACTGACAGGCATCATATAGGTTGTTAATTACTTTAGACAGGTTCTTTCTATTTAGGTATGATTTTAGGATGACATCAAGTCTCTTAATGTATTTAGCCACCTTGATAACTTTATGTTCCATGTCTCTCCTGGAGTAGGATAAAATGTTATTTGTGAGTATCACCATTCTCCATGAGTTCTAGATGACTTCTGTGTACAGACTGAATACCTTTATTTTCAATATTTATTTAGTGAATAATAAGAATTTAAAACATGTGAAGTTCAAATTATACTTTAATATAATTAGAGAAAAATCATATGAAGTAAGAGAAATAATATTTCTTTGTTTTCCCGAATAACTAGTATAGTTCTATCTATGACATCAAATGATTATCCAGATGTTTTATTACAATTGAGGCTTGAATTTGAAATCTGTATTTAGTTTTGTCTAGTAGTGATGATAATGGATTTAAGGATAGGCCCAGTATATAAGCAGCTTAAATTTACCAAAATATATACTAACTGTTCCATATATTACCGTATTGGTGATATGTTTAATCTTTGTGAACATCAAATAATTAGTGTTTTCAATATATTTTTTCTAAATTTTCAGTACATAAATAAGACATGACTCTGCAACTGAGTCAAAGGCATTTTGATGACTGACATAGAGAACATATATAATAGCACTTTCAGGAAGCCTGTTTAATAATTTACATACTGATAATGAGTTGCTTTTAAATCATTGGTACTTATTGTAATATGGGACTACATTCATTCCTCAACAAATACTGCCTTATGTGTGTGTGTGTGTTTGTTTATAGATTTCTTTAATGAGATAAGCTGGCAAAGCTTTATACAAAGTATAAAAATATTAACTTATATTTTAATGTCACTGGGGTTTTAATCTTTTGGTGATAGAGACTTTTCTGGTAAAAAAAAATGGGATCAGGTTGGTACCTAAGGTTTTGTGTGTGTCTGTGTGTCTGTGTGTGTGTTGGTTAGTTTGTTTATTTAATTTCCTTGATAATAACTTATGAACCATTGGGAAGCCCTGAATCAAAAATATGTGGATGATGTCCTGCCTTACCAATTTTTGAGTATACTGGGAACCCTAGAGTTTGACTCATTTCTCTTAAGATAACTATTTGGATATTCATTATATTAATGTTGTTCAATCTATTTTTTTCTGCTGCTGAATCCATCTTTCATTTTCATTTTATTTGATGTTTGCAACCATCAAGATGACTCAAAATATTCTACTGTATTTTTCTTTAGAATATCTTTGCTTCTATGACCTCTGTAGAAATATTTTAAATTGCTGTGTAATTATGTGTTTTGTTCTTTCTTTTAAATCCTTGAATGACTATGACAGGTTGACTTTTACTTTCAGTTACTAACTGAAAATACCTCAAAATTCTGTTCAGCTTTTGTTTTCAGGATTCTTTTCCATGTGTTGTCTATAATTGGCAATGTGACACTCAAGTTTTCTTCTGCATATACCAGTCAGACATAGTATTGACATAATACTTGAAAGTATATGCACATAATGCTCCTATCCAGTCCCTCTGTCACAGTTATTGTAGAATCTTTTCTTATGTATGCTCCTTGATGACACTCTTTTCTCACTTGGTTTTTAATACAGTAATAGTTACTGTGTAAATAGTGTTTTTATATATAAGAACCTGGTATTATTAGCCAGCTAGGCAGGCTGAGCTATCAATCATCTTTTAAACGAGTGGAACAGCTGAACGTGCCCATTCCCTCTCCTTGTGTTGTGTTATAGTGGACCAGGAACATAAATGATCTTTTAGAACATTCCACCATTCTTTGTCTCAATGTTAGTATTCCAATAAAGATAAAAGGTCCAACTTTGAATGTTGTTCAGTCATTTTTAGTTGTACATGACTCTTTGTGACCAAATGTAGGGTTTTCTTGGCAGAGATAATGGAATGATTGGCCATTTCCTTCTCCAGCTCATTTGACGTATGATGAAACTGAGGCAAATAGAGTTAAGAGACCTTCCCAGAATCACACAACTAGTGTCTGAGGCCATATTTGAACTCAAGAAGATGAGTTTTCCTGACTTCAGTCCAGGCGCTATATTTACTGTACCCCAAGTTGACCAACTGGATTTTAATACACACACACTGAGAAAACACTTAAAAGAATTCAACTGATAGAAAAAAAACAATTTACAAAGTTCCCATAATTTCCTACCATTATGGGGGAAAGATAGTTAATGCAGGTACAAAATGTTAGCTATATAACTTTCTGTCTTTTTAAGGAACATTAATAATAATAGCAGGTGTTTATAAAATTATTAAGGTTTTCAAAGTCTTGACATGTTATCCCATTTGAACCTTGCAAGAACTCTTTTTAAAAGAGCTAGTATTTGGGCTTTAGATTTTAAAGAAACTTGGCAGGTCATCTAACAAGTCCTACATTTTTATTATTTTTTTCAGTTCCTCTTTCTTATTTCTAAAGTTTCTTTATTTATGTTTCACTTTGAGTTTTAAAGAGTCTCCTTCCCTCCCTTGCAACCAAGAAGGCCAACTTTTGACATACAAACATATATACGTGAAACTATACAATACATACTTCTGTGTAATAGTTCCTTCTCTGGAGGGGCCTTCATAGATCTTTGGAGTTGATGAATATATTTTTATTATTCAAAAGCTTAGTAATTCCCAGTTATTCTTTGAAAGATGTTGTTGTTTTTGTATATGTTTCCTTGGTTTTGTTTATTTCACTCCAGTATTTCATGCAAGTCTTCATGTTCTTCCCCTGAAAAAAAATCACCATGCTCATCATTTCTTATAGTGCAGTAGTATTCCATCACAGTGACATACCAACAACTTGTTTAGTCATTCCTCAATTGACAGATACCTCCTCAATTTTTACTTCTTTTTTCCACAAAGAGAGCTGCTGTAAATGTTTTAAAACATGTAGACTCTTTTAGAGTCAGCTAGGTGGCACAGTGAATAGAGCACAGGCACTAGAGTCAGGAGGACATGAGTTCAAATCTGAGCTCCAACACTTGACAGAGAAAATAGTCATGTGACATTGGGCAAGTCACTTAACTTCAATTGCCCTCCAAAAAAGAAAATAAAAAGCAAAAAACATATTTTTTTTTGTTTTTCCTTGGTCAACTCAAAATATATCTGATAGTGGTATTGCTGGGTCAAAGGTTATACATAGTTTTATAACTTTTGGGGCATGATTCCAAACTGTTTTGCAACATAATTGAATCAGTTCACAGTTCCAACAATGACATATACATTTCCTAATATTTCTACATCCCCTCCAACATGTCATTTTCCTGTTCTGTCATTTTAGCCAATCTGATGATAAGTGTGACATAGTATATCAAAATTATTTTAATTTGCATTTTTCTCATCAATAATGACTTGGAGCAAGCTTTCATGTGTTCACACAACTTTGGTTCTCTCTTCCAAACACAGTCTGTTCTTATTGTTAATCCATTTACCAATTGGTAAAATTTTGACATAGCTTTCTATATATTTTATATATGAGTCCTTTGTCCAAGAAACATCTATGTTTTCCCCTGGTTTTCTGTTTTCCTTTTAATCTTGGCTGGTTTTTGGAAAAATTTTTAAATTTAAAGTAATTGAAATTATTTTATGTCTTTTGATACTCCCTATCTCTTGTTTAGTTTATAACTAGTGAGGACTTTGCCTAATTTCTTATGATATGATATCAGAGAATAATGAAGATAATCATATTTTCAGTCTATTCCATTTTCATTCATGGTTTGTGAACTGTAGAGGTCCATTTAATGGGCATGCCATCAATTTTGAAGTACTTCTGTCAGGTGCAGGACTGATTTTGTTATTATTGTTACTGTTCAGATATATCTTGTCTTCATCAGATACCAGAATATCAGGGAGCAACATTCACTCTCCTGTCTTTTTTCCTTGAGAACTGGATTATTGCACCAGGTTTTAGGAAGGCTAACTTGAAACTCCATGCCAGCCTTAGGTCTTAGATTTAAACTGATTTGCATGCTAGCCGTCATTGGTATCTCCAGAATACAATTTTCTAGCATTTCAGAGTTCTTGATAGACTCTTAACAATACTGTAATGATCTCATGGCATACTATATGTCACCTTGGCTAATATTCCTCTGTTTTGAGATTGCCTTAAACATCTATGTCAAAGATGATGGTTTGCATTTCAAGGGTATCATCACTATCATCAGCAGCAGTAGCAGCATTATCCTTATCCCCATTATTAATCTTTAGGAATAATTAGAAGAGTATTAGAAAATGCTTAACAAGTAATTGAGAGAAATAAAAGTATTAAATATTAAATCCTTAATAGATGGCAGAATATGTGGAAAACATGACATCAATCATACTTGTATGATGCATATAGGCAAAATGATTAGGAAAGAAGATTATATCTATTAAGATATTTTGAAATTCTGATAAATTTCTGTAGTTTAATGGTAAACTGGGATTTGGAAAGTCTAAATTACCTTTACATCTGACATCAGAAATCTGAATAATGGATTCTTACAGGCCATAAATTCACAGAATATTAAATCTGGAAAGAATTTTAGTAATTGTGTCATCCACCCTCTTACTACACATTTCATGAGGCCCAAAAAGTAAAAGAAAAAATACTTGCTTAGTGTAACATAATAATTAATGGAAAAGTCTAAACTAAGATTTAAATTTTTGACAGAATGAGCAAGACTCTTTGTTCTATGCCACATTACTTATCTCTGTACTTCTTGCAAAATAATTTAGTACTTATTTTGGATCAAAACAATACAAATAATTTATGGACATCCTATTAGGAGGATAACATTGTTTCACACATAATAACTAAATAAAATACAAGGCTCATGAGCTTGAATCCAGTATAATTGGAAAGTCTTATATAATGATGGGGAAAAAAAGTTTCCATTTAAATGTTAAATTATGCCATGCAGATTTTAAATGTTGGAGGATTATATAGAAAACAGAAATTCCTGAAGACTTGAATATTTGTGGAACACTTCTTGGATGTGATATTTGAACTTGTTTTTGAAAAAATATATATATACCACATCATCTAGATGTCAAGGAAGTGAAAAATAAGCCAAAATGTGATCTTACTCAAGGGGATTTATATAAAAATCACAAAAACAGAATTCAAAGCAATCTTAGACATCACCTTTGTCAATAAGAAAATGAGTTTAGAGTCAGAAATATTTATGTTCAAATCCTACCTCAGATTCCAACAAGAAATATGCTTCTGGTTAATAACAATCTCTCTTTATCTCGATTTCCTGACTTGCAAATGAAGGAGTTGTACTCAAGTTATTCTATGATCCCTTCTAAGTTTATTATCTATTATTTAGACCATTCTGATCAAATGAATATCTCTCCACCATCTGCTTGAAGATCTTTAGTGGTGAGGAGCTTTCTGCCACCCAAATATTCTATTCCACCTTTTGATAACTCTAATTCTTAGTAATGTGTCCTTGAACAAAAAAAATCATTATCTGCCACTGAGAAAAGAAATCATGCCAGGAACTGAATAGTGAAGAAGACAGTAAAATAATTCAAAATAAAATCTCTAATGGTTTTAAGAGGCTATCTTTTTTATAATACCCATGAATCATTGCTTACTTTATGTTACTTTCTGTATTTATATTAATATAGCCTTACTATTCAGTCACCCTTTCAAATTGTGTCTCCCTTGACTCCTAAGTAATAACATATTCAGGTAGGTGGTAAAGAATGATTTAAATCTCCATGTATTTACCCTGTAAATGACTCTTTGAGATGGACAGCAGAGAAATAGATTTTTTTTAAAGCAGTGGATGGTGGAGAGTGGATAGGCATTTGGAGTAAAAATAAATCTTACCCCATGTCCATAATCAGGATCAGCTATAAACATATAGACAGTCAGAAATATGCTACATGGTTTGTGTGTGGGAAAGCTTACTTTTTTTCTACTACCACCTGCCACCACCCACTGTAACTCCGAGATCCACAGAATTTCCCTAGTTAGAATCATGCCTAATGATCCTTAGAACAACATCACCTGTCAATAAATTAAGAGGGAATCTGTTCCTTGAAAAGACCATAACATTGAGGTACAAGGTCATTTGTTCCAATTGTCTCATTTTATAGAAGAATAAACCAGAGAGTCAAGAAGTTTAAATGATTCATCCTGCATCATAATGCCCATTCTAATAGAGGTGGGATTAGAACACACATTTTCTTACTGTGGAACTAGGGCTCCTTCTCCCTATACTTTCATGTTCCTATTGATTACCAAAGTCAAACCTTTGCTGTTAATGGTTAAGGAGGCTCAGATTCATCTAATGTCCTATAGAACAGAGTGGGATGCATAGGAAAATGGACGAAAGAAATAGAGGAATTTGGAGCAGAAATATCTTACTGATGCAAGCACTAGAGGGAGGGGAACTGAAACAACCAATTTCCCCAAGGATGCCAGAGTCCTTATAAGGACATTAGATTACTAGGACAGTCAAGTTCAAGGAAGACACACTTCACAGAAGGCTCCATTTTGCCTGGGGTGAGCTCTCTATATAAGCACAAGTGACTAAGAAGAAGATCTGGGACCCTGAGACCTGAATATTTTCTTGGCCTCTCAAACTCCTCACTCACTTTTGTTGTAATAATGTGTTCAAGCCAGCAACAAGGAGAATTGCCTGAAGAGATGATGGTGGGGAGCTTTGATTAAGTAACTTTTGGTCTCTTTGAAAGTATGCCATCTCTAAGGGTCTCCTGAGAGTCTAGAAGCTTTCATTCTGTGAAAATTGCCTTTGGCTTCCATTACTGACTCATGGGTAGTTCAATCCATCAGGAGAAATGGAGGACTTGAGTTTGCCTTTCAAGTCTAGCAGGCAAGTAAGAAAGGGGCTAATGTGAAAAAAAATTACCCTTAAGCAAGGAAATGCCTTTGATTCCCCATATGACTAGGGTATGGAAGATAGGGTGTCATTAGAAACATTTCTTAATACATATTAGAGAGACAGGTGGAACAGTGCAAAGAGCAATATACTTTGCATCAGAAGTCCTGGATTTGAGTCCTTGTACTTACACTTATTAATCACGTGAGTCTGTCTAAGAGCAAATCACTTTATATCCCTAAGCCTCAGGTTTCTCACCTGTCAAACCAGAGAGCATAACCTTACAATACTTGTCTCGCAGGGTTATTGCAAGGAAATTTTTTTTAATATGAAGTTGTAAGGAAGAAGAGGGGAATAATAAAAGTTACAGTAACGACACTCAGTGTATATATATATATACGTATATATACACTGACTGTCGTTACTGTAACTTTTATTATCTTTTTATATTATATTATATATAATATATATATATATTATTTAATTATACGTATATATATACACTGACTGTCGTTACTGTAACATATGTAAATATATATCAATAAATATATACAAAATTATACATAAACACACATACATACTCACATATATATATACATATACAAATATATACATATATGTGTATGTATGTATGCATGTGTGTATGTATGTATATACATATATAGTTACTTCTATGTACTAGGCACTGTACTAAGACTTTACAATCATTATGTCTTTTGATTTTCACAACAATTTTGTGAAATTTATGATTCCCATTTGTATGAGATCTTCCTGACTCCAGATTTAGGGCTCTATCATTTAACAACCTCACCAATGATATATAAACATTTCAGTTAGAAGGGATGTTATAGTCCAACCACTTGATTTTGCATATTGAAAAATAGAATGTCAGAGAGCTGAAATAACTTGACCAAGGTCACCAAGATTATGCATAGAGGAAGGCCAATAGCAGTCATGATGCCTATTTCAAGTGCAACACTCACTGCTAAATTGTGTCATGTATTTGACTTGATTTGGCAGTAAAATTGGAATATATGTGCTTTTCCTCCAAGTTAATTTTGTTTTGTTTTATTTTGAACAATTATCCAAGTGATTCATGGGGATTGTGTTCAGAAGAATCTAACTGTGTTTCGATTGCTTTTTTATTTGTGTGAATCTAAGGCTGCTTTTTAAATTTCTTATAATTCATATTTTCCATCTGAATTGGTTGAGTTTATAATTCAGAGCAATTATTTATTTTTCTTCATAGAAGGCAGACTGAGATGTGTTATTAAATTCCACCCAGTGGTGGTGAGGCATTCATTTGATTATGCTCAAGTAAATATTCTCTTTTTTTTAATGTTGGCTTCTCCAGGGTTAGTATAAGGAATTAATGAAAGAGAGAACTATAAAATGATTTGAGGGATTAGGTAGAAATTGTTACGTATATGTGAAATATTTCTAGCCTCACTCTACATTACTTATTATCTCAGTTAATTTGTGTAAGTTTCTAGTGAGGCCAAGGTCATGAGTTTGATCTCCCTGTGGGCTACTTAACTTCACTGTTATCCATGGTCACAGACTCTGCCTATAATCCTGGCTTGCTCTCCAGCAAATGCCTACCCTTGCTCATGAAAGGTATGATGATATAGAGGAGAGAGCTGGACAGATGACAACTCTCACACTTACTGGAAAAAAAAGATAGTTCACAAAATCTGTGCCGAGGATAATGTAGTGGTACTGTTCCTTTCTATAAAAAGGACAGTATATTTTATTGTTTTATCCTGCGTGGCCTTATTCTGTCTACCATCTGGGTTCTTATTAGTTAGGGTGCTTCTTAACTGATCTCTGTTTCCAAATATAACTGCTTCTGTGGTTTCCTATTTCAACCTCTTTCAAAATCAAAGCTGTCAGCTTGTAGCAAATGCATGAAATATAGAAGTACAAGGCCCCAGTCTCAATCCAAAATCCAAGGTTCTTTCGGTCACACCATACTTGCCTTTGATTCTAATAGATCTTGAAAAAGGAAGTCACAAAAAGCAATTGGATTGAATTACTTTATCTCTTGTTATATCAGATTTTTTTCCCTTGTAAAACAAGAGTGTTGGGGAAGGCTAGGTGGCACAGCAAGTAGAGCACTGGCCCTGGAGTCAGGAAGACCTGGCCTCAGACATTCAACACAAAACTAGTCAAAACTTAACCCCAATTGTCCTACTTCCCCCCTCCAAAAAGCAAAAAAAAAAAAAGAAAAATTAAAATAAAAACAATAAAAAACAGGAGATTTGGACTAAATTTCAACTCTGAAATTCCAGGGTCTTATGAATGTAGACAGCACTTACTATAGGGCTTCATCCTGTATATTTTAGAGACAAGCCCTAATTTTCTACTTTGAAAATGACAGGAAGCTCACTGGTTTTGAAGAAGCTCTTTCCATTGTTGCTCAACTGTTGTCCTGTGAGTAAAGTTTTATCTGGATTATAAATGAAACAAAATTAAAAAAAATGTATTCTAGGTTGAGTGCTAAGTGTTGGGCACACAAAAAGAGACAAAATCATAATTAAAAACAGTCCCTGCTCTCATGGAATTTACAATCTAGTCAGAGAGAAAACATGGAAACAAATATATGCAAAGTAAGCGAGATACAGGATAAATAGGAAACAATAAACAATGGTAAGATATTAAGATTAAGAAGAGTTGGTAACAGCTTAATAGAGAAGATGGGATTTTCATCAGAAGTCAAAGGAAACCAGGGAGATGAATAGTAGGAGGAGAGAAGGGAGAACATTCCAGGCATGGACTTAAGTCATAGAGAATAACTACAAAGAAGAGATAGGATTTGCTCATCAAAAAGTAAAACTATGTCAAGAATATTTGCAAAAAAAAATGTAAAGGAAGGTGGCTTAGCCAAACCAGATCTAAAACTATTTTATAATGTGACAATCATCAAAACTATTTAGTCCAGTGGTACCTTGACTTATGAGTTTAATTTGTTCTGTTACTGATCTCGTAACTCAATTTTCTTGGATATCAAATCAATTTTCCCCATTGAACTTAAATGAAATTCCATTAATCCATTCCAGTTCCCAAAATGCCACCCCAGTAATTTGTGTTATGTGTTTTAAATAAGAAAGTATTTATAAATAACAAATATTGTATAAAACATAATGAAAGACAATGTAAAGAAATAAAATAGTTTTATAAAGTTCATATTTATCTTGGATATCAAACAGCCTGAGCTAACAGAAGATACTGGTGGAAGTGGACGGTGGAGCAGATAGGTGGAGGAGGTTAGAGGAGTTTTGTTTCATGCTCTTTCGGTCACTTTAATTTACTTACTTGCTACGTTCAATGCTACACTTTATCCCTGAAATTAATTGCTACAATATCTTTATTACTTTCACTTAACTTAATTTTCTTCACTGGTGAGGTAAACAGGTGGACTGAATGAGTGAGCGGTGGGTGTTGGATGGGTGTTGGGTGGGTGTTGGGTCATGGTTTTTGCTGCACCAGTTGGTGGTGGCTAATACCTCAAACTTTGGCTCACAATTCAAACAAAAATAATTGACCAAATGACACCTTGTATCTCAAAAATCTCTTAAGTTGGTGCACTCATATGTCAAGATACCACCGTACTGGCTAAGAAATGGAGTGGTGTATCAATGGAATAGATTAGGTAAATAAGACTCAGTAGTCAATGACTGTAGTAATCACTGACTGATAAACCCCAAAAGATTCCAGCTTCTGGAATAAGAATTCACTATCTGACAAAACCTGCTGGGAAAACTGGAAAATAGTATGGCAGAAACTGGGTATAGACAAACATCCTACACCCTATACCAAGATAAGGTCAAAATGGGTATATGATTTAGCCATAAAGAAAATTAGGAGAGCAGGTAATAGTTTAACTATTGATTAAAATCTATGATGAAGGGAAAAATTTATAACCAACCAAGAGACAAAGAGCATTATGAAATGCAAAATGGAAAAGTTTTATTACATTAAGTAAAAACATTTTTGCACAAATGAAAAATGCAATGAAGACTAGAAGTAAAGCTGGGAAACTATTTTTATATTCAGTGTTTATGACAAAGGCCACATTTCTCAAATAGAGAATTGAATCAAATTTATAAGAATAAAAGTAATTCCCCACTGGATAAATGGTCAAAGGATATGAACAGGCAGTTTTGAGATGAAGAAATTAAAGATATCTAAAGTCATATGAAAACATGCTCTAAATCACTATTCATTAAATAAATGCAAATTTAAAAAACTCTAAGGTACGGCCTCATACCTATCAGATTGGCTAACATTACAAAACAAGAAAATGACAGATATAATAGATGTGAGAAAATTGGGACACTAATTCATTGTTGGTGTTATGGTGAACTGATCAACAGTTCTAGAGAGCAATTTGAAACTATGGCCTAAGGGCTACAAAACTGTGCATACACTTTGATTAGCAATTCTCCTACTAGGTCACTATCCCAAAGAGATCATCAAAAGAGAAGAGGGCCCACACATACAAAAATATTTGTAGCATTTCTTTCTGTGGTGGCAAAGAATTAGAAATTGAAGGAATGCCAATCAATTGGGGAAAGGCTGAACAAGTTGTGGTATATACATATAATGGGATACTATTGTTGTGTAAGATATGATGAGCAGCCGCATTTCAGAAAAAACCTGGAAAGACTTGTATGAACTGGTGCTGAGTGAAGGGAACAAAGAACCAGAAGAACATTGTACACAGTAATAGCAATACTGTGTGATGATCAACTATGATATACTTAGCTCTTCTCAGGAACGCAAAGATCCAATAGTCTCAAGATGGAAAATGCTATCGACATTCAGAAAAATAATTATGGAGTCTGAAGTCAGATCAAGGGACATTCTTCAATACTTCTTCTCCTTCTTATGGTTTTTTCCCTTTTGTTCTGATTCTTCTTCCACAACATGACAATGTGTAAATATGTGACATGATTTTACATACATGTCCTAAATAAGATTGTTAGCCATCTTGGGATGGGGGGAGAGGAGAGAGAGGGGTAAAAAATCTGGAACTAAAAAGTTTATAATAAATGAATGTTGATATAATCTAGTCTTGGGTGGAGCTAAGATGGCAGAGTAGAAGCAGGGACCTGCTTGAGATGTCCTCCAAACCCCTCAAAACACCTATAAAAATTACTCTAAACAAATTCTAGAGCAGCATACAGCACAAAATAACAGAGGAAAACAGATTTCCAGTCCAAGACAATTTGCAAGGTTGATAGAAAGGGTCCATTGTACCAGGTTCAGAGGAATGCCACAGAGCATTGGCTGCATTGGCACAGACAGGACTGGAGTAGATGTCAGGACACTGAATTACTGGCAGCTGTGGCAGTTTACAGACTTCTAATCCAACAAACAGCAAAGACAGCTTCAAATGTCAGTGGAAAAGCTTTCTTACATGCGTAAGACAGGAGTATGGTCAGGCCCCAGTTCCAGCCCCAGGGTGGTGGCAGTCACTACTGCAGTGGTGCCTGCTTCTGGAACTCATGGGCTAGGGAAGGTGAGGGAATGGAGCTGCTGTTCTACTTTGCAAGCCTGGGGGTGGTCCTGTAGCAGGGAGTGCTGATGTGGTAGACCTGGTTGTGGCTGTATATACTGAATCCTCCTAGCAGTTCCAGGGCAGAATAGAGTGCTTGGGGTTACTCACAGACAAGAGTACAGGACAGAAAAGAAGGAAACACCTCTACTTTGATCATACCCCTTTGGAGGAACTGAGAATTTATAAGTCCCTAGGGATATTTCTGAAAATAGCTGCATAAAACCGCTTAAATTTGGGACAGTATGCCTTCCACTTAACAAAGAACCCCAAAGTCAAGCAATTGACTGTATAAATAAGCAAACTGAGGGAAATAAGACTACTGAATGTTACTTTCCTGGTTAAAAAGCATTTTTGCATATACTTGGTCATGAAGAAGATCAAAGCATACAAATGGAGGAAGACGCTATGATCTAAGGTCCTACATCCAAAGGATACAAGAAGGTCTTGTGCCATGGAAGAGCTTTAACAGGATTTTGAAAATAAAGTAAGAGAAGAAGAAAAATTGGAAAGAGAAATTAGAGTGATGCACGCAAATCATGAAAAACTAGTCAACAGCTTTCTAAAGTAGACTAAAAAATTGCTGAAAAATAATAAAATGAAATAAAATAGATAAAATAATAATATAAATAAAATAATAAAAAATAGGATAACCCAAATGACAAAATAGGTCCAAAAAGCCAATGAGGAGAAGAATGTCTTAAAAAGCAGAATAGGTCCAACGGAAAAGAATATCCAAAAGTTCACTAAAGAAAATAATTGGGTTTTTTTGTCTTTTTTTGGAGGGGGGGTAGGCAGTGTAATTGTGGTTAAGTGACTTACACAGGGTCACACAGCTAGTAAGTGTCAAATGTATGAGGGTGGATTTGAATTTAGATCCTCCTGACTCTATGACCAATGCTCTTTTCTCTGCATCACCTAGGTGTTCTGAAATTAATTCTTTAAAAATTATAAAGGATCAAATGGAAGCTAATGACTTCATGAGAAATTATGAAGTTCCAAAACAAAGCCAAAAGAATGGAAAAAAAAAGAAAGCAATGTGAAATATATCATTGTAAAAATCATTAACCTGGAAAATACATTGAGGAGGAATAATTTAAAAATTATAGGTCTATCAGAAAACCATGATGAAAAAAAGAGCCTAGACATCATTTTTTTTCAATAAATTATCAAGGAAAACTGCCCTGATATTCTTGATACAGTGGTTAAAACCAAAATGGAAAGAATCCACTGATCACTTCTTGAAAGAGATCTCAAAAGGAAATTGCCCAGGAATATTGTATTCAAATTACAGAGTTCCCAGATATCTATATCTATCTATATCTTTGTATGTATATGTGTGTGCATGTGTATGTGCATGTGCTTGTGCATCTGTGTGCATCTGTGTATAGGTGTGTGCATATGTTTTATGCTTATATATGTATATGTGTGTATGTGTAAGGAAAATGGTTCTTTGGAAGTTGTCAGCTTGAAAGTCTTTGAAGAAGATGAGAAATTTTAATGAAAGTTTTTCACTGTCTCCTTACTTATAAAGACATCACTACAGTCTGTTCTCTTCTCTCAGCACTATTTATTAACTTCTGGTTTTTTTTCTAATAAATATTTGCTCGGACTGCTTAATTTGAGGTATTCATTCTAGTGTGTGTGGGTTAACTAAACAAATCACTTACACATAGAGCATTAAGCATAAAAATTCTAATGTGGGATAAATTCATCCTGGCTGTCATTTGACTAATATTAAAAGAACCAAGGTGAACCTCTTCTTGCTTTGCATTCTAGCTGGTCATCAGGGCTCTCTGTGTCATCTTAATTTTTGACAGTGGACATTGTTTCTTAATTTTACATCCATGAAAGTTGTTCCAAAGTTTACACTAAAAATCATGCTTTAGAAACATGCCTGTAGAGGAATGGAATGTGTGCACAAAGATGTAAGCCTGCAATATTTCCACATGATAGAATCTGAGTAATTTTAATTTGGCCTAATGTTAAGCTGGGTGTTGTCACATTGCTTTTAATATGTGTACACACACACACACACACACACAAGTTTTGACTAGGAATCAATCAGTATTCTTATGTAGTAAACACACTGACAAGATGTGAAAGACCATCTTTGGTTTTAAAAAAGTAAAATCATTCACGATAGTTTTTAAAATTTATGATACATATTCATACAAATTAAGTTATATGCAGGAAATAAAATGTCTTCTACTTTTATTAAAATCAAAACAAAAAGCCAAGATTTCATTGGCAAAAGTTTCAGACCAGAGACAGAGGACTAGGATAGGGGTGGAGGAGGGTTGTTCAAAGAGAGAGGGCGGCATTCTTGGAAATACTTCTCATTATCTTCATGTTGGAATTCCTTTCCATTATCAAATGGCACTTCCTTTCAAAGTTCTGAGATCCAACCAAATTGGTCCTCTTGTCGATCTCTACACATGACATTCTATAGCCCATGTGTGTGTCTTTGTTCCTCAGGTCAGAAATGCCTTCACTCTGGTTTCATTCACAGTTCTTTTTCTTCCCTTTCTCCTTTCCCTCCCCAAGAAGGTGACAATTAAGTGTGTGTATGTACATGTATGTATGTATACATGCATATACATATGTGTATATATACATATACAAAGATATATGAATGTATACACAATACATATACTTCTATATCTATAATCATACTCATATATAGATATTTATACTTTCATATGAATCTATGTAAGTCTCTATTATACTTGTTTGTCCTCTGTTTCTGTTAGTAGATACCACCTTTCTTCATATGTCCAAGTCTTTTTCTCTTTCTCTTTTTTTTTGTATCTTTTTTTTTCTTTTTGGAGGACAGTTGGGGTTAAGTGACTTGCCCAAGGTCACTTTTTGAGTTAACTTTCTGAGGCTGGATTTGAACTCAGCTCCTCCCAACTTTAGGACTAGTGCTCTATTCACTGCACCACCCAGCTGCTCCTCTTTTTTATTTTTCTAATTCCATCAAGTCATCTCTTACACCACAGCAATATTCCAACCTCATACTGTCCCTATATTTTAATAGTCTAAGAAATATTGATTAATATGACTGACATAGTGTAGTTTCCCTATTTGTCTCTTCTAATTCAATCTATTTTAGGTTTAACTTTGAGATTGGGATCACTACCCCTCCTTTTTTTCTCCTAATAAATTCTACTCCTAATCTTTATTTTATATTTGTGTATATCTCTTATTTCTTATACTTTTTGAATCTAGTATTCTATTTCTACCCACTACATTGCCTTCCTATTTCTTAACCAACCCCTCTCCAAAGATCTCTTCCTTATCTTCCCATTGTCATTAATCTAAACACCCTTGTATGCACTCCTTCTCCTATTCCCTCACCCTCTTATTTCCTTATAAATTAGAATTTTTATTTTTTGGTAGGGGAAGCAAAACCTTGAATTTCTGGCAATTCATTAAATGCCTTTTTTTCATTCAAGATTATGCTTAATTTTGCTGGGTATGCTATTTTTAGCTACAACCTCAATTCTTTTGCTCTTTGATATACATATATACATATACATACACACACATATATGCATATATGTATATGTCTATGTACATACGTATATTGTGTTCCAAGACCTGTGGTCTTTTTAGTATCACCACTGCTAAGTCTTTTATGATTCTAATTGTGGTTCTACCATATTTGAAGGTTTTTTTTCCTTATTGCTTGTAATATTTTCTCCTTGAGCTGGGGATTTTGAATTTGACTATGATATTCCTCTAGTGACTCTCAACCTTCCTAATGCCATGACCCTTTAATACTTGTATGTGGGCATATCTGCATGTGGCAGACCCACCTGGAGACAGATAGAGGAGCAGTGTCGTGGTTCCTAAGACCAATTGTAAATATGTGTTTTCCCATGGCCTTAGTCGTTTGACCCCCAAAGGGGTTGCGACCCACACGTGTTGACAGTTGGATTTTTTTTCTATTTATATTTTCCTCTCTTTTTCCAGTGCTTCAAGACAATTATATTTAATTAATTGTTGTATTATTTTATCAAGATTCTTTTTTTTTAAATTATAGCTTTTGGGTAGTCCACTTATTCTTATGTTTCTCTTCTTGATCTGTTCTCCAGATGAATTGTTTTTCTCATGATACGTTTCACATACTCTTCTATTTTTTCATTCCTTTTATTTTGTTTTATTACTTTTATTACTTCTTAATATCATTTATTATGCTCTTATAACTTTTCTGGTTTCCCTTTGCATAATTTTAATTTTTTTAAGGAATCATCTTCTTCCTTAAGATTTTGGATCTTCTTTTCAGTTTGATTGACTTTACTTTCATAATCTTCTTCTTTATCTTTGAATACTTCTCATTTTTAAAAAAAAGTCCTCAATTTCTCACATTTGATTTTTAAGGTCTTTTAAAAATTCTTCTATGAATTCTTTTTGGGCAAGTTACTATTTGACATTATTCTTTGGGGTAGGAGGGAATATTTTAAAATTTTCAATATCCTCCTATGAAGATGAACCCCAAACTTCTCTGTTTCCATTTTAACTCTCTTTAGTTGGGTTCTTTCTCATTTTCCTGCTCATTTAAAAAATCATAACAGCTTATTATTGTAATCAAATCTCTTTCTGGGGCATGGGGAATAGTGCCTCTGACCATAGATCTTCCTTCAGTTCTGCCCATTGACCTGGAATGGAAACCAAAAACTCCTCCCTTCTGTGCATTCCTACAGTCAGCAGTATCCCTGCACCATTTCTTCTGTACTCACTAGAGGCATGTGCTGGTTCCTTTTCACTCAGGGCTATATCTTAGCAGCACAGCCAGGCCTAGAATCCTGTATCAACAGATGTTCCTACAGTCTCTCCTTTTTCAGACCCCCAACTCCACTGACAGTCTGGGAGGTGAAAATTTCCATGGCTGAAGCGAGGATACCTCACAATCCACCTAGCCCCAGCCCTTCCTGTTGGCTGTTTCCGTGGAACTATTCTAGAGTTGTTTACCCATCACAAGGACCAAACCCTGGTCCTGGGATTTTTCTTTTCATCTTTTCCTTATTGTCTCCAACAAGTTTTGCCCCAACTCTAGTTTATTTTTACATCTCTACATTTTCACTCAGGTGCAATTGTCTTATTTGGGGGGAAATCTGGAGAGTTTGCAATTTTCTGACCTACTCTGCTGTCTTTCCAGAATCTTCTTCATTTTGTTTATTCTCAATTCACACACACACACACACATATACACACACATATATGTATACACACATAGATGTATGTATGTATGTATGTATGTATGTATAAATCATTTTCCCTGACAGAATATAAATTTATAGAGGCAATCATTCTTTCATTTTGTCTTTATGTTCCCAGTGCTTGGAACGTAGTGGATACTTAATAAATACTTTTTAAACAATTGGTTGATTAATATTATTCAGCCTAGCAACAGATGTGACTACAATAGGCATTGGTACCATGAAGAGAGAATGCCTTTCTCGTTTCATATATTACTGAGATTTGGCTGCAAGATTATCAACATGGTCCTGACTCCCCTTTCTTGGCCCCAAAGGCAGCTTTAGCTCAACTTCAGAGATGTAGCCTGATTTTAACAGCATTTTTTGTTTTTGTTAATTCTTCCTGGACTTCTTTGAAGTACTTGACAGGATTTAATTTAAGAATCAGTGATCCAATCCAATCAACTCAATTTACCTGTGTGGAAAATGAAGCCCAGAGCAAAGAAGGAAATTACTTGAGGACCACATTTTTAAAAACAGCCCTTTTAAACCAAACATTTGAACTTTTTTTTTAATCTATTGCTACTGAAAAAAAGTTTTGTGAACCTGCTATTATTAGAACCTCTTCCTCTTTGAGTCATAAATGTCCTGATAAATTGAATCAAAAAGGACCCAGAAAAATTTTAATTGATGTTCTCTAGCTTTGTCTTTCTGTAGTTGTTTCCTTCCGGACCTTGATAACTGCCTATTGTTGGAAGAAATCAGAGTTATATGTCTTCTGATTTTACTGTCTTGTATACAATAAGTGAGCAAATCAATGTTGGGTCAGCTAGGTGAGTCAGTAGAGTACCAAGCCTGGATTTAGAAAGATTCATCGTCCAGAGTTCCAATTTGGCCTGTACATGTAGTGCCTGTGTGACTCTGGACAAGTCACTTATACCTGTTTGCCTCAGTTTTCTCTGTAAAGTGCTAGAGAAGGAAAATGCAAACCACTCTTGTATCTCTTCCAAGAAAACACCAAAAAAATAAAGAATCAGACATGACTGAAAAAATGGCTGAATAACAATAAAAATTTGTGGTTTTTCACCCTGGCATTGTTTACAAAGATCTAAGCTGTTGTGTATGTATAGATTAAATATCTGAGATACTGTTTAATATCATGGATCACTACAACATCCTGCATAGCATACAAATAAACTGAACTGGGAGACAGACCACTCTGAGTTAAAATGTTACCTCAGACACTAGTTATAGAAACTTTTTCAAATCACTTAAGTCCCCTGGTCGTAGTTTCCTCATCTGTCAAATGGGCATGATAATGATTCCTATACAGTTTTATAAAATTGTTTTAAGATCAAATGAGGTAATAAAATGGTCATAAATCATTATTGTTTATTACCTAACATTCTTGCAAAATACATGAAGTAATACCCATTTTCTTTTAAAGATTGCATTAATGAAGCCTAAAATAAAATGGTTACATTCAGATCATCAATTGTCTTGCTGTTCAAATTAAATGCAATTTTTTCCAGTAGTAAAACACTTTATTTCTAGTTAAAATTAATTTTCATTATCAACTAGGAGAAAAAATTCTTTAACATATTACCCATGCTTCCTGAACCAGAAATAAACCACTGATGACAAAGCTTTGAAATGCAGATATAGAAAGACACTGAATTAATTTCTTTTCTGTGATCTACCATGTAAAAGATTCCATGATAATTTCTATGCTTCTAAAAGTCAAGAAGCAAAGCATTACAGTTTGACATACTCAGGAACCCCCCCAAAAAACTATATCTAATGGAGAAAAAATGAACTATTCATAAACAAAATTAATTATCTGAAATATCTGATGTCAACCTTCTCACTTCTTGAAACAAAAGCATTTTTAGCTTCCCTAGCTATTTTGCTTTCTTTGGTGTCTGTTGACATAACATTGAAAGAACATTAACCACTCGTACTAACATTTTAACTATGTACACTTGGGAACTGAGGTGCAATGCTGTTAGCCTCAATTCACTCATCTGTAAAATGAATAGGTTCTACTACATAATCTCTGAGGTCCCTTACAGGCTAACATAATTCTAAATATTGGAGACCAACAAGATTCTGAGATCCACCCCAAGGAAAGGCAAACACATTGAGCAAAAAACAGCTTACAAAAGCAAAGACCATAGATTCTTACTGTGGGGACAGTGTATATCAAAACACAAATTCAGAAGAGGACAGCATTGTCACTATACCCACATTTTAAACCACAAAGTGGAATATGAACTGATCTCAAGGGCAATCTGCCTTCTTGGAAGAGCTATGGAATGATTTTCAAAGTCAAATTAGAGAAGCAGAAGGAAAATTA
This sequence comes from Pseudocheirus occidentalis, assembly GCA_028646575.1. Lineage (NCBI taxonomy): Eukaryota > Metazoa > Chordata > Mammalia > Diprotodontia > Pseudocheiridae > Pseudocheirus > Pseudocheirus occidentalis. The sequence continues at coordinate 277,478,424 of CM053594.1, read as the reverse complement.
AACAATTTTTTAAAAAATACATTTGACAAAATGGAAAAATAACTAAAGAAAATGACTCCTTAAAAAGTAGAAATGGACAAATAGTAAAGGAGGTAAAAAAAGCTTACTGATGAAAACAATATATTAAAAATTAGAATTGGACAAGTAGAAGCTACTGATTCTATGAGGCATCAATAATCAAACAAAATAAAAAGAATGAAAAAATAGTAAAAAAAAATGTAAAATATTTCACTGGAATAACAACTGACATAGAGAAGAGATCCAGGGGAAATGATTTAACAATTATTGGGCTACCTGAAAGGCATGATAAAAAAAGATCCTGTAAAGCATCTTCCAAGAAATCATCAAGGAAAATTGTCCTGACGTCCTAGAACCAAAAGGTAAAATAGTCATTGAAAGAATCTACCAATGACCTCCTGAAAGAGATCTGAAATTGAAAACGCTAAGGAATATTGTAGCAGAATTCTAGAATTATCAGGTCAAGGAGAAAATACTGCAAGCAGTCACAAAGAAACAATTCAGATATCATGGAATTACAATAAAGATCATACAGAATCTTGTAGCTTCCACCTTAAAAGTTTGGAAGGCTTGGAATATGATATTCTATAAAGCAAAGAAGCTTGGATTACAGCCAAAGATCAATTACTCAGCAAAATTGAGCATAATCTTTCAGGCAAAGAGATGGACTTTGAATGAAATAAGAGACTTCCACATCTTCTTGATAAAAAGATCAGAACTCAATGGAAAATTTGATCTTCAAATACAAGACTCAAGAGAGGCATAGAATGGTTAACAAGAAAGAAAGAAAAGTATGTTATTTAAAAAGGGCAAACTGTTTACATCCCTACATTGGAAAATGATTCTTGTAAATCTTGAGAAATGTGTCATTTTTATGACATTCAAAAAGTATATACATAGATAAAGGATGTGGGTATAAATTAACTGGTGTGATGATAAAAACCTAATTAAGTAGTTAAAAGGGATTGTACTGGGAGAAAAGGAAAAGAGGAGACACGAAAAGATGGCTTACATCATCTGAAGAACCAGAAAGACCTATTGCAGTAGATGGAAAGAAGGGAGTGAGATAAGCATTGTTTGAATTTTACTCTCATTGGATTTGTTTCAAGGAGGGAATAAAATATTCAGTTAGGTATAGAAATACAAGATGTGGTATATGAATGTAATGGAATATTATTGTGCTATAAGAAATGATGAACAGATAGACCTCAGAAAAACCTGGAAAGATTTAGATGAACTGATGCTGAGTGAAGTGAGCAGAACCAAGAGAATATAGTACACAGTAATAGCTATTATGTGGTATGACTAACTTTGATAGATTTAGTTCTTCTCAGCAATGCAAGTACTTATAACAATTCCAAAAGACTCATGATGAAAAATACTATGCACCTTCAGAGAAACAGATGTGGAAGCTGAATGCAGATTGAAGCATACTATTTGCTCTCTTTTTTGTTGTTGTTTTTTTTCTCATGACTCCTACCATTCATTTGAATTCTTCAATATAACACAACTAATATGAAAATATCTTTAATAAGAACGTATATGTAGAGCCTATATCAAATTGCATGCTATCTTAGTGAGAGAAAAATTTAAAACATTCTAGTCAATGGTAAAAACTAAAAACAAATTAATCATGTGTGTGTGTTTGAAAGAAGGAATAATGTTTTGCCTTTATATAGTACTTTAAGGTTTAAAAAGCACTTATGAATATTATCTCTCTTTATCCTCACAATTACCCTAAGGGTAGGTGTTATTATTACCTTCTATCATTTTATAGATGAGGAAAATGAGGTTAAGGGTCTTTCTAAGGGTTATGCAGATAAGGGTCTAGCTGGATTTGAAATAAGGTCTTCCTGATTCTAGGCTTATTACTTTATAGACTACAATTTTGGGGATAGTTCCAAATTAGAACCTTGATGATTTGGGGAAAATAAAGAAGACTATTTAGGTGTTGATAATATCCATACCTGTTTAAAGAAAAGGCCTATCTCAATGATTTAACAGATATTTTAGCTAGGCTTTAAACCTGTTTTAGGACAAGCTTCTAGGGTCCCTCTAGGCATTGACTTACATTCATTTCTCTCACTGTGACTGAATAAAGGTAACTAGGAAAACTTGGCACACTGGTTAGATCAGGATGATCAAAGATAATGAACTCATGTACCAACAGGAATTGACTAGTTTTCTGAAAAGCATTAAGAGTGAGCATGGATGATGTCACACAATTTTATATTTTTGTCTTAAATCAAGTACGTTTCTGTGGGAAACTTTAATCATAGGCCAGATATTGTGACAGTTCTTTGACACATTCTGAAGGATAGACATTTTGTGAAATGTAGAAAATCTGAATTGATTATTTGATGGATGCATGATTTCTTCAATACACAACTTACTTCCACTCCAACAATTCAGTCTTAACACAATCATGACTAATTGTCTTGTTCAAGTCTTGTCCATTTTCCTTTAGTAAATTTTTTCTAGATAGTCCAACAGGCATTCTGGAGTAGTTCTTTTGGTTCTCTTGCAATTTCCTGAATATCAATGGACAATATCATTTGTATACCAATTACCCCTTGCTTTTGCTATGTGATTGGCCATTTTGTTCTACTCATTAATTTGTGGATTTTATAACACTGTGTAAATGGTGATGCAATAGCAACCAAAAAAAAAATTAAGTTTTCTTTGTTAGAAGGAAAACATTGACAGAGTTTCCAAAGAAGCTTCAACTAATACAAGCTGTATTCCCTTCTTGGGTCATAAGACTAAATCCAAGAAAACAACTCAACATTTTACTGGACTACATCCATAATTTCATTAGAAATATACTTTTCTCTGCCTAACAAAAAACCAAAAAGCATGAGGAAGCAGACAACGACTTAAAAATTTTGAGATTTATTTTCTTAATCTGGATCTGCCACTCACTATTTTGGACAAACAAAAATCTCTTGCTCTCATACACACACATACGGGCACACACAAGCATGTAGCTGTGCACATGAGCACATATTTGCATTAATGCATAAAATATATGTGCATGGCACACATGCATATGTATACATATATATGCACACACATGTATATATTAGTATATGCATGTGTATATGTGCATATGCATGTGTGTATATGTGCACATGACATATTCAAATACACATATTTAATAATGCATTCGTATGTGAGAGTGTGTGCACACATGTGTGCATGCATATGTATATGTATATGTGTGTATTATGCAGATATACACATACATTCATAATACTAGTACTTGCATGCATGTATAGGCATATGTGTATATACATATATATGCATATGTATATGCAATGTATGTACAATTATATACAGGTGCATATATTCCTTTACATACATGCAAATATTCACAAATACATGTATATGCTTATATGTGCATATATACACACCTATATATGTACATGCACACAAGTGTGTGTATGTGTATGTGTATGTGTGTGTGTGTGTGTGTGTGTGTGTGTGTGTGTGTGTAAAATGAGAGTTAGTGTGATAATGGGTTTTCTGCTTTAAATCGCCATGAGCATTCCTCTTCCCAGATATCTCTGTCCTTATGTTTTTCCACCACTTACTCTCTGCTACTAATAAGTTTCAATGTGTAAAATTGAAGATTCAGAGTTCCTTATGCTTTTATGTCATTTAATTTATACTTCCTTGCATAATGCATATAAAAAATCCACAGTAAATAAAATAACTGGGAAAATTAAAGATTAAATAGCATTCCCGGCAAAAAGGAATGAAGATATGATGATATGAACCACTTTTAAAGTTTAACCATGCACTGTAAGACAGACGTGGGATCCAACTCCATGATATTTCTAAGGTAGCAATATAAAATCTTTTTTTAAGACTTGATTGATCTGTATTTCAAAGGAAATTTCCTCTCCTGAAATCTGAGCTGAGTGCTTGAGGCTTTTCATAGGTAAAGGAGATAGAATATTAATATTCTATCAACCCTGAATTTTCCTGAGGTTGAATGTAGAAAAATCTCATTTTTTTGAGGAGTCAATCATCTTTTTAAAAATAGGCAGATGGTTTTTCAAAATATATTTAGGTTTATTTAAATTCTGCTCACCACAAGGAGGTTTACTATGAAAGTACTGTTAGGTCTTTCATACTTAGAACAAATTTAATCCTTTCAATCCATTGGGGAAGGCTATAATGTAGAAATGCTTCCAGTTTATTAGAGATCATAACTATGACACTGTTTTTGATAGATCTATGGGAATTTCATCATTCATATGCAGTCCACCTAATAGGGGAATACTTAGGAAAAAACTGACTGACATTTCATTATATATTTACCTTCTTGTGAAGAGGAAGGACAAATGGGCTCTCTGGTCATCTTGGAGGTTTCACCAATATTTATCACCTAGCAAAGTATCTGGGAAAGCATACTTAAGAAATGTTTCTTAAATGATTAATTGAGGAGGAGGCCTTGTTGTCTGACAGCAATAAACCATAAAAGAGCTAATCCTTGAAGATAGTCTTGCTCTAAAGTAAGGAAAGAAAAGCATTATTTGTTCAATCAAAAGAGATGTCAGCCAAGTATTTTACAAATCATAATTCACTATATAAAAGAAATTTTCTTATTATTTTATACTTTTTATTTTCTTATTATTGCTATTAAAATGCTAATGGTGATGTAGTGGCACCATGGGAAGTCTTTCTTCCAAATGCATAAAATGGAGGATGAGTTTTTAGTCTTCCTATCTTCCCTCCTTTCAGAAACATTCCAGGTACTTTCTACTTCCTTAACCTTAGCTGCTACCTTGTTATTTCAGAATGCCCATTGTGGTACTCCTCTTCATAGGTGACCAAGATTTAGAGCTATATGACTTTAATAATCATCTGAGAAAACTCTCACATTTAAAGGTAAAAGAAATTAAGTTTAAATAACTTCCCCAATATCACAGAACAAGTTGAGAATTCAGATATCAACTCAGTTCTGCAATGCCAAAATCAGTCTTCCTTTCATTCTGCCATACTGGTTCCTTCCCTCACATTAGCACTACTCTCCTATATTGTGAACTTATCGTTCTAATGAGAACAAATATTTTTAAAATGTGTTCAAGAATTCAATACACTTTATATGTGTGAATATATATATATATATACATATATGTGTGTGTACATATACATGTGTTTATACACACATGTATATAATTTGCTCCTCACAACAATGTTGTGAAGATGTTCCAACAGATATTAGTATCTTCTTTTTAGAAAATGGAAACTGAGGCTGAGAGAAGCAAAATGACTGTACCTTAGTTAGAGTCAGGAGACAGAGTCATATTTTAACTTTCTTTAAACTAGCCTCCCTTTCAACTACACAAAGCTTTTTGTTATTGAAGTGAGAGGCATCATATTTGACAGGAAGCTGGAATGTCTTTCAGTAAAGACCAGATTAATGGTATCTATTCATCTTTATATATGATCTTCTTCAAAGGACTAGTCCAAATAAGTTGATTTAAAAAAGCGCTCATCATCAAATTGGTCTCAAGGTTATGAACTTTTTCAGCACAAAAATAATGGAGATTTGGGCTACAGTATCAGTTGAGAAGTTATACAAACTAATGGAAAAATAAATTTCAACATTATTCTTTACCTAAAGGAATGAGTTTTTATTGATGAAATTTAACATATAATCCACAGGCTGATAGAAAAAAATTTCCAGATATTAAGGTTTTCCTTTTGTTACAAAAATTATCCTACAGAGGCAAGACTGTATGGGAGTTAGCTTACTCCAACTCCCAAGAACTTTTTTATTAGATTTTTATTTGAAATGTTTATATCTCAGAAATTGGCACACTCTACAAATCAGGATTTGATATATATTATTTTGTTAATTATCTAGACTTGAGAAAGTGATGAGAAAAATGTTAAAAATTCTAATTAAACTTCTAAATGTGTCAAGTGTGCTTTTTTGCCTCCAGGAGCTGATTAAAATTTACCAGAAACACCTCCACATATGTAATCACTTATTCTACCTATGATTAAGCCTATCTCTGGTTTTATTGTAACAGATATCCTTCTTTCTTGGATAGAATAAGAAATCCTTTCTTGGATAGAACAGATACCCTTTCTTTCCTGGACACCAACTCCTCAATAATAAGTTATATTGCATCTGCCTCAATATTTTTCTGGAAAAAAGAAAGGATGGAGATCATAGGAAAACTACAGAAAACAAATCAGATATTAATCAGTGGTTTTTCACATTTATGCATTTTTGTTAAAGAATTAATGTCCCTGATTAAAATTTTTCTTTTAAAATTGAATTAAAAAGCATTATTTCTCCCGCCTCCAATCCCATCCATTCTTTGTTTTGTTTTAAATCTTGTGTAAATATGCATTGACATGCAAAGCAAATTCCTATATTGGCCACGTTAAAAAAAATAAAAGTTTGTCCTTTACTAGATCTTATGTTCATTGCTTTTCAGGATGGACAAGAGGTAAGTACTATGTTTCATTGTTGGCCCTCTGGACTTATGTCTGTTTACTTCTTTGATTATGGTTCATGACTCTCTCAAAGTTGTTTGTCTTTAGTTATTGCACAAATTACCTTTCTTATTCTGTTCATTTCATTCCACATCAGCTGACAGAATTCTTTCTAATTTCTCTGTAACTGTACCTTTGTTCAGTTATAATAGTACAACAAATTATGTATATGAGTGTAATGAAATTCAAAGCAATCTTACCAGATACTTTCAAATACAGTATCATGCATAGAATAATGATACAGTGATCATGGATGTGTAAGACAATAGAATATTTTTAATTAAACATTAATGTGAACATTTATTTATTTTTAGAAGCAATAATGATTTGCATAGTATAAATTATATTTTTAAGGTGTATTCGGAATTTCTTGGGTGCACCAAGTGATCAATTTTCTTTTTGTCATCTATAGGCCAAGTTATCCTGTCTTCCACATACTTTTTCTACTATTGGAAATTCAAGGGAAATTTTAGTTTTGATCTTAGGTAGACAGTTCCAGGACAAATATTAGCAAGATCCCCTTGTTCTAAGGAAGATTATAGAATAATTCTTTAAATAGTATCCCAGAGGCAAGTAAATATATCACATTACCTTAAAACATAACATCTATAGGTCTGTGCATATGTGACAGCAGAACAATTCAATGCAACTCAATTAGTAGGATAAGATATGGTTGGGGGGGATTCCTATGGATACATATAAACTCTGAATCTGAATAATTACTGGGCAGTTATTACTTCTGGGAAGTTAGAGTTATTCATTCTCAGGATTTCTTAATATAGGTTTAGGAATGGATGGGTAATTTAAGACTATATAATCTAGGATTACTTAACCTAGGTTCTTATATAGAAATAGCGGAGAAAAGATGTCAATCTTTCTATGTATCCAACTCTCTCAACCACTTATCAATTATTACAAACACAAAATGATGTGTATGTACACACACACATACACACACACCTGTATTATACTGCCTTTCTGGCAAGAATCATATATCATCTTAATGGGGAACCAAACTATACTTCTTTTTCAACATGCAGCTATTTTCCATTATAGTTAGTATAATTTTTCTATGATCTCCTCCAATTCCATATTCTAAGATTCAGTATTTTAAGGTCATATACATTTATGGAGTGCTTATTATTGCTGAGTGCTATAAAAAGTGAAAAATCCACACATCATACATATTTATATGATTCTGGTTGATTTCTTTTACTTACCAAATTATGAAAGCTATGCGTAGGTTAAATAAACATTAACATTTTATATGAGAATACAAGAAAGGTTTTATTAATTCCATGTGTATTATCGGTACTGTCCTAAGGTCTTCCTTCTATTTACTTCCAATGGTTCGACCCAGCAAAAATGCAAGTAAAGTATCTCAAACATTTTCAGTCTGCAAAGGGTTCCAGGAAAACCAAAGGCTCTGAAAACTCCTCACAGCAATCATTTTCATTTGCAATTACAAAATGAAAATATCATCTGAAATAGTATGGAAAACAATATTATTTTTATGAGATACAGTGAATTGGTGTAATTTAAAAATTTAATATCATGCTACTGGCTAATATCAGGAACAAACTCATAGTGATTTTTATATTACTTATTTTAAATAAAGTACTAGTCCATATAGATCAGGGGAATTTTTGTGTCCTATATATAGCTGTGGTATAGCAGAAATTTTAATACTAATGGATCTAGAAGACATGGGGCAAAATCATGCCCTCACTGATTATTGGATGAATGACCTGAACTAGTCAAATAAAACCACTGAGACTCATTTACTTTCTGGTTAAATATGTAAATGGAGGTAATGAGGCATTCAGTCCTGTTTCACTTACCTTCTAGTAAATGCGTTTGACTGTGAGTTAGGGAATATACATTCTTCCATGAATTGAAATTCAGAAATCTCAATGGTAAATGGAGAAACATATGGTGGTCATAAGCATGATGCTACACATGACATATGAGTAAGTTACAAGTATTATATAAGATGTCATTAGAATAATAATTTATCAGAAATAAAGATGAATTAGTCACATTGAGAAAAGGAAGTAGAGTCCTTGAACAGCCAAAATATTTCATTTGCATATTTCCCAATTCAGTGCAATGTAAAGAAGTTCTTAGTATGTCATATGAACTCATTCTGGTAAATTCACAGGACCTTTGACAAGAGTTTCTCTGCATAGGTAGATGTAAAAGAAGCAATGTCTGTGTTATTGCATGAAATACCAATGCATACATGGTGAAGCATCATTCCACCGGAAAATTAGAGAATATCTACTCCACAAAGTGTCAATGAGAATCAAATAATTCATGTTTTGTAAATACACACACACACACAACCTATTGTAAGACAGACATGGAGCAATTCATTTTTTCAATTTTTAAAAAATTTATTGACTTGTCTATTTACTTTTAGATTACAAGATTCAGTTACAGAATCACTTGAGTTTCAGATTTTCTCTCCTCCCTTCTCTCCCCTCCCCCACCATGGTGGCATACAATCATGCATGGGATCTGCAAACACTTTCATATTGTACAATTGTCTGGTTATATAGAAGCATTGTAACGAATGGAGTGAATAATGGGAAAAAGAAAAGAAAAGAAAAGAAAAGAAAAGAAAAGAAAAGAAAAGAAAAGAAAAGAAAAGGAAAGAAAAGAAAAGAAAAGAAAAGAAAAGAACAATAGCATGTTTTGTTTCAGTCTCCATTTAAACTCTGGTCTTTCTGGATCTTTCTCTGAATGTAGGTATCCCCGTCCATTCTGAGACTTGTAGAGTTGTCGTTTAACTGTGCATTGCTGAGAAAAGTCCAGTTTATCAAGGTTGGTCATCACACATATGATGTGTCTGTGATTGTGTACAAATTTTTCCTGGTTCTGCTCTTCTCACTTAGCATCAATTTTTATAAGCCTCTCCAAGTAATTATGAAGTCCATCTCCTTCCCATTTCTTATAGCATAATAGTATTCCATTACATTCATGTACCATAACTTGTTCAGCCATTCCCCAATTGATGGGTATCCCCTAAGTTTCCAGGTTTTGCCACCATAAAGAGAGCTGCAATAACTATTTTTGTACATATGGATCCTTTGCCCACTTCTATGATCTCTTTGGGATACAACCCCCAAAGTGGTATTACTGGGTCAAAGGGTATGCAATTATTTATAGCCCTTTGGGCATAGTTGACATGGAGCAATTCTAGTGCACAAGATGCCACAAATCCATATGTTTCCAATTTCCCAAATGATGGGGACCTCAGAGAACAAAAAAAATTGGAAAATTAACTCATTTTCTCTTCTTGTGAGGCTGTTATATCTAGTTTCGTTGTAACATGAATGTTTCTGTTAACATTGTTTTCATTCATATACTTGATGAGAAAAAGGAAGAAATGGGATGGATATAAACTTACTTTGCATGCAAAAAAAAGATACCCTTTGTCACATACTGATTTCTTAGCACATGTCCTCATTTTATTTTCATAACTCATAACTTTTCTACTTGGTGAAAGCTAAGTTAATACTACTGACAATGTCATGAATGAATGGCACTTTCATTGCAAGAAAAATAGGAAAGAATTATAACAGCAGTTATATTGTGAATATATTTACAGTACATATAGAGAAAAGAGGGAGACCAAAAGGACTTCACTTAAGGAGGGAATAGAGGATACATAATTTCTGATGGAGAAAATGAACTTTTGGGCCTAGATATTTCAAATTTGTCAAAACTATGGCATACTTATTAAGCAATTTAATTTCAGTGAGGTATTTGAAAAACTCTCTTCTGGAATTCTTGTGTAAAAGATGGAAATAAGTGGGGTAGATTTTATGCAACAGGTTTAATTTGAAAATAGTTGAATGACAGTGGTAACAGATCTTGGCTAACAGAATAGGAGTCCATTACACTGTCTCTGGTCCTCTTCTTTTCAACACGAATTTTTGGTTTGTTTAGTTTTTTAAAATATCAATGACAATGAAGTCATAGTTGAGTCTGGGGGTTTTTGTTTATTTATTTTTTCCTTTTGCAGATGATACAGCCTAGGAAATATAGCTAAAATTTTGTTTTAATGGGTGATTTATGGATAAAATTAATTTACTTTATTACAAATTAAGTACTCAGTTAAGCATAAGGGATATGATCTGAAAGCTCAACAATCTCTTACCTAGATGACCTTGCATTGCAGTGGAATTGGAATGGTGAGGTTTTTTTGTTTAGCTGGTTTGCTTTGCTGGTTTCATTTCATTTTTCACTAAGAAATCACAGGGATAATGAGTGGAAACATGGGTGAGTATACTGAAATTTATTTTACATAATTAGTGATAGAATTGATTAATTACTTGTCAAAGTAAGAAGTTGACTGGTAATGGACTTGGTTGTAGAGTACAAAAAAATGGATAGAGGTCATCATGGATGATATGGTTAGAATAGAAATATGCATGCATACCTTGATACACAGCACACAAACACACACAAACACAACACTATTGAGCTCAAATTAAAAAAGGAAATTTTATAAATATAAATTGCAAGTCATTTTTAATTTAAACAGATAAAATATACAAGTACATGATGAGTGAGGCATAAATAAACAAGAGTTTTTGTGGGGAAATATGTGTGTGTGTGTGTGTATGTGTGTGTGTAGGCTTCAGTTGACTAAAAGTTCATATGAGTCAATCGTTTGATATGGGAGGCCAAAATGTTTAATTTAATCTTTGATTGCAATAATAAGAGATGCAAAATCCAGAGTATGGAAACTCTAGGCCTTGTTCTATTCTACTCTGATAATAGCATAGCTGGAGGACTATGTGTAACTCTGGACATCATGTTTTCAAAAGTTAATAAACAAAAGTTAGCATATCACAAAGAGACCTATAAGATTGTGGGGGAAAAAAAACCTAGAAAGCATGGCATATGAATATCAGCTAAAAGGACTGTATATATTGAGTCAGGGGTTTGGGGAGGGGCAAGATAACTATTTTGAAGTATGTAAATGAAAAAGAATTATGTGGATAACAGGTTAGTCTTTTTGTGCTTAGGATCACAGGGAAAAACTAATGGCAATGGGTCGAAGTTACAAATAAAAGTTCTTAAGGGAAATGTTCTAATAATTAGAAAGCATCCAAAAGAAATAGCTTAGGAGAAGGCTGGGTGCTACAGTGAATAGAGCACAGGCCTTGGAGTCAGGAGGACCTGAGTGCAAATCCAACTTCAGACAGTTTCACTAAACATACATGTGACCTTGGACAAGTCACTTGACCCCAATTGCCCTGCCTTTCACCCTTCAAAAACAAAAAAGAAACATCTTGGAAGTAATAGCTTCCCCATCACTGACAGGAATGCTGTAGATAGGCATGAGATCTTATAAATGACTTGTGATGTATCTTCATATTCTCTGATTCATATATTGGAAAGGTTATAAAAGAAAAAAAATTAAGATTGTAATTTATCATGTTTCCTCACAGCACAATATAACTTGTGACTCTACAATTTGTGAACACTTAGGTTAGCTATCTAGCTCTCTCTCTCTCTCTCTCTCTCTCTCTCTCTCTCTCTCTCTCTCTCTCTCTCTCTCTCTTTATCATTTAGGAAAATATCCTAATGATTAGATGGACTGAAATTGTATATTTCATGCATGAAGACACTTATCTTGATAAGATTGAGAAAAAAATATGCTGACTTGCTTCATATATTTCTGAAGGGACATCTTGCTGTTAAAATATTTTCTGGCATATTTTATCGTCAACCACAACACCACTACCACTACCAACAAAATATATATACATATGCATATATATACATACATACACTATATATATATATATATATATATATATATATATATATAAAATCATTATCACTACCAACAAAAGCAGCAAACTATTTGTTATTGTAATTATTATCACCATCATTTTTTAAGGAAGAATTCAATTTTAATTTATTTTCTTCATTACATCATTCATTTCCACAAGGTTTTGAGTTACAAATTTTCTCTTCTTCTTTCCCCTACCCCCAAGCCCAAAACAGTAATCCCACTGTAAAGAACCTCCCATAATCTGTTCTCTTTTATGTCCTCCTCCAATGCCCCTCTAACTTTCTAGTAGGGCAGGGAGGGTCTCCTTGCCCCAGTCCCTCCATGT
>CM053594.1:277449123-277465247 GCA_028646575.1 Pseudocheirus occidentalis | reverse complement strand
GCTTTTGAGACTTTCTCCATCTGGAAAATTCGACTTTTTAAGGCATTCTTCTCCTCATGGGCTTTCTGGGCCTCTTTTGCCATCTGAGCTAATTTGCTCTTTAAGGTATTGTTTTTTTCAGTCAGGTTGTTCACTCTCTTTTCATGACTTTCTCACATCATTCTCATTTATCTTTCCAATTTTTCCTCCACTTCTCTTATTTGGTTTTCAAAGTCCTTTCTAAGTCAATCCATAGCTAGTAGGCATTCTTCCAGTGTCTTGGAAGTATTTGGTTTGGGAGGTCTTACTGTGTTGTCTTCCTCCCACTCCATCCTTTGGTCGTTTTTGTCCACAAAAAAGGATTCTAGAGTTTTATTGCTGTTCGTACTTTGCTTCCTTTTCCTCATGTTGGCCAGTCTATTAATTGCTTGGTTTTTTAGTTCTGTGGAACTCTGCTTCCTGGGAGGCGGGGGGAAGCTCTGTCCCAAATCACTGGGGCCTTCACAGCTGCCATAGCTATTAGTGGGTGCTGCAGCCCCCCCCAGCTTTGGCTCACTGAAAGCACACCCCAGGACTACCACTCAAGACCACATTCCAGATCCAGGCTGCTCAGTGCAAAAGCCCATGGCCCTGATGGATTGCCTCAGCCCCCATGCTATCTGCAGTTTGGGTGCTATTAAGCAGCCCAGTGGAGGCCACTGCTGCTTTCAGCCATTCCTTCTGCCACAGCCACCTCCCACTGCTTCCTTGCCCTGGGAGCAGCTTGTCTGGACCGCTCTTCTCCCCCAAATTTAGCAAAATCCACTGACCTTTCTCTTAGCCTTGTTTTCTTCTGGCCTGATAAATGTGGTAACTGTTAGAAGCCCGACCTGCTGTGCTGCCTGTACCAACAGATGTGTTTTCTGTATTTTGGAGAGTTTTGGATCTCGAAAATTTGTTTTGAGTCCCATTTATGGGTTTTTAGGGTGGTTGTGTGGGAGCTGCAGAGCTTTGCTGCTTCTATGCCACCATCTTGGCTCTGTCCCCCTATCATCACCATCATTAATTCTAGAGTAGCTATCCTCATAATCATCACCATAATAGTTATTGTCATTATCAGTAACATTACTGTCACTGTGACTATATTATCACCATCACCAGCAAGATGGTCTCTCATCTTACCATCATTATTTTCAGCCTTAATTTCTCTCCTGTGCTACACGTCTACCTGGCCATCTTACTGTGATGTATTATTTATGGACTACATGACTGGAATCTAAAACTTTCTGTGCCGAAATAGAGCCAGTCCTTCCCACCTAAAGTCACCCTTCCTCCTGACTTTCATATTTCTATGAAGATATTATGTAACCATTGCTGAAATAACTTGATTCAGCCCTCATTCTCTTTAAAATTACTAGCTACAGCCTACTTCTACTGTATATCCATATTCATTTTTTTCTATATTCACAATGCAATCTTTCCTCCCTAGTACAGACCCTTATTGCCCCTGACCCACATTATTATAAGAGGATAAAAACTATTCCAACTTATTTTTTTATCTCTCCCCTCTATAATCTATCTTCCACATGCCTTGCAGAACAATCTCTCTGTGAAACAGCGAAGACTGTTTCACTCTATTATTAAAAAACTTTTAAAAAATCACTGGCTTCCTATTGCATCTAGGATGTTGGAAACAGAATAGAAATTATCTCAATAGTAATTATGTACCTGCTGCTTGTATGAACATCAGAGAAGGAAAGACATGTACATAATTTCTAAGACACCTAGGTGTCTGCTAAACACTATATAGGTCCCTAGTTTTTAGTTCCTTGGCTAAAGGTTTATCTAAAGGTTAAATTGTAAAAGCATTATTGAAATACAAAATATCTTCTCATTTATAGAAGAAGTTTCCAGGTTTTTAGTGATCCTAATTATGGTTCCATGGTACTTAAACTACTTCTTTCTGGGTGTAGAATTTTTTCTTTGATGTGGGCATTCTGTATTTTGGCTATGACATTCCAGGGGCTTTCCTTTGGGGATTTATTTCAAAAAGACTTGAGCATATTTTTTTATCTTTAACTTATCAGGTCCTATGTGAACCTGACATGATACTGTTAGCAACTCAAATCCTAAATTGCACCTTCCTGGAAAAAAAAAGAATGAGGTTTCTTTTATTTTCTGTCAGAGCCTGAAAAAACTCCAATCAGAAATCTTTCAAGTGCAAACTTGGTTTCATTTTGTCTTTTTTTTTTAAATTCTGCTCTGCGTTTCTGATAGAACTAATCAATATTGTGCCCTTTCACTTTTAAATTATTTTTTCTTGCATTGTTTCAAAAAAGCAATATCTTCTTTCTGTTTTAAATGTTCCATTAAAATATTAATAAATAATACTTTCCAATGGGTCATTAACCACAGTCCTTCACACTTCTGTATCTATGATGTCTTAATGAAACTGGAAGGGAAAATATTCATGACTTGCTGTAAATTGTTCTGTTTGCAAAAATCTAGGACAGGGTTTGCTAAGGTGGAGATGGAGAGAGAGAGAGAGAGAGAGAGAGAGAGAGAGAGATTTTGACTCTTTTTGGAACCCTTGGGAATTATTAAAGAGCTAATAGAAGGGAAATTTTATGTATTCCCCAAAATTACCTACCAATATCTCATACAAGATAAAGAAACAGATGTTTATTAACTGATTTTATGAAATAAACAACCAGATGTCCATTCAGCAGAGATCAGTTGGTGAAAAAGTTCCTAGAAAATTGGCTTATTTCCCCCCTTATTATAGAGGAGAGTAAGTGATATTCCTAGAAATTCAGAATTAGAAATTAGAGCTAATTTAACTCTTCTCAAGTATAAGAATCTTTTTTGCAAAATATAACTCCTGCCTCATCCCAACACACATAAATGCAAACCCACAAATACCTTTATAAGTCATTTGAAGAGCTCTGGTGAAAAATAATCTGGTACTTCTGTTGAAAGTCCCTTCCATATTTGGACTGATTTTTTAGTTAAGTTTTTCTTTAGGGCAAGTTGCAATATGTGTACTTGAAACTTCTCTAGGGGCGGCTAGGTGGCGCAGTGAATAGAGCACCGGCCCTGGAGTCAGGAGTACCTGAGTTCAAATCCGGCCTCAGACACTTAACACAAAATCCTAGCCGTGTGACCTTGGGCAACTTGGGCAAGTCACTTAACCCCAACTGCCCTCCAAAAAGCAAAAAAAAGAAGAAGCTTCTCTACATTTGCCCAACCACTGCCTTCTAGGTTCAAGCGTGACAGATCTGCTTCCTTCCTCCACATGAGTGCCCTGCAAATATTTGAAGACAGACATCCTTTCACTTTATAACTCATCATGAGAAAAGAACAGCATATGGCTCCCATATCTTTCCACCTGAGATTTCCAAGTTTAGATCCTTTTATAAATAGCAGGTGATAAACCAGTAGTGCCAGTGGGTTGTTTACCCCCATTCAGCATTAATTAATCAACATCATATTTACATGATGAATCATAACCTTGGGATCTTAGACTGGAATTTTCTCAGAGAAATTAAAAATAAATAAGGGCAACCCAGCTTTTTATATGTGGTATAGTATTGCTTCAGGATGACCAGATCACGTACCTATTATATGAAGAAATTTAGGCTAGTAGGAAAATGGAATGTTTTAGCTTACCACCTCCAGAGCTACAGGCTGCTAGCAAAATCCCTTCATTCCAGTAGCAACTACCATCAGATGATAGCAGCAGCAGCAGGGATTTAGGCTCACAACAGTGCTTGTAACATTTGCCTGTGATGGGCCAGAGGATCCTGCTGCCCTGGGAGCCCCCACATCATAAGAACTTGCAGTATGGGATCTTGCTTGGATCTAAGGCACTTTAATAAATTGTGTAACATTGCCATATGGAATGCCTGGCATCAATAACTCCTCCTAATTAAGTTCAGGAGGACTAAATATTCTTTTCCTTCCTATTCATTCTGTGATTGTTTTGTGATTTGCTTTAGCTGCTGTTAATTTATTTTGAATTTAATTGTTTCTACCCTGAGTTTGCCATTAAAACAGCCATTTTCCTTAAGTGCAGTGTTGTTCTAGAATGCTTTAGTGCCACAGAGAAAGACTTTATCACAATTATAAGAATTCAAGTCCAGATTGGGAAGAAAAGTAGGGCCATGATGGGGTATTCTCCCTTGTGGCCTCTGATGTCTTTCATCTGGATGTGAAGGCAGTACTACTGACCTACTCTCAAAACAACATCCTCCTTCATTTGCATTCTCCAGTAATGTGAATGGGTTTACACTATCTCTGTCTTCTTTGTGATTAAAGACATTGATTTATAAGATAATCTGTCAGGGCCATCATGAAGTTTGTGACTAGGGGAGCTGAACACCTATGTTGGAAATAGACATTTGTCTTTTCACTTACCCTATGCTTTTCCACACCATATGAATATGAATGTGGTGGAAAATATGAATATTTCATTGTGGTCTGTTATTTGATCGAAGTTGTAGTACCCCTACATTGGCAATTATGGTTGCAAGTTTGGTCCCCTGAGGCTATTTATTTACTGGCACAATTTGCCTACAGTTAAGGTCTATTATTATTATGGGACAGAGGTGATCTTGGCTGTTCTTGTTTATTGCCTGAGAGATGACAATATATGTTGGCAACTTCTCTGTAACTTATATAATCTTACAGAATGGCCCATCACACTGTGAAGCTAAATGATTTGCCCAGGGTCACACAGATTGAATGTGGAAGAGGAAGCATTGTACTCCAGTGTTCCTGACTTGAAGTCAGCTCTCTATCTATCTATCCTGACACGCGACCTTTGTAGTTTGATATTAGGTTGCATTTGAATAATAGTAGTGTCTATAAACATAGAAGTTAGGGTCCTGAAATATTCTGTCCCTATAATATAATATGTGTGTGTGTGTGTGTGTGTGTGTGTGTGTGGTATTGTAGGGGCAGAGTATTTCAGGACCCTAACTTGTATTCTTATAGACATATAGACATATATACACATATGCACACACATATATATGTATATATGTATATGTGTGTATGTGTGTGTGCAAGTATGTATATACACATATACATACGCATAAAAATACATATATACATAAAAGAAAAATTTGTCATTTAGAAGAAGCTTTATATTGATTTTGTTTGGTTCTAGAGGGCAGAAGTAAGAGTAAGGAGAGAAGTCTACTGAAATTCAGATTGTACTTCTATAGAGGAAAAACTTCCTAACAAATAGACTAATTTAAAATTGGAATAAATTACTTCAAAGGCGATGAATCTTTTTATATGAGTACTAGAATGTATCCCATCTGCCTGAATGAAGTACCCACAACTGAGTTAAGCATTTTTGGAGCTCAACTTTTGGATTTGTATTCATCTTCACTTTTTGGTTTGCTCTGTCTTGGCAAGTATACTGCTGTCTACTTATCCAAGTTTGAGGACTTGGCCATATGTGCTCAGGTTGACTTGTTATTTGTGCTTCATTTTCTAAGAGGAACAATAGAATGGCAGTTGATGTCTTTCATGTGAATCGGATTTAAGTCAGGCAGAGTTACAAAAAGTTATCAGCCTCACTCTCTCTTCCAGAATCGTTGAAGTCCAGTGGCAAGACAAAAGTCAAGATGACTGGCAATGGCTTGGGATGCAAGAGATAACCTTTTCATCTTTGAACCAAGTTCTATGGACACCGCAGTATCTGCTTCAGCTGTCTTTAGGAACACATTATTCCTATCCACCCATTCCACTGGGTGAAGTCTTCACATGCTTGGGATAGACCTCCCTCTATTGCACTAATGGACTGGAGGCCTTTTAGTTACTCTAATTTGGTTTAGCCCATCTGTTGAGACAGCTTTTTATTTTAAATGGGATGTGAGTACTGCATATGCTCCAGCTTCTTGGAGTCACTGATGAGAGTTAAATGACAGGTAGATATCAAAGGTGGACAAACTGCCTTGAAAAGGGCTCAACAAGTCTTCACACCAGAGATGCTAATCCAAACAGAACACACATACAGTAGTGATCTGCAGTATATTTTCATCCACATTCCTTTAGTGTAAACTAAAAAAAGTATTATTTTCCATTTTTTGTTCTTAAATTTTCATATAAACATTGAATAGTGTAATATAAAGGAATAGAATCATAATATCTCTAAGTTAAAAGGAACTTCATAGATCCTTTAGTTCAATATCTGTTTAGTACACTGACTTCTATAGCATCATTGATGCTGCTTGATGACTCTGGAGCAAAGGAGGCCACTATTTCATAATGCAGAACATTCAACTTTTAGATGGTTCCAATTGTAAGAAAATTACTTTATGCTAAATATATTTTCTACAAAAATACTTTTTTTCTTAGAAAAGAAAATCAAACATGAATCTAGCATATGTCTCAGTAATCTATGTTTTCAACATTCTCTAATTTTATGCATTAGTTTCTTTATACCTGATCCCAATTTTCTTTACTTATCATCAATGTACTTCCTATGTATATGTGTGATAAGATTCAGTGCATGCTCAGACCATGAAAATGATATCGGAAATACTTTGGACTTGCTTATGGGAGAAAAGAAAACTAGTACATGTAAGGAAAATCTATATTAATTTACTCCATTTTGGAAGTAGCCTTTTTACATTACCTACATAGCCTAGAAATGTATGCATCCTTAAATCTTTGTCACTAGGCATATTGATTTTCTTTTCCAGTGAATTCAGGGGTAGAGGACTTGTTCACTTACATCAAGTGCCACCATGCAATAGATGGGAGGGAATGTTCTAAAGGCCACATCTTGTGCCTCTTAGACCATATGCCAACACAAATAGTACTGGGATTTTGATTCATTTTTGTTTTGTGTATTTATCCTTTTCAGTTCTACATATAAGGAATGTAGTATCCAACCTAGGGGCTGGAGCTGTGCAACCCACGATTCTAGGAAAGAAATCAAAGCTGATTCAATGGGGAAAGTTTGAGGAACAATGGTTGGGGTAGCAGCCCACTGGGGATTTGGTCTTGAAGCGGGTGGCATTAATGCTATTTAAGAACCAAATTGAACTATAAACCTAATCATCCTCCTGTTCCCAGAGACTGACATGGTATGGGATTACACCTAAGGAAAAATGTTGGCCTTAATTATACTTTCATATTTTATATTATTTTGTAAATTTAATCTGATGAATGTGGTTAAATAGAACTAGTTAGTAGACTAAAATACAAAGAACACAGATACTGTAGCTTCTATGCAATGGCAGAAATTAGAGTTCCCATTCACTATACCCCTTAATGGTATTGAAGAACTCTGAGAGAGTGGTAGAATGGAACATATTTGGCCTTCAGAGAATAGGGCCATAGCAAACCCACATGACATATACTTCTGTAACTTCAGGAGAGCTTAGTACTAAAAACCAATCCAATTAACTCCTTAAAGCTGTATTTCTGCCTAACACAAAAAAAATGGAATATTTTTTGCAACTTTCTTCTTTCAAAAGTGCTGCTGAAGTAAGATCAAATAAATGGCATCCACTGTTCTCTTCAGAGCTCTCAGTTCCTGTCAAGGCCAAAGCAAGAAAGAAGAGGGAAAATTATTTAACAAGTAATTTACCTTATCTGCACCAAAGCTCTGAGGATTCTCCATTCAGAAATATCCAGTTCAAAATACCTTCTTTAGAAGTAAATGAGAATAATCCTTAATCCTCTCATTTTCTAACTTTCTGAACAAAACTGCAAATGTGACATTTTTCATTAGCAAATAGTTTTCCAGGAGCAACAATAGAAGACACAAAGTTGCTTAAGTTCTTTGCTTATGGTTATGAAAATCTCAGTTTTATCAAAAACTATTATTTAGTGTATTCTTCAAATAAAATGCATTTTATGTAATTGAAAATCTAACAAATCTGTGAAAAATTGCTAACCTAGACCACATGTACCCTGAAGAGGTCCATAATAAAAGTGATACTATTTTGAGAGAGGTAAGGGACTGGTTCTTGAGGCATGAAAAAAGGAAATGTAAAAAAAGGCTTCAGGGAAAAAACACAGATTTTTTTGGTACAAAAAAGGAATGGCTTTTTAAATGTGAGTGAAACAATGTTATTGACAATCAAATAGTATGTCTAATTTTGATTTCCACGTATTTAATGAACAAATGTACAGTCATTAATAATATACTTTGTTTCTTCTAATGGTATTTTATTTTTCTAATTGCATATAAAGATAATACTAATATTAATTTTTGGTAAAATGCTGACTTCCAAAAATTCTTCCTCAGGAAAAGCAATGGGTGGAGGCCAAGATGGCAGAGTAGAGGCAGGAACTTCAAGTGAACTCCTTCTCCAACGACCTCCAATACCTGTAAAATATGACTCTAAACAAATTTTAGAGCTACAGAAACCATAAAGTGACAGATAAAAAATTAATATCGTTCTGAAGGCAACCTGGCAGGCTGACAGGAAGGGTCTATCACACCTATCTGGGAAGCATGCATGCTATCTGAGACCTGGTGCAACCCCAAATAGTTATAAAGACAGGACAGAGCAAACTTCAGGAGAGAGAATCACCAGCAGCTACGGCATTTTCCAGACTTCTCAACCCAAAAAGGCCAAAGAGAAAATCAAAGGTCAGTGGGAAACTCCATTGGAACTGGGTGAGAAAAGAACAGTATGGTTTAACCCCTGTCCCTGGGGTTAGAGGTGGTAGAAGCACTGTGGCTGCCCTGGAGATCCTGGCCTACAGATCTTAGGGGACCAAGCAACCATTCAGAAGGTGATCATTCTTGCTTTGACTTGCTTGGATCTGGATTATGATCTTGGGTGGTGGTCCTGGCATGTGGCCAGTGTGTCAGAGACTGGAGTGTCTGTAGATAGCGTACCCTCCTCATAGCTTTAACAACATTTGCAAAAACCACAGAGATTCGGGATATAGCACTCTGTACTCTGGAAGCAGAGTTCAACCATGGCAAAGAGCTAAAAAGTAAAGTAATTGGTTGGGAAGATGAGAAAGCAGAGGTATCTCAATCAGATCATAGAACATTGGGTGGGGGGGACAAAAAGAATCAAAACATGGAAAAAGAGGAAGTCAATGAAATCAAATCTCCTGAATCACATCAAAAGCATCCAATAAAAATACAAATTGGTTACAGGCCATGGAGAAGCTCCAGAAGGATTTTGAAAATCAAGTTAGAGAAGTGGAGGAAAAATTGGGAAGAGAATTAAGAATGATGCAAGAAAATCATGAAAAGCAAGTCAACAGCCTGCTAAAGGAGACCCAAAAAATAGTGAAGAAAATAACACCTTAAAAATAGAATAACTCAAATGGCAAAAGTGGGATATATGTGTGTATAAATACACATATGAATGTGTTAATATGTGTGTTCATGTATACATAGAAGGAACAGGATCACATGAAAAGGAAGGGATGATATCTAAAAAATAAAGAGTTGAGAGAGGAATATAATGAGAGAAGAAGAAAGGGAGAGAGAATAGGGTAAATTATCTCTTATAAAAGAGGCAAGAGAAAAATGTTACAATGGAGGGGAAGAGCAGGAAGGTGAAAGGAAATGTATGAGTCTTACTTGTTGAATTTGGCTTATGGAGGGAATAACATATACACTCATTTGGGTATGTTGCCCTACAGGGGATGATGGAAGAGAGGGAAAATTGAGGGAGAGGCTAGTAAGAAGCACACATTTTGAAGAGAGACAGGGACAAAATAGAAAACAGAATAAGTTGGGGAGGTGTTACAGGATGGAGGGAAATATAGTGAGTCTTTCACAACATTACTATGGAAATGCTTTGTGTAACTACATATGTATAACCTATATTGAATTGCTTATTTTCTCAGTGGGGTGGGTGAGAAGGGAAAAAGGGAAATAAATCTGGAAATCAAAGTTCTAAAAACAAATGTTAAAAACGTTTGTTTTTTTTACATGCAACTGGGAAATAAGATATACAGGCACTGGGGTATAGAAATCCATCTTGCCCCACTAGAAAGTTAGAGGGGGAATGGGAGAGAATATAAGAGAAAATAGAATGGGGGGAGGGGTATTCAGTATTCTTTCTATCTTGGGGTGAGGGTAGGTGAAAGGTGGAGAAAAATTTTAACTCAAAATCTTGTGGAAATGAATGTTGAAAACTAAAAATAAATTAATGAAAAACAACCCCCCCAAAGCCCCCCACAAATTATCCCTCCCCCTGTCCCTTCCCCCCAAGACAGTAAGCAATCTGAAATAGGTTATTTATATACAATCATGCCAAACATATTTCCATATTAGTCATGTTATAAAATTGGGTAAAAGGGAAAAAATGTATGAAATAAATGAAGTGAAAAATTGTATTTTTCAACCTACATTGAGAATTCATCAATTCTCTCTGAATCCATCATGATTCCTTTGAAATTCTCTTGCCTATGATAATGTTATTAAATTTGTTTTGTTTGATTTATTTACTATTAGTTTACAGCAGTGGTTCTCAACCTGTGGGTTATGATCAATTTTCATAATGAAAATTACATCGTGCATATCAAATATTTACATTATGATTCATAACAGTGGCAAAATTACAGTTATGAAGTAGCAACAAAAATAATTTTATGGTTTGGGTCACCACAAGATGAGGAATTGCATTAAAGGGTTGCAGCATTAGGAAGGTTGAGAACCACTGGTTTACAACATTCAGTTCTACAAGTTTTTGAGTTCCAAATTTTCTTTCCTCCTCCCCATGCAATATGACATAGGTTCTACATATATCTTCACATTAAACATTACTCAGCTTTTAAAGAACAATTATAATTAATGAAATGAATAACAGGGAAGAAGAAACAAAATAAAACAAGAGAGAGAGGAAGTAATTTGCTTCAATCTGCATTCAGACTATGCAATTCATTCTCTGGATTTGGACAGACCTTTCCATCATGAGTCCTTTGGAGTTCTCTTATAGCCTTGCATTGCTGAAATAAGTCCAGTCTATAAAAGTCAGTCATCATAGATAAAATGCATATGTAATTGTGTACAATGTTCTCCTGGTTCTGCTCCCCTCACTCAGCATTAGTTTATATAAGTCTCTCCAGGTTATTATGAAGTTCATCTGCTCCTCATTCCTTACAGCACAATAGTCTTCCATTACATTCATATACTACAACTTGCTTAGCCATTTTCCAATAGATGGACATCTTCTTGATTTCTAATTGTTTACCACCACAGAAAGAGCTGCTATTAAGATTATTGTACATACAGGTCCTTTTCCCATTTGTATAATTTCTTTGTGATATAGCCCTAAAAGTGGTATTGCAGGGTCAAAGGGTATGTACATTTTATAGTCTTTTGGGCATAGTTCCAGATTACTCTCCAGAATGGATCTATTAGTTCACAATTAGTTCACAATGCATCAGTGGTCCAATTTTCCCACATATTCTCTAGCATTTATCATTTTTCTGTTTTGTCATGTTAGCCAATCTGATCTGTCAGATGACCTAAGAACTGTTTTGATTTGTATTTCTCTAATCAATATGATTTAGAGCATTTTTTCATATGCTTATAGATATCTTTAATTTCTTCCTCTGAAAATTGCCTGTTCATATCCCTTGACCATTTTTCAATTGGGATATTACTGTATTCTTATTAATTTGACAATTCTCTGCATGTTTCAGAAATGAGGACTTCATCAGGGACACTGGTTATAAAAATTCTTTCCCAATTTTCTGCTTCCCTCTTAATCTTGGTTACATTGGCTTTGTACAAAATATTTTAAATTTAATGTAATCAGAATTGTCAATTTTGCTTTTTGTAATGCTCTCTATCTCTAGTTTAGTTCTAAATTGTTTCCTTCTCCATAAATCTGAGAGTTAAACTATTCCTTGCTCTCCCATATTGCTTATAGTATCAGCCTTTATATCTAGATCATGAATCCACTTAGAATTTATTTTGATATACAGTGTAAAATATTGGCCAATGCCTAGTTTCTGCCATACTATTTTCCAGTTTTCCTAGCAGTTTTTGTCAAATAGTGAGTTCTTACCCCAGAAGCTGAAGTTTTGGGGTTTATCAAACAGTATATTACCATAGTCATTGACTATTGTTTCTTGAATACTTATTTTATTCCACTGATCTGCCACTCAGTTCCTCAAATAGTATCAACTGGTTTTGATGACTGCTGCTTTACAATACAGCTTAAAATCTGGTATAAATATGATACTTTCCGTAGCATATCTTTTCATTAATTCCCTTGATATTCTGAACCTTTTGTTCTTCCAAATGAATTTTGTCACATTTTATAGCTTTATAAAATAATTTTAGTAGTTTGATTGATACGATACTAAATAGGTAAATTAATTTAGATAAAATTATCATGTTTATTATATTAGCTCAGTCTAACCACAAGTAACTGATATTTTTAAAATTATTTAAATCTAACTTTAGTTGTGTGAAAAGTGTTTTAGAATTTTGTTTATATTGTTCCTGGGTTTGTTTTGGTAGATACACTCCAAAATTTTTTATAATGTCTACAATAGCTTTAAATGCAATATACAATGCATATATAATTCATTCAAATATCCTCATACTGAGAAAAGCCACATGCATTACAAATATCATCTTCCTATGTAGGAATGTAAGTATTTCCATTTTAATAAATTTTCTTATGATTTTTCCTTCCTGCTTAAATTTTCATGCTTCTCTTGCTTCTTGTATTTGAAAGTCAAATTTTCCGTTTGGCTCTGGATTTTTCATCTAGAATTCTTGAAAATCCTTTATTTCATTGAAAGTATACATTTTACCCTGAATCATTCTGCTCAGTTTTGCTGCTTAGAGGATTCTTGGCTTCAATATTATCTCCTTTCACCTCTGGAATATCATATTCCAAGCCCTTCAGTCCCTCTGGTTCTAGAATATCAGGGCAATTTTTCTTGAGAATTTCTTGAACAGTGATGTTTAGGCTCTTTTTTTTTTGGTCATGGCTTTCAGGTAGTTCAATAATTTCTAAATTATCTCTCCTGGATCTATTTTCCAGGTCAGTATTTTTTTCAATAAGATATTTCACATTGCTGTCTAGTTTTTCATTCATTTCCATATTTTTATAATATCTTGATTTCTCATGAAGTCATTAGCTTCCATTTGCTCCAATACAATTTTGAAGGAATTATTTTCTTCAGCAAGCTTTTGAAATTACTTTTCCATCTGGCCAATTTGGCTTTTTAAGGCATTCTTCCCCTCATTGGCTTTTTGGACCGCTTTTGCCATTTGAGTTAGTCTATTTTTAAGGGGTTATTTTCTTTAGTCACGCTATTGACTCTTTTTTCATTATTTTCTTGCATCATTCTCATTTCTCTTCCCAATTTTTCCTCTATTTCTCTCACTTGATTTTCAAAACCCTTCTTCAACTCCTCTATGGCATTCAAGCAGTTCATATTTTTCTTGGAGGCTTTAGATACAGGACTTTTGACTTTGTTGTCTTTTTCTGGTTCTATGTTTTGATCCTCTTTGTTCTCCAAAAATAATTCTATAGTCTGATTGTGCCTCTTCTGTTTGCTTATCTTGCCAGCCAATTACTTGATTTTGAGGTCTTTCCCATGGTAGAACCCTGCTTCCAGAATCAAGAGTGCTGTTTCCTGAATTCTTGGGGTTTTGTGCAGCTGGTGTCAGAACTTTTTCCAGGAAACTGCCTCAGAACCATGAGAATGACTGATTCTCCACAGTCTCAACAAGCTCTGCCACACTAGTGTTCTTTAATCCAGTACTATCACCCAGGACTGTGAACCAGATTCAAGCAGGGTAAATAAGAGAATTCTGCCTCAGCATCAGCAAAAACATTCCTGAAAATGCCCTCTTCTCAGCTGCTTGCTCCCCATATTATCTGTAGGCTTGAAGCCAGAAATATTTGCAGTGACAGCAGTTGAAGCTGTGCCACCTCTACCATACTGGGGGCAGGGAACAGACCATGCTCTTCTTCTCTTACGCAATTCCAACAGAGTGCCCCACTGACCTTTAATTTTCTCTTTGGCCTGTATGGGTTGATAAGTATGGAAACAGCCAGAGCTGCCAGTGATTCACTCTCCTGAATTCTGCTCCATTGCTTCTGAGCCACATGTCTGGGCCTCTCTGGGTCTGGACAACACAGCTCACAAGGGACTGTACTCCACTCTCAGTTTGATGTGATAGACCCTTCCTGTTGGCCTGCCAGGCTGCCTTCAGTGGGAGGTTTATTTCTCTCTGTCACTTTGTGGGTTCTGTAGCACTACATTTGTTTAGTCATTTTTTTTACACGTATGGAGGTAATTGGAACAGGAGCTCAATCAAGTTCCTCCTTTTACTCCATCATCTTAGGTTTGCCCCCCAAAGCAAGACATTTTAAAATATTAAAATTTGTATAAATGGGGGCGGCTAGGTGGCGCAGTGAATAGAGCACTGGCCCTAGAGTCAGGAGTACCTGAGTTCAAATCTGGCCTCAGACACTTAACACAAAAAAAACTAGCCGTGTGACCTTGGGCAAGTCACTTAATCCCAATTGCCCTCCAAAAAGCACAAAAAAAAAATTTGTATAAATGAAATGAGAGCATTTGGAGTTGGAGGGGGGGGGATTAAAGAAATAAGAGTTGTGGAAGAATTAGAAAGTAATTAAACATTTGGCAAGGAGGCTCAAAAACCTTATCCAAGCAACAAATGGGCCAAATATTAGCCAATGATTTCATGAGGCATAAAGACATATTTTAAAAACAAAATATAAAGGCTGAAAAAAGGTTGAAGAAAATTTAAGGTATCTTATGGCAACAACAAGTGATCTTGAAAACATATTGATGAAAAAAGCAATTGGGTCTCTAGATTATTTAAACATCATGAGAAAAAAGTCAATCTAGAATAATACATCAATGAATCTTAAAAGTAAATACAAAGATCTCTTAGAATCAGAGGGTAAAATGGAAATAAAAAAAATAATTCACCAGTCACTTCCTTAAAGAAACGCTTAGCATCAAACCTCCCAGGAACATCATAGCCAGAATTCAGAATTTCCAATTGGAAGAAAGAAATACTGTAATCAACCAGAAAGCAGGACATTTACTAGAGGGAACTCACTGTGTTTTCACATAAAATTTAGAAATCATTGTTATAAAGAAAAGAACTTTTGTAAGGAAGTCCCTGAAGCCAAAGGATGTAGACTTAAAGTTAAGAATAACTTACCAACAAAACTGAGTGTAAAGAAACTTCAATGAAAATTAAGCTTTAATGAAATAGAGGGCTTCCAGGCATTTCTGATCAAAGGTCTAGGGCTGTGTAGAAACTTCAAAGTTCAAACATAGGAGAAAGGGAAATATAAAAAGGTAAATGTGAATTAACAATGATAAAGAATTAGATAAGATAAACAGCTTACATTCAAATGTGGGAAATTGCACATTTATTGAATTTGAACTGTATCATCATTTTGAGCCTTCCTAGAGGGAATCCAACTAGGCATAGTTACATCTTGATGTCTGTGATATCTTGATATTCTTAAGAAATGAATGGGGAAAAAAGATATTCCTGGGGGTTAGGAAAAAGGCAGTTAGGGACATTACATCACATAATTATGTTTTACTGGTAAACATCTATACAAACAAAGTGGAGAGTTTAGGAAAGAGTATTTGAAAATGAAAGCTCCTTTTCAGACTGTAGGGAGCCAAGATGGCGATGTAGAAGCAGCAAGGATCAGCATCTCCTGCACAGCCACCTTAAATACACATAAAATAACAAGTTTTAGGGCTCCAAAATCCACAAAACTTCAGAAAACACCTCTCCCGCTGAAGGCAGTTCAGCAGGAGGGACCCATCGCAACAGGTCTGGAGCCAAGGACAGCCCAGCCCGAAAACCGAGGCCTGGCCCCAGGGCGGTGGGGAGAAGCCACAGCCACAGCCTGAGCCACTCTATCACTAAAGGCTAAAAAGTGAATCTGAACAAATTCAAGAGTGACAGAACCCACTGAGAGACTGAGTGAGGCAGATTCCCAGCCTAGGAAAGTGCCTACTTAAGTTGGGGTAAGAAGAACACTGAGCACAAGGAAGCCGCGCCAGTGTGGAGCAGAGAACAGAGAAGAGTGGACTGAGAAAAAGGCCCAGCCAAGCATCCAGCAGACTCACCCAGCCTGAGAGGTTTGCAGCCATCTCACCAGAGGACAGAGGATCATCAAACCGGATAGGAAAAA
>CM053594.1:277438026-277448623 GCA_028646575.1 Pseudocheirus occidentalis | reverse complement strand
CTTAGGGAAACCAGCTGATTCTTCTTTTGTTCCTTGTTCTAAATATTGTGTTTTTCTGAAATAAGATATAATATAGAGACTTTCCTTGTTCTGAAGATTGTATATAATATTGTGAACTGTTGAAACTGTGAACATTGTACTGAACAAAGATTTGTAATGGAATAAACAGAGGGTTCACTAATACTATGTAATCCCAATCATAAAAGCTCTTCACAGTAGCATTCCCTCAGAAATCTACTGCTGATTGGCTTTACAGTGGTACAGTGAATAGAGCCAGCCATGGAGTCAGGGGGTTCTGAGCTCAAATCTGGCCTCAGACACTTAACACTTAATAGCCATGTGACCTTGGGCAAATTGCTTAACCCCAATTGCCTTAAAAAAGATTTGCTTCTAACTACCCTCTCCCCCAATCTGATCTCCATTTCATTATCTCCCATCTTATTCCCTTCTTACCTACATTCTTTAAGGAAAGATACCCAATTGAGTGTGTTTGCTATTACCTCCCTAAGCCAAATCCAATGAGAGTAAGGTTGATTTATTCCCCTTCACATTCCTGCTCCTCCCCTCCATTGTAACAGCTTTCTCTTGCCTCTTTTATGTGAAATAATTTATCATATTTGATCTCTCCCTTTCTTCTTCTCCCAATATACTCCTCTCTCACCTCTGTAAAGCTATACATGAGCAGCTTTCCAGAGGATTGCTGCTGTGAACAGCTTTCAAAGTTCTCATTACATAATATAGTGAACACTTTATTCAATAACATGTCAGAGCAAAACATTCACAAAAAATCAAGGTACAGCATTCACAGTGTTACAACTCATCCCAGAAAATCAAAATACAGCATTCATAGCATCTAATTACTAAAATGGGCACATAGTTTTCAACACAGTGGTCACATAGTTTTGAACAAAGTACAATCATTTAGTCAATCAATCATTCAGTAACTCCATCATTCAATGAACTCAATCATTCAATCATCTTTAAGGAGGGTAACAAAATACAATAGTCAAAATTCTCCACTCAGGGCGCACACTAAGTTACAAATCAATCACTATTTAGTCATCATTCACTATTCAATCATCAGAAAATACACAGGCCATTCACCCTTCAGTCACAAGTACATCACAATCTTCTCAGTCAGTATACAGTATCCAAGTAAAGTCTTCTTCAGCTTGACTTGGGGTAGGTTGTCAGATTCCCTGGATCCTCTTCCATGGCACCAGCTGCTACCTGGATTCACCAAACTGTCACCTGAGTTCGAAGGCAGAGAGCTACCAGATCCTTGTCCAGATCTCTGTGAAGTTCCTGTCCCACACTGAAGCTCACAATGTCCAATCCACCGTAAATCCTTCACAGTCTCTATCCTTGGGAAGTCAAAGCTTAACAAAACCACAAACAGTCAAAATACTGACACCACAGTTATACTTCCTCAGTCTTCTGCAGCTCTGGCTGGTCCCCAGAAACCCTCAGCAGCCCCTCAGAATCTCAGACTGGCCCTTGGAAGTCTTCAGCAGAAGTTTTAGCTGGTTCCCAGAACCAAAATCACCTCATTCTGGTTCTCAAAATAAAAAATTCATTCTTTCCAGCCTTGGCCTCTCTTCCTCAGCCTCCAGAATGTGGCTACAAGAAGATCTGAAATTCCAGGTAGAGCTTTTCCTTATATACCTATTACCTCCTCCCTGTTCTGCCCCTTCCTGTTACATCAGCAACTTACTCTTATGTCATCAACAGGGATTCATACCTTTTGTTTCTTAACAGAGGCTTTATCTAACTAATTTCAAACTAGTTGCTAAGTAGCGATTAGCTTTTCCAATAAAAGGGATCAAAGTAGGTTACTATTACGACTACTCAATTTTATTTTTTAGATAAATGCACATTTTTTCCCTCTTTAAACTGTTAGCTCTTTGAGGTCAGGGACCATTTGTTTTGCCTTTCTTGTTATCCTCAGTGCTTTACAGTGTCTGTTACATAATTGGTGCTTAATAAATGCCAGTTGATTAGCTGTAATTTATGTGCTAACCAGGGCAGGCAAATTTGCAGAATATCATTATGTTGGATAAGCATTCAGGGGAAAAAAAACTACTTCTGAACAATTCACAACAAAACAAATAAATAAAACCAGTCTCTATGTTACCTTTGCTGAGTATTATGCATAAGGTCTGTTTCAAATCCTCTTTTTTTCCCCATCACAACAATGATACCTTCCTTCCTTACTTTTAGCAAAAGATCTAGCTTAGTAGTTAGCTTAAAAAAACAGAAGATGTTAATCCTGAGCTTCTTTTGTCTTATTTCATATCTTTAAATCCTATTAATGTCGTGTCATCCACTATTTTTTTTCTTTGCTTCAATGTCAAATGAAGATTTAGCCCTTCTTCTAGCCAAGGACCACCTTTCTACTTAGGTCCTTGATGCATCTTTCTGTCATTGATCCACATTCTCTCTCTCTTTCTCTCCTCTCTCTGTGACTGTCTCTGTCTGTCTCTGTCTGTCTGTCTGATTGTCTGTCTCTATTCATCTATCCATCTATCCATCTACCTATCTATCTATCTATCTATCTATCTATCTATCTATCTATCTATCTATCTATCTATCTACCTATCTATCCATCCATCCATCCATAGATCCATCCATCCATCCGTCCATCTATCTGTCTATCTATCTGTCTGTCTGTCTGTCTGTCTATCTATCTATCTATCTATCTATCTATCTATCTATCTATCTATCTATCTATCTATCTTTTTCTATTCATCAGTCCTTCGCTATTGCCACAAAATGACCTGGAATTCTTCACAACAAAAAATAACAAAATCACTAGAACTGGGCAGTTCCTGGAATTATGAAACTATATCCATTTCCTTTAATGACCAAACTACTAGGAAGTGGAAAGGAGGGTCTTGTCTTTATTCTCTGTCTTCACATCCTCACTCCCCCTCAGTGTCTTAAAATCTGATTTCCAGTCAAATCACTGTATTGAAATTGCTTTCTTCCAAGGTCACTGTTGTTCTCTTAATTTCTAAGTTCAATGGCCTTTAAAATTTTTTTTCATTTTTACCTTTACTGCTGCATTTTAAACTGTTTGCCATACTCTTTTGAATTTTGTCCTGAGTTTTGATAAACTTTGATAAACTAATCAAAACTCCAGGAGTTTTGATTAAAATGACACTTATCTTTATCCCCCTTCATATAGGACTGATGCTTCTTTCCTCATTTTATGACTTCTCAACTAAGTGTCAGTTTAGGGCTTTATAGAACATATCAGAGTTCTATACAATCACTTCAGACTGATCCACAGCAAACACCCATCACGTTCTATGTTCCAATCAAACTACTGTACTCGATATTTTTACTCATTTATGAAAGTCCATGTATAATCCCTATGTTTTAATAAAAACTATGCCTCTTTGCCTCTCAGAATCTCTATCTCCCCTAAGAGAAAAGGACAGTTTAAGCACCATCTTCTACCGTATAAATTCAGGGTTTTTAAAATATCTCTATCTATCATAAAATCTGGTCTCATATTCCTGGGCCAGGCACTTAAACGCTGTTTGCCTCAGTTTCTTCATCTGTAAAATGAGATGCAGAAGGAAATCACAAACTCTTCCAGTGTCTTTACTTAGAAAATCCCAAATGGGGTCATGGGAAGTCAGATGTTAATAAACAAGAACTGTATACATAAAGTGAATGTGAGCGTGTTATCCCCTTAAAGAGAGTCATTAGTTTATCCTACTTTGAAATTATTTTGTATTTAATCTGTGTATTGAGGGACCAATGAGGGACTAGTTATTAAAGCATTCACACTGTGCCTTTCCTGGTTCAGTCCATATGGAGACTTGATAAACCTGTTTCTGAGACCTTCCCTCCACTTAGTTCTCTTCAGATCATTCCAAGATGTCCTATGACTATTTCTTCTTAGTCCCCTGAGTGGTGAAGAAATCCTTCCAATGGGTTGCTGAGACAAAGCTCAGTATATGTACCAAAAGCTCAAGCAGTCTCTTCCTGTCTTCTCAGCTAGCTTTCATCACCAATACTAATTTGATGACATTATGTGGCTATGAAAAATGAATTGCAAAGATAAATAAGAGAAATTACAGGTGACATAAAAGACAATGAGAAGATGCATGTTATTTAACTAAGGACAAGATTGTTTTAATGATTCAAGCCTTGTCTTATCTTTCCCCAGTGTCAATGCCTCCTCATTCTCATGCAAGAGGAGAAATACCCAAAATAAACAAAAAAGCTCTTATATGCATTTTGTATATAATTGGTATAAACTCATATGTGTTCATTTTGATTTCTTTGGAAGTTTTAAGTGTTGAGGTATGAAATGTGAACTCCTTTAGGGCATGGACTATTTTACTCATATCTTTCTATCATTTCCCTTTGACCTGGCACATAATTGGGATTTCAAATGTTTCAGTTCTTTAATGATGGCTACCAGTGATGGGCCATCCTAGAATAAGTGTGCTACTACAGGGAAAAGGTCATTCTGAAATGACTTTGTGTTAGGGAAGCAATGATGTCAGAAGGTATGAAGTTTATGTGACAGAAAGAAATGAAGTTTCATCATTACTTGACAATAATCAGGAATAGAATGAGGGAAAAGAGCTAATGGTGACATTTCTCATCTTGTCCTGCAACATTTCTATTTTTGTTAACTTTTGAAAGAATATGAATTCACAGACCTCTAAGTGAAAGAGAAACTTGCTTACAGCCTTGCACAATTATTAATTTCCTGTTCACCACAGCATGGAAATATGTGATACTGTCATCTCTTCTGTATCTCATGACAGAGCTTAGAAAAATGAAACCCTCACTAGGTCCTCATGCAGAAACAGTAGTTAATAATGTTACCACCTTCTAAATATACT
This sequence comes from Pseudocheirus occidentalis, assembly GCA_028646575.1. Taxonomy (NCBI): domain Eukaryota; kingdom Metazoa; phylum Chordata; class Mammalia; order Diprotodontia; family Pseudocheiridae; genus Pseudocheirus; species Pseudocheirus occidentalis. The sequence goes on along the minus strand of CM053594.1, from coordinate 277,443,755 downwards.
TTTAGTACCATTTGAAGGAAAAAGAAAAGAAAATTCCTACAACCCTTTTTCTTTAGTGGAATATTGTGTGTAATTTGAATATTTCCTGGAGAAAGGAAAAGAGCCATACTTTCTTTAATTCTTCTCAATTGAACAGGATATCATCTGTGCAAAGTGAGTTTTTATAGTCAATTCCATTTTGTATTCAAGTCCCAAAGCAATAGTAAAATACTGATTGTAATTCTATATGTCAGATGCAGGGACCAGGGAAGGATAGGCGGGGTCATCCTGCTAATCTTCACATCTTCCAATGTGATGTACTAGTTATTTTTTTCCCCAAATGATTATAGTTCACTGTTTCCATCTCTAATTGCTAATATTGGCTTATTAATATCAGAAACATTAATTTCCCTATTGCCTGTGGCTGTATTACTGTGTATTGAAACCTCAAGGCTCAGTATAGTCTTGGTATTTTCCTTAGAGTTTCATGGCTCTAGCCTTCTGCATGACTATCCTGGCTTTAGGCTGTTGTATATTTTCCTGATATTTCTCACTTGTATCCCTTTCTCTCTTCTGAGACACTTGATACTATGGTTCAGGTTTTTATTACCTCACATCTGCAAAATTACCAGAGCCTTCTGGTGAGTCTCTCTGCCTCACATTCTCATCTCTCCATTCTATTGAAATTGCTCTTCCTAAAGTGCTGATCTGACCATCTCTCTCTCCCTCCCTTCCTCCTTCCCTCCCTTCCTCTCTCTCTCTCTCTCTCTCTCTCTCTCTCTCTCTCTCTCTCTCTCTCTCTCTCTCTCTCTCTCTCTCACACACACACACACACACACATTCAAAAAACTCTAGTGGTTTTCTAATACCTCAAGGATCAAATATAAAAACTTTAATTTGGCTTTTAAAGCCCTTCCTAACCTGGTCCCTTCTTGCTGCTTCTGTTTTCTTACCCTTGACTGTCCTTTATATGATTTATGATCCCAAACACTGGCCTTGCACATCACACTTAATTCTGTCTCTATCTCTTTTCACTGACTGTCCCACATACTGGCAATTCTCTCCTGCCTCATCTCAACTTCCCAGCTTCTGTGAATTCCTTTAAGACTCAACTCAAATTTCACTTTCTGAAAGAGGCCTTTCTTAGCCTTATCATCTATTGCTGCCACTGCTGCTCCTGCTGCTGCTGCTGCTGCTGCTACTACTACTATTACTACAACTACAACTACCACTACCATCACCACCACCACATACTTACACACAGACACACATACACACACATACTCATTCACTCACACACACTACTTTCTCTCTGAGATTAATCTTCAATTTACCCTGTATATTATGTTATTTGCTTATTTTTCTCTCCCATTAAAACAGTGGTTCTCAACCTGTGTGTTGCACCCCCTTTGAGAATTGAATGACCCTTTCACAGAGGTCTCCTAAGACCATCAGAAAACACACATTTCTGATGGTCTTAGGAACCAAGACACTGCTCCTCTATCTGTCTCCAGGCGGGTCCACCCACATGCAGATATCCCCACGTATGATTATTAAAGGGTCACCTGATGAGGAAGATTGAGAACCATTGCATTAAAATGTGATATCCTCAAGGGCAAGACTTGTTTTTTGTTTTGTTTTGTTTTGTACTCACAACCCTTTACACAGTTTCTGCCATGTAGCAAGCATTTGAAACACATGTATTGAATGAGAGTTCCAGAATCTGGTCAAATATTATGACAAATAATATATCACAAATATAATACCTTCTTTACATACATATTGTTTAATGTTAGATTTCTTGCATCCTTCAAGACTGTTGACAGTTTTATTCATTTAAAAAATCAATGATGTTAATATGCTTTAGAAATTAGGCTAATGAATAGAAAACTCAAGATATTTTTAGGTGATACCCCCAAATCAAGGAAACAACAAGATTTTAACCTGACAGTTTTGGATTATAGACTGATATCTCCATAATTATATATACATATAAATATATATACACACATATATAGTTATATACATATATAGGTATACATTTACTATTTGCTACAAGCTTGTATTTCATGCCATTATTAGCCTGCCTATCCTGGTGCTTGCTAAAAAAAATAGTAAGTGAATATGCAGAAATACCTGGTTTATTCTTGCAAATGTGTCAAAGATTGGACATTTCTCTTGTCTGGGAAGGGAGGAATCTTCCCCAGCCTTCCAACCTTATCATAGGTCCCCAATATCCACCTCTGATCAAAGGACAAAAAATATCTGAAATGAGGACCAAAAGAACCAAACAAGCATTTTATATGAATATTTTAGCATATGTTGAAAGAAGTTTTAAAAGTTAATGATAAACAGGTACCTGATTTAGTCAAAGAAAGTTTCTTAAAGATGAGCTTGGAAATATTTTAAAAGAAACTGAGTATGTACTGGAAGAGATGAAACAAAGGGATATCTTAGGAAGTATAAATTAAATGGACAAAATCCCATAATTGAAGGAGAATAAAGTCAAATAATTGAAAAGCAGAAAAAAAGTGAACATCCAAGTAACACACTGTAACTGCTTGTAAATGGAGTAGTCACCTAATACCCCTAGGTCTTAGTTTATTCATCAATTAAAAAGGAGGGTTAGACTATATATTCTCTGGTGTCCTTTCCAACTCCAGACCTGTGTAAGTTTAAACAATACTGCCCTGCAAAGAGGAGACTTATTCTGTTCCCAAACACACGTGAAGAATTAGAGTGAATTGGTGAGAATTTGGTGAATTGGAAGCGAAGAAGAAAAGTGATTGTTGTAGGAGAAATAAACTTAGAAATGATAAGAAATCCTAGTTCCTATTTTCCTAGTTACTATTTTGGAAAATATAAAAAGAGGGTCAAATCAAGATGAGAAGCAAAGTCATGCTATCTTGGACTTCTTATATGTCATTTCCCCCTCTCACGTGGTCATAGAAACATGAGTTTAGTGGCCTATAAAGAAAAAATGCTAACTAAAGTGATTGAGATAGAGATCACTGATGAAACATGAAAGTAAAATTCTCATTGAGAGACAAAATTTAATGCATAATATAATAAATTTCAATAGTAATAAATTATATTGTATTATACATAGCAAAATAATTATTAAAATCATTTCAATAAATATATTTCAATAGATAGGTATATTGTGCATATATATGGAGGGAGAGAGAGCGCTATATGTTGGGAGTAGAAAGTCATGTTTCAAGGTTCATTGAATGTCTGTTTCAGTACCTTATTATAATTGTATTATTGAAAAATTTAATCTTTTCAAAGTAATTCCTAACTCAATACAATGAATACATTTTATTAATATGCTACAGATGTTTTTTTGATTGTAGTTCCCAATCTCAATAAGGTAGTTGGTTGGAAGAGTTATTTAATTATGTATGCTACTAATATACACTCTTCTTATTTTTCTGATTTCCAAGGGGAATATATTTCCCTTATTCTGGAAGGAATATGGAAACTCCTCAATATATTTAGAGTTGTTGTTTTGAGTAGAATACAATCCTGATTGACACTTCATATCTGTGTATCTCAAGTAAATAACTTATCTATCTGCAGCAAGGTGTCCTCATCTACAAGAAGTTCTGAATTAGATGAACTTTATTTTTCCAACCAGGTCACACTCTATGATTATAGGATTCTGTAATAAGATTTTCCTGTAGGAGCTTAGCTGTCTTGTATTTCACTTTAGTGATAATACATCAATTCTTTTTTTTTTTAGGGCAGTTGGGGTTAAGTGACTTGCCCAAGGTCACATGGCTAGTTTTTGGGCTAAGTGTCTGAGGCTGGATTTGAACTCATGTCCTTCTGACTCCAAGGCTGGTGCTCTATTGACTGCATGACCTAGCCACCCCGATAATACATCAATTCTATACCATGTGTGAACCATGTATAAAGCATGAAATAATGGTATACACACACACACATATATATCCTAATCTTTCAAGATGTCTCAACGTCACAACATATGACATCAATGTGTATAGATATACACACATATACATGTTCATATATATACACACATGTGTATATATATACACACATACATGTGTGTGTATGATGGCAATAAAATAAAAATACTACTCTTAAATGTCTTTCAATGACAAAAATGAGAACCAACATTGCATAATCACCTTGCTAAGGTTATGTGGTAATGCCTAATCTACATTTTCTATTGTCCCTAAGAAATTATTTCTTATTCCTATGAATAAAGTGTCATACAATTCTAAATGGGTTTCGATATGGATGAAAAAAAGATCATTTGTATCCAAAATGTACCAGTCTCCTGGCATTGTATTGTAGTCCAGGGTCCTTGCAGGAAACGTGATCACCTTATTATTTTGGTCACCCAAGAACTATGTATTCTCATATGCTAGGGATTCTCATCACATGTTATGGGGGTTGGACTTCAACTGAATCTACTAAATGTTGTATTTGTCCACATATCTAATTTGATAAGGTCTTAGCACATTAGTTTAACAAAATGTCTAGCCTAAGATTTAGCTTAACCAATCACATACACTTAGCTTCACAATCAATGTCAATGGATTCTACTGGCAATACAAAATAAAACAAAAACCCCAAGATATTTGTGTGATGCAACCACTTTGAATTTCTCTCTTAATAATCTTAAATTTCTTTTAATTGCCTTAATGTATCTTTTATCTTTTTAATTTGAATACTTCCACTAAAAATGAATTGATTAAAGAAACATATTTATAAAATCTCTTACTCTACTGGAAACTGTTCTAACTGCTGAGGATACAAATACAGCAATATGAAGTCCCTATTCTTAAGGAGCTTACAGTATTATTTTTATTTATATTTTCAACCATTTTATTTTACCAATTGCAAGGTAAAACAATTTTAGATTAAAACAAATTAAATTCCACATTCTTTACCTCTCCCTTACCTACTCCCTCTTAATGAAAAGGCAAAGAAATTAATATAGGTTATACATAAGCAGTCATGCAAAATATATTTCATGTTAGTAATGTTGTGAAATAAAACACAAACCTATTTTTTTAAATAAAGAAGAGCAAAAAAAAGTATGCTTTAGTCTTCATTGAGACACCTTGAATTCTTTCTCTGGAGGTGGATAGCATTTTTCATCATAAGTCCGTTGTAATTGTTTTGAATTATTTCCCTACTGAGAATAGGTATCATAGTACAATATGGCTATTACCGTGTATGATGTTTTCTTTTTCTGGTTCTGACCACTTTACATTGAATCATTACTTTGAAGTCTTTCATCTTTTTTTCTGAAATAATTTTACTTATTATTTTTATAACATAGTAATATTCCAACACAATCACATCCCAAAACTTGCTCAGCCATTCTTCAACTGATGGACATCCCCTCAGTTTACAAATTTCCTTCCCAAAAAGGCTGCTATAAATCATTTTATATGTAAAAGTCCTCCTTTACCTCCCTCCTTTATATTTATTTTGGGTACAGATATAATAGTGCAGTTGATGGTTTAAAGGGTATACATAGTTCTACAAACTTTTGGGCAGATACTAAATTTTTGATTCAATAAACATTAGGCCAATTTGTCTAATTTTCTTTCTGTGTTTTACATCTTCCTTGCTTAGGTATCATCACCAGATTCAACTCATTGATGTCCATCAAACCTCAGTTTTGTCCAAGGAGAGGCAGTGATTTCATCTTGACTTTGGGTCATCTCTCTGATTCCCTGGATCCCCTTCCATGATCCCAGCTCCCT
>CM053594.1:277424570-277437926 GCA_028646575.1 Pseudocheirus occidentalis | reverse complement strand
CTCTCTCTCTCTCTCTCTCTCTCTCTCTCTCTCTCTCTCTCTCTCTCTCTCTCTCTCTCTTTCTCTCTCTCTCTCAAATTCAACTCACTTCTTCAGTCCAGCATCCCAACTCCCAGATGCTGAGACAATCCTGCTTCCACCAACAGAAAATTCCAATTCTGTCTCTCTGTGTCTAGAATTCTTCTTTATATACACACTAGCCTCCTGTCTCATCCAATCCCCTTGTTCCATGTCAACAGGGGAGTTCATACCATCTCAACAGGGGACAGGGCTCACACCTTCCATACTTAGTCCTAAATTACTAAGTGGTAAGTACCTGTTAAACTGATTGCTGTTCCATATTGGTCGAAAAAACTCTTAGTAATTGCTATAGTTTCATTTTTGTTTTTGGCGAATTCATTCCTTCCATCTTTGCTACTAGTGATTTGGTTGTTTCTCTTTCTTTTTTAAAAAAAATCAAATTAACCAATGGTTTATTCATTTTATTAGGTTTTCCCCCACAAAACTAACTCCTAGTTTTATTTATTAGTTCATTGGTTTTCTTACTTCAACTTTACTAATATGTCTTTTTATTTTCAGGATTTCTGCTTTGGTGTTTAATGGGAGAATTTTAAAATTTGTTCTTTTTCTAATTTTTTTTAGTTACATATTCATTGTTCTGCTTTTTGTTATAGAAATAAAATTTCCACTAAGTCCTGATTTTGTTGCATTTCACAAATTTTAGCATGCAATCTATTGCTGTCATTCTCTTTAATGCAATTGTTAATTGTTACCATGGTTCATCTATTCATTTGTTTTTAGGAGTAGGTTATTTAGTTTTGAATTAGTTTTTTAATTCTGTGTTTCCACAGCTCTTAACTGAATGTTGATTTATTACATTCTCATAAAAACAATACATTAAATATAGTTGTACTTTCCACATAACAACGATTAGGGAAGCAGTGCACCAATGATCTGGAAAAAAAATTTTTGGCTCTATCTTTGTACAAGAAAATGAGTGTGAATTATTATGGCATTAAAACATAAAATATATTTATACTATACAATACAAAACCATACATCTATTTTATGCATTTCTGAGTTTCTAAACTTTTCTAAAGCCAGTTATCTCCTGGTTTTCATGTGTCATCTGCAGCTTCCACAAAACTCCCTCAAAATTCTCATTTAGTTTCTTTTGCCAACTCATGATATATTGAGACTGTAATGGGGAAAATCATTATGTGGAAGGGATAACTGTATTTCTGCTCCTCTGAATTCAGTTTTGAGGATTGTATGCCTAATTTGTTATGTAGGTACCATGTATCTGTGAGAAAAAGGTATATTTCTTTCTACTCTCAATAAATTTTCACCAGAGATCTATGATATTTTACTTTTCTAAAATCCCATTCATCTCCTTAGCTGCAATCTTATTTACCCTTATGGTAACATTTCTTTTTTAAAAATTTTATTTAAAGTTGCAAGTTGAATTCCCACTTGAGTATAGTTTTACTCTTTAGGTCTTCATAAAATTCACCTAACATTTCTGTTATGCATTCAGATAGTATATTTGGTGCATATATATTTAGTGTTGATGTTCATTTCATTGATGGTAGCTTTAAAATATTTATTTATTTTTCGTTTTCAACATTTCCACAAGATTTTGAGTTACAATTTTTTCTCCCTGTCTTTTCCCTACCCCCACCTCAAAACAGCAAGCCTACTGAATACCCCTTCTCCCAATATGTTCTATCTTATATCCTTCACTATAACTTCCCTAACTTTCTAGTAGGGTGAAATGGATTCCTCTATCCAAGTGCCTGGATATCTTATTTCCCAGTTGCATGTAAAAACATTTTTGTAAACATTTGTTTTTAAAACATTAACCTCTAGATCTTTTCCTTCTTCCCTCCTCACCCACCCCCCACTTGGAAGATAAGCAATTCAATATAGGTTGTACATGTGTAGTTACATGAATCATTTCCATAGGAGTAATATTGTGAAAGACTAACAATATTACCCTGCATACTATGCTGCCTCCCACTTATTCTGTTTTCTCTTTGCCCCTATCCAGTTTCAAAAATGTTTGTTTGTAACTACCCTCTCCACTAATCTGCCATCCCTTCTATCATCCCTACTCTTCTCTGCTACCCAACAATTCCTACAGGGTAAAATACCCAATTGAATGTATATGATATTCCCTCCTTAAGCTAAATTCAATGAGAATCAGGTTGCTCCATTCCCTTTCACCTTCCTGCTCCTTCCTTCCATTGTAACAGTTTTCTCTTGCCCCTTGTATATGAGATAATTTACCCTAATCTATCTCTCCTTTTCTCCTTTTCCCAATAAATTCCTCTCACCTCTTAATCTGATTTTTAAAAATATCATCCCTTCATATTCAGCTTATACTGTGCCCATTGTCTACCTATAGATGAACATACATATGTTCACATTCACACACATATTAGATAGATAGATAGGTATAGATATAGATATAGATATATTCATATAAACATATATTCCCTTCAACTATCCCCATACTGAGAAAGTTTTATGAGTTACTATTATCATTTTTACATGTAAGAATATAAATAGTTCAACTTTGATAAGTTCCTTATGATTTCATTTTCCTGTTTACTTTCTCCTGCTTCTTGTACTTGAAAATCAAAATTTTCTGTTCAGCTCTGTTGTTTTTCTTAATCAATAATGCTTGAAAATCCTCTATTTATTTGAACAACCATATTTTCCCCTGTAGCATTATACTCAGTTTTGCTGTGTAGGTGATTCTTGGTTTTAGTCCTAGCTCCTTTGACCTCCAGAATATCATATTCCAAGGTCTTTGATCCCTTAATGTAGAAGCTGCTAGGTCTTTTGTTATCCTGAATGTTTTTCCACAATATTCAAATTGTATTTTCTCCTTGATCTGGGAACTCTGGAATTTGGCTATAATATTTCTAGAAATTTTCTTTTTGGGATCTTTTTAAAGAGGCAATTGGTGAATTCTATAGATTTGTATTTTGCCCTCTGGTTCAAGAATATCAGAGCAATTTTGCTTGATAATTTCTTGAAAAATGGTGTCTAGTCTCTTTTTCTGATCTTGGCTTTCAGTTAGTCCAATAATTTTTAAGTTATCTCTCCTGGATATATTTTCCATGTCAGTGGTTTTTCCAGCGAGATATTTCACATTACCTTCTACTTTTCATTTGTTTGGATCTGTTTTTTTATCTTGATTTCTCATAAAATCATTATCTTGCATTGTCTCCCATCTAATTGTGAAGGGATAATTCTCTTCAGTGAGTTTTTGAAATTCCTTTTCCATCTGGCCAATTTGAGTTTTTAGGTATTCTTCTCCTCACTGGCTTTTTGGGCCTCTTTTGTTATTTGAGTTAATTTGTTCTTTAAGGTGTTATTTTCTTCAGTGTATTTTTGGTCTCTTTTAGCAGGCTGTTGACTCACTTTTCATGATTATCTTGGATTATTCTCATTTCTCTTCCCATTTTTTCCTCCACTTCTTTAACCTGATTTTCAAAATCCTTCTGGAGCTCCTCCATGGCCTCTAACCAATTCATATTTTTTGGGGAAGCTTTGGATGCAGGAGTTCTGACTTTGCTGTCTTCCTCCCACTCCATGCCTTGATCCTTTTTGTTCCCCCAAAAGGATTCTATGGTTTGTGTGTGCTTCCTAAGCTTGTTCATATTGCCAGTCAATTAGTTGATTTTTTAACTCTTCGCCACAGTAGAACTCTGCTTTCAGAATGGAGAGAGCTTTGATCCCAAATCACTAAAGTTTTCACATCTTCCAGAGCTATTAGAAGGCCCCCAATCTATGGCCCCCATAAGCTCTGCCTCACTGGCCACACACTCCAGGACCCCCACCCAAGACCAAGATCCAGATCTAAGCAAGTTAAAGCAAATGTGTTTACCCGCTGAATGGTAGCTTGGTCCTTCCACAATCTGCAGGCCAAGAGCTCCTGATGCATCCATGCCAAGGTGGCTGCAGAGCCACTCTACCTCCACTTCTTATCATGCTCAGGGGCAGGGGCTGGACCAGACTCTTATGTTCCCCCCTGTTCAAATAGAGTTCCACATTGACCTTTTTCTTTGTCTTAGACGTTTATGAGTTGGGAAGTCTGGAAACCACCACAGCTGCTGGTGATTCACTCTCCTGAAGTATGCTTTGGCTGTCATTTGTCAGGGCTACCTCGGACCAGAACCATGGTGCTCCCACTGTGCTGTGTTCAGCTCTCAGATCATTGTCATAGACCCTTCCTATCTGCCTGTCAAGCTTCCTTCAGTGGGAGATTTGTTTCTCTTTGTCACTTTTTGGATTCTGTAGCTATAAAGTTTCTTTAGAGTCATTTTTACCTGTATTGGAATTATTGGAGTGGGAGCTCATGTCAAGTTTGTGCTTTTATTCTGTCATCTTGGCTCCACATTCTGATGGTAGCTTTTTAAACACAATTTAGTTTCTCGCTTATCTCTTTTAATTTGTTGAATTTTTGCTTTTACTTTGAAATTATAGTTGCTACCCATGCTTTTTTTTAACTTCAGCTGAAGCATAATAGATTCTGCTACAGTGTCTTACTTTTTCACTCCGTGTGTCTCTCTGCTATGCGAGTTCATCTCGTTCACATTCAAAGTTGTTATTACTATGTATTTTCCTCCATTTTATTTTCCCCCTGAATCTTCTCTCTTCTTTCACCCTGTCCCTTCTCAAAAGTAGTTTGCTTCTGATCATGACCCCACCAAATACACCCCCCTTCTATCATGCCTTTATTCACTTGTCACTTTACCTCCTACTTCTTTGTAGAATAATATCAATTTCTATACACAAGTAATTAGGTATCTTATTCCCCTTGGGTCAATTTTGATAAGAGCAATGTTCAATAACTTCCCTCCCATATTCCCTCCCACTATAAAAATCATGCTGTGCCCCTTTCATGTAAGATAATTTGCATCATTCTACCTCTTCCAACCTCCTTCTTTTAGTGCATCCATCTTTCTCAAAGTCAATTTATACTCATGCCCTCTCTCTATTATACATTTCTAATCATCCTAATAATTAGGAAATTCTTATGAATTATGGGTATCATGCTCCCATGTGGGAAATTAGACAGTTTAACCTTATTGAATCCCTTATGTTTTCTCTTTTATGATTACTTTTTAAGCTTCTCTTGAACATTGTATGTAAAAGTAAGATTTTCTATTCAATCCTGGTTTTTCATCAAAATGCCTGCAAGTCTTCTATTTCTTTAAGTGTTATTTTTTTACCTGAAGGATTAAACTCAGTTTTGTTAAGTATGTGATATGTTTATTGTAAGCCATGCTCCTTTGCTTTATTTTTTTATTAGCTGCATATATCACGATAGTATCCTCTGGAAAAAGGTGGTGCACAGCATTTTACTGTCCAGCTCTTGAGACCCAGCTATGTACCAGCTGGGGAAATGGTATCCTTCTAGATGGAGAACTAATTGATGTCTCTTGTCATAACATCTCAGATGCCAGTAGCCAAAAGGGGTGTTACCATGTGCTGTACATCAGACTCAGTCACATCCATTGCTGCAAATTCGAATCCAAAGTGAATACGAACCAAACTTCAGCAACACCAGGAAGGTGAACAGAGGGTTCCTTATACACTCATATAAGTTAGAAGCCAAAGGTGGCACAGACAGACCCTTGAAGGGGCTCATGGAAAATCCAGAGCTGCTTGCAATGACAGGGAGCAACTCTCTGTGCCAGACACTGGCATTTTGGATTCCAGAGACTTAAATAGAGAATATTGATCTAGGGTTAGGTGCAGAAATTCATCTGAAAACCCAGGTTGATAGGCTCTCTAGCAAAACTTGAGACTGAAACAGTGATGAGGTATAATTTTGCTGGTGATGGACAGACAGGAGCATCATGGGCAGACAATATCATGGCACAGGAATCCTCAGAAGAAAGTGTGTCAGAGATCCAGGGACAAAGGGATGGGATAGAAGATGATGAGTGGGATGACTGAGAGTAGCAGGAAGTGAAACATCTTTCTGGTGGCTGATATCAGCAAGAAACTTCTTTTCAATCCCTCCACCCTAATTTCATCTTTGATGCTTCTTATGGAACAGTAGAAGTAGGAGGTGAAGATGTTATCAAGTCATCTTAGCAGGTGGTAAGAATATACTTCAGGCTGGCCCACCTCTGCTAAAATCCTATTGGGACTGAACAAATCCATTCATTTTGTCTCCTGGAGGACCTGGGCTCAAGACCCATTCTTCTTAGATTTTCCCCATGTTTAGTTCTTGTCCAGGGAAGGGTCGCCATGTTCTTAGTAAGGTGGCTTAAGAGTCTTCTTGGGGTGTGTGCCAGATATCTCCAAGATGAATTGGAATTATTTATAGTTACATGTGGAGGAAACCAAAGTGATTCACTCAGTTCAGACACAGTGGCTCATGGGAACAAGTTGGTGAATTCCCTGTTGGTCATTTTTGCTTTAACTTCCTGCATGAGCCCCTGAAAAACTGAAGTTGGACATAAATTCCTCTCTACTTCCTCTTTGTGCCCCTTCCCTATGGCCTTGCACAGATTCATATGCTATCTCCCACAGCCCCATATACCTCCTACGTCTCTTGGCAATTGCAGCAATATTTCCATTTAAACCATAGCCTTCATCCCCAATTTCACACTCCACTAATTGTCCCCTTACCAAGGTTGGCAATTTTAATTTCCATCTACTGATTCCAAGATGCCTTGGATTTGGCTAACACTAACTGGGAAATTGATAGGGAAAGGTGAGTTTAATTGTTCCATAGCTCTAAAATTAACACCACCACTCCAGAATGTTTTGTTTTTTAATGTAACTTATGAGTCTTTTATACCACAAGCTAATTTTATCACCAATTTTGGTTAACTAGTAAATTTCTGGGGTGGGAGAAAACACAAATTATTTTAAATTTATGGAATAAAAAAGTATGTCCAAACATAATATAACAATAAAAAGAATAATATGAAACTGTAAATCTACTATTTATGAGGTGCTTTTAAAAATATATAACAAAGATATCATGAATTTTTCTTTTTGTTTGCTTTCCTCCCTTGCCTTAGAGATAATCACTATTAGCCACAAATAGGCATGTGTATACATATATGTACATGACATACATGTATGTGTGTTTTGTGTTATATATGCATATATACATGTATTTATATATTTTTGCGTATGTAAATTATTCTATACATAATTTCATTTATCTACAGTTTCTCTAGATACAATTAGTGCCTTTCTTCATATGTTCTTTATTGTTAATTTGGGTATTTATAATATTCAAAATGACTTATTCACTCAAAGTTGTTATCAAACAATATTGCTATTACTGTATACAATGTTCTCTTGGTTCAGTTCATTTCACTCTTTATGTTTTGTGAAAATCTATTGTTTTTCTAAGATCATTGAGCTAATGTTTTATGGCAGTTTAAATCCATTACAATCATATACCACAACTTGTTCAGCCATTCCCCAATTGATAGAAATCCTCCCAGTCTCCACTTCTTTGCCGCATTGAAGAGAGCTGCTATAAACATTTTAGAACATAGAAGTCTTTTTTTCCTTTTCCTGTCCAAACCCTCAGATCCTTAAAAAGACGCTTCTAAATATTCTGTTATCCTGTGACTCCACGATATCTGGGGTGTTTCTAACTTGTTGCAAAATTTTCTCCTTGAACTTGGAGCTCCCAAATTTGTTGATAATATTCCTGGGAACTTTCACTTTGGAAATTCTTTGAGGAAGTCATCAGTGTATTATTTTAATTTCTATTTTACTCTCTGATTCTCAGGTATCAAGGAAGTTTTCCTTGATAATTTCTTGAAGTATGATATCTAGGCTCTTTTTCTTAAATTATTGATTTCAGGTAGTTAAATAATTCTTAAATTTCAATCACTGATCTATTTTCCATGTCTGTTGTTCCTATCAGAAAATTCCCCTTTTCCTATTTTTTTCATTCTTTTGATTGTTTTACTGTTTCTTTATATCTTACGTAATTGTTAGCTTCCAATTGTCCAATTCTTATTTTTAAGAAGGAGCAGCTAGGTGGCACAGTAGATTGAGTTCCAGGTCTGGAGTCAAGAAGGTTCATTTCCTTGAGGTTAAATCCACCTTTACTTACCACTTTTGTAACCTTAAACAAGTCTTTCCCTCAGTTTCCTCTTCTATAAAATAAGCTGGAGAAGGAAATGCCAAACTACTCTAGAATCTTTGAAAACTCCAAATGGTATCATGAAGAGTCAGATATAAATGAAAATAAATGAACATAAATTTTAAGGAATTATTTTCGTTGGTGAGATTTTGTATCTTTTCCATGTGGTAAATCCTATTTTTCCATATTTTTTTTCATTTGGTCTTTCTTGTTTTAGAAATTATTATTTTATTTTATATTTTTTGCCTCTTTTACCTGGCTGTTGACTTCATAATTTTCTTGCTTCACATTCATTTCTTGTTCTAATTTTTCTTCTCACTTATTTTATTTTAAAGATTCTTTCTGAACTCTTCTGGGAATTATTTTTTGGGGCATGTGGTCAACTCACATATTTTTTTTTTGAGGATTTTCATGGAGCCCTTTTGGCATTGTTTTCTTTTATTGAGTTGGTGTTTTGCTTTTTTCTGTCACCATAGTAGTTTCCATAATCAGACTATGTTCTTGTCATTTGCTTATTTTCCACTTTATTTCTTGACTAATAACTTTATGTTAAAATTGACCTCTGTACCAGTGGTGGAGGGGGCACTGTTCTGTGCTTCAGTGATTTTGTGGGGTTTTTTTTTGCAGAGTTGTTTCTGAGGATCTGTAAGTTTTTGGTGCTCTGAAAGTGTTGTGACCTAGGGAGAAGCATGGTCATTGCTCTTTTCATCTTTGCTCTGATCTGTGAGTGACCACAAATGATGTTTTTCTCCTTAAGATTGTGACCAGGAGCCCTGCTCCTGTTCATGTTCTTCTTTGCTTTGGGACTATGGCCAACAACTTTATATGGGCAATACAACCAGGTCCTGTACCAGGTGCCAGCTAAAGGTACCTTGTAATCTCCTTCTGACCAATAATCTGATCTTTTTACCGTATGTGGGAGGAGAGTTCTGGAAAATTTCATTATTGCCAAGTTGGTCACCACCATGATCTGCTACTGGCTTGCCAGCTTGGCCTATGATTAACTACACTTCGCTTTCACCCCAGTAAGAAAGACTTTCCTTCCTAACTTATAAGTTTCTTTGACTGGAAAATTTTTCTTCCCCATTGTTTTGTTTATTCTATCACTCCAGGCACGATCTATCTATTCTATCACTCAAGGGAATTCATCTGAGATCCCGTCTTTACCTTGTTATGCTGGCTCTACCAGTAGGTATAAGCTTATATTCTAATGAGAGAAATAACATAAACGGTGAGGTAGAGTTAGGTAGAAGTAGGGGTAGAGATAACGTAAATGTGTATACATAGTTGCATGGTTTATAAATGGACAAGAAGTAAGATGGTGACCTGGATCCAGATAAGATAAAGTGAAACTCCTCCTTATGACTTGAGGGACCCATGGACAAAGGGTGAAGTTACAATGAATATTGTAAGCTGCATCATATGTGACCCTACTACATCATATAGTAAATCTTTAATAAAATGAAGATCTTCCTATAGATTTTTGGGCATTGAATTCTGTAAAGCCAATCATAAGCAATTCTCCTGAGTCCTGAGGCTGTGAATGACTATAAGGTTATAATCACATAGTATAGTGAACTCTGTATTTGTTCAGCAATAAACTAAAGCAAAACAATCAAGAAACTAAAGCACAACAGTCAAAAAAATATAACATAACATAAAGTTGGCCACATAGTCTTAAACAAAGCATATCATTCAGTAAATCTCCTCAATCAATATAAAGTACACATCTAAAGTCTTCTTTCATCTTGATTAAAGTTGGGCTTCCAATCATCTTTAAGCCAATCATCATTAAGGGATAGTGGAAAGTACAAAGGCCATCCACCCCTAGGTTGCAGTAAGTTACATCATTAGTCAGTAATGAGGGCCAAGTAAATTTCTCTTTTGCCTAGACTCAAGGCTGACTTCCAAACATCATGGCTCATCTTCCATGTTCCCAGATCTTTCCTGGAGTAGGGAGCTCTCTATTATTTTTCCATATCACAGTTCACAGGGACTGCTCCACTCCCAAGGTCTTCACAGTTTCTATTTCTAGAAAAACAAAGCTCCATATGGCTATGACAATATTTTCACATATTTCCAGCACTATCTCAATTCACTTTCTATATGAGAAATCAGCACAAATCAACAGGCAGAGTGCTCCTGTTTGACTAACAACATTGAACAAAGTGCTTCTGTCTCACAAAGTAACACAGTTCAACAGATAGCATGCTTATGTTTGACAGAACAAAAGACAGGGTGTCAGCATCTCAGACATTCTCTCTCTTATCAGTGCTTGGTTCTGTCTTAAGCTCAAACTTTTATCTGCTCTGCTCCTTTCTGTTCCACCCTTCCTGTTCCACTCTTTTGGCAAACTCCTCCCACTGTGGACTCCATGTGATGACATTATGCCTACTAAGGGCAGGGAATGTCTCCAAGGTTTCTCAAGCTTATTAAGAGCAACACAATGCATACTGTTCCCAATAAAGACTTGACAAAATTAAAGGAAAGACTCAAAGTCACTTGAATAATTGAAACAAGGAGCAAAGTACTACTTTGCTTGACATTACAAATAGCTGTCTATAATAGAGGATGCTGTTTTTCACTGTCACCACATGAATAGCTCATTATTTCATACACATTTCTTGATATCCTTTCCATTAGCTATGTTTTAAAATTTTTTATTGACTTGTTTGTTTACTTTTAGTTTACAAATATTCACTTCCAGAACCACATGAGTGTCAGATTTTTATCCCCTTCCTCACCAACCCCCAACCCTGGCTTGGTGGAATACAATCATATTTATGATCTGCAAACTCTTTCACATTGTACAATAGTTTGGTTGTATACGTGTTATAGCCAATGGAGTGAACAATGAGAAAAGAGAAACAAAAACCAAACGTAGAAAAGAGTGATAGAAAGCATTACTTCAGTCTCCATTTAAGCTCTAGTCTTTCTGGATCTTTCTCTGAATGTAGACATTTCCTTTGGTCCTAAGACTTGTAGATTTGTCTTTTAACTCTGCGTTGCTGAGAGGAGTTCAGTTTTTCAAAGTTGGTCCTCACACATATGATATATCTGTGACTGTGTACAGTTTTTTCCTAGTTCTGTTCCTCTCACTTAGCATCAATTTGTATAAGCCTCTCCAAGTAATTATGAAGTCCATCTCCTTCCCATTTCTTATTTCACAATAATATTCCATCACATTCATATATCATAACTTGTTCAACCATTCCCCAATTGATGGGCATCCCTGAAATTTTCAGTTTTTTGCCACTGCAAAAAGAGCTGCAATAAATATTTTTGTACATATGGGACCTTTTCCCACTTCTATGATCTCTTTGGGATACAACTCCCAAAGTGGAATTACTGGGTCAAAGCATATGCAATTATTTATAGCCCTTTGGGCATAGTTCTAGACTGCCCTCCAGAATGGTTGTATCTGTTCACAGCTCCAAAAACAATGCATTAGAGTTCCAATTTTTCCACATCCTCTCCAGCACTTATCATTTTCCTGATTTGTCATCTTAGCCAAATTGACTGGTGACATGTGGTACCTCAAAGTTGTTTTGATTTGCATTTCAAGAATCAATAGTGATTTGGAGCATTTTTCCATATGCTTAAAGATATCTTTAATTTCTATCTCTGTAAATTGCCTGTTCATACCCTTTGACCACTTATCAATTGGGGAATGACTGGAATTCTTGTAAATTTTATTTAATTCCCTGTATATTTTAGAAATGAGGCCTTTATCAGAGACACTGGTTGTAAATATTCTTTCCCAACTTCCCACTTCTCTCTTAATCTTGGTTTCATTGGTTTTATTTGTACAGAAACTTTTCAATTTGATGTAATCAAGATGATCGGTTTTGCATTTTATAATGCTCTCCAACTCTTCTTTGGTCATAAAGTCTTCCCTACTCCATAAATCTGACAGGTAAACTATTCCTTGCTTCTCCAGATTATATCAGCCTTTATATCTAGATCATGCATCCACTTAGACTTGACTTTGGTGTGTGGCATTAGACAATTGTCTATGCCCGGTTTCTGCCATACTATATTCCAGTTTTCCCAGGAGTTTTTGTCAAAGAGTGAATTCTTAGCCCAGAAACTGGGGTCTTTGGGCTTATCAAACAGTATATTATTATAATAATTGACTACTGAGTCTTTTGTACCCAACCTATTCCATTGATCCACTATTCTATTACTTAGCTAGTACCAGGCAGTTTTGAGGACTACTGCTTTATAAAAGAGATTAAGCTAGGCAACCTTAACTGACATTTCTTTTCATTAATTGCCTTGATATACTGGATTTTTGGTTCTTCCATATGAATTTTGTCACTATTTTTTCTAGTTCTATAAAGCACTTTTTTGGTAGATTGATTGGTATGGCACTAAATATGTAATTTAATTTAGGTAAAATTGTCATTTTTATTATATTAGCTCTACCCAGCCATGAGAAATTGATGTTTTTCCAATTAGTGTGATCTGATTTTATTTGTGTGAAAAGTGTTTTGTAGTTGTGTTCATAAAGGTACTGGGTTTTTTTTGGTAGGTAGATACCCAAATATTTTATAATGTCTACAGAATCTTTAAATGGCATTTCTCTTACTATCTCTTGCTGTTGGGCTTCATTGGAAATATATAGAAATGCTGAGGATTTATGTGGGTTTATTTTATATCTTGCTACTTTGCTAAACTTTTTTATTGTCTCAGGAAGTTTTTTACTTGATTCTCTAGGATTCTCCAAGTATATCATCATGTCATCTGCAAAGAGTTATAATTTAGTCTCTTCTTTGCCTACTTTGATTCCTTTGATTTCTTTTTTCTTCTCTAATTACTACTGATAACGTTTCTAGTACTAGATTGAATAAGAAGGGTGATAGTGGACATCCTTGTTTCTCCCCTGATCTTATTGGAAATGCTTCTAGTTTATCCCCATTGCATAGAATGCTTGATGATGGCTTTAAGTAGTTGCTACCTATTATTCTAAGGAAAACAACATTTATTCCTGTACTTTCTAGTGTTTTTAATAGGAATGGATGTTGTATTTTGTCAAAGGCTTTTTCTGCATCTATGGAAACAATCATATGGTTTCTGCTAGTTTTATTGTTGATATGATCAATGATACTGATGGTTTTCCTAATATTGAACCATCTTTGCATTCCTGGAATAAATACAACCTGGTCAAAATGTATTATTCTAGTTATAAGTTGCTGTAGTCTTTTTGCTAA
>CM053594.1:277400744-277424070 GCA_028646575.1 Pseudocheirus occidentalis | reverse complement strand
AGCAAAGTCCCATCCTGTTCATATCTGCAGTCAGCCACTCAGGAACCAATTCCAAGATATGTCTTTTCTCTGAAATTCTCCTGCTTATAAAAACTGGCCTTCTCCCAAGTCAACATGGTTCAGGGGAGTGTCTCAGCCAATAGCATTCTTCCAAGTCACAGGGAAATTAACACCTTCTCACCAATGGACAGAGTTCTGGGAATTCACACCTTATCACCAATGGGCAGAGTTCTATACTTAACACTAGGTTACTAGGATCTACTTAACATCTGATCAAACAAATTAATTACCATTACAACCACTTACCCTACCAGGAAACATTTTTGAAAAGGGACAGGGTAAAAGGAGAAAACAGAATAAATGGGGAGTGGAATAGGATGACCCTGGCCTGTTCTGGGATTTTCCAGTTCCCCCTTATCCCATGTTCTTCCACACAATTTTGGAAAGAAATGAGTATCCCTGCTGTTCTGAGGGACACCTGAGTCACCAGAAGATTGCACCCCTATACCCTCACACCATATTCCAAAATTAGCCCTGAACTATAGAAGTGACCGATAGCTGTTCTTTTGCTTCTGTACATTATGCTTCTGTTAGCTCCCCTCCCTGACTGTAGTTTTGTGGTTTTGGCCTATAAAATCAAGTCTGTAAATGCCAAAGATCACTGCCTGATTTGAGTATACACTCCAGGTAGTCACAGGCCTGATCAATAAATCCACACCTAAATTTACCTTGAACCCAGGTCTTGGCTTGCTCTTATTCTCTGCACAACAGTATAACCTATATTGAATTGCTTGTCTTCCCAATGGGTGGTGGGAGCAGTTAGGAGGGAAGAAAGGAGAGAATATGGAACCCAAAGTTTTAGAAACAAATGTTTAAAAAATTGCTTTTACCTACAACTGGGAAATAAGATATACAGGCAATGTGGTATAAAAATCCATTTTTCTGTACAAGAAAGTAAGAGGGGTTATATGCATGGATATAAGAAAGGTCATACTAGGAGAAGGAGTAATCATTATGCTTGCTGTCTTACGGTAGGGATGGGGAAGAAATGGGGAGAAAATTTGTAACTCAAAATCTTGTGGAAATGAATATTGAAAACTAAAGTGTAATTTTTTTACAGAAGAACTTCTGAGGGCCAAGAATGACTTCCCCATTCCAGTTCTTCATTCTAGTGTCCTACGCTCAATCTTGAGGCTATCTGAATGAAATAGTTAGCTAAAACTTCT
This sequence comes from Pseudocheirus occidentalis, assembly GCA_028646575.1. Taxonomy (NCBI): domain Eukaryota; kingdom Metazoa; phylum Chordata; class Mammalia; order Diprotodontia; family Pseudocheiridae; genus Pseudocheirus; species Pseudocheirus occidentalis. The sequence continues at coordinate 277,422,844 of CM053594.1, read as the reverse complement.
ATTTTCCTCTTCTCAATTCCATGAAGATAAATCAACCAGAAACTAATTTAAATCATCCTTAAATTCATATATACATACATAGAGATAAGATAAAGAGGAAAATTGGACTGTAGCCCCACCAAGCAAGTTATACCCTTGTGCAGAAAATAAAAAATTCTTCATCCAAGCATTTCTCATATATTTGTGTCGTTCCCCAGTGTAGTGGCTACTTCCTGACATGAGACAGCTGCATTACTTGTCTCTTTTCATACCAAAGCCATATATTGTCCATACCTCATTTACATATCTTAAAGTACAGTTATAATATATTTCATAAATTGGATGAAAATGAAGTCTTTAGCATAATGATTTCTACGAACATCAGTAATAATAATTTGGTTTTTTGCTCATTTATTGGAGCCACTCTGATTGCATTAATGATCTGAATCTTGGCACATAAACTTGTATCTCAATTTATTCTTAAATTTAAATACTAAAAATAAAAACATTTAAAAAAACAAAAAAAAATCTATTTTGGTTCTTGAATAAAAACATGTTCATTATAATTAGGAAAAAACTGCTATGATTTTTTTAATTATACAGATAGATAAACATTGTGATGAGATTGTTGGCTCCAAAATTAAGTGGTAAAAGCTCTGTCAGCAGAAGATAATTTTCTTGTAGATGTAGATTTGTTCAGCTACATAAACTTGAACTACACAATGCTTCCATTGGCTTCTTAAATATTTATCACTTAAAAAACCAGAAAAGCCAAGCCCTGATGCGGGCTTCCTACCCTACTTCTTTATTTTGCCCACAAAGATTTCTCTGCCTTCATAACACATGTTACTACCTCAAATAACTGAAGGGAAAGGGGGTAGGGACCCACTCATGATCAGAGAATCAATAAGATTTCATTTAGGAATTAGCAGCAAGTAACTTCAGAATACTAAGGATTGTAAGAATAGTAAATGAAAAAGGATTCTTGAATGGAATGAAAAATTTGACTAAGTGTCCCCTGAAGAGTTTTTCCAACTTGGAGATTCTATAATTCTGTTCTCAAGAACTACTTGTTTTTGTAATTTGTTGCTCTTGAAGGGAAAGATAGAAGGACAGTATATAACTTTGACATTTGGTCTGTCAACTTCATTTGCATGACTCACTTGGTTACCAGTAATGATTTTTCTTGGACTTGCCACACCTTACAACTTTTGGCTGGAGATTTCCTCTGGCAAAGCAACATCTATACTCTGTTTTAAAATAACCATTTAGTGAAACATTGTGGTGGTCACATATGGCCCCACTGAAAGCATAATAATTCCACACACATGAATACCACTGGTAAAGTTTGTGATAATATAGATCATAGAATCATAATTTCTTTTGGGAAGGGAGCACAGAGACCACATAGTTCATTTAACAGATGAGGAAAGATGAAATTCAAAGAAGGGATCTACTCAATGTCCCAGAGTCCATGTCAGAAATTGAATTTGAAATGAGATCATCTGAACTCCAAAGTCAATGTTCTTTGCATAGTATCACGATGGGTTCAAATATATGTTCAATTCAATAGACCCTCCCTTGATAGGAAATGTGAAAGTTCTTTCCTTAAGTTTAATTTTATACCAATTCCTCCTTCACTTAAAAAAAGTTTTAATATTACCTGAGAATCTGTTCTGAGAGAACTCCACCTAAAAAAGAATATGGTAGAATACTGGATTTGGACTAAGAGGATTTTGGTACAAATATTTGTTTAAGCTACTGTATTTTATCTTCTAAATTACATGTAAACAAAAATTTTAACATTCTTTTTTAAATTTTGAGTTAAAAATCTTCTTCTCTCTCCAGTTTCCTCCTTGAGAAGGCAAACAATTTTGATACAGATAATACATGTGCAGTTATGCAAAACACTTCTGTAACAGCTATGTTACAAAAGAAAACACATACTAAAAAAATAATAATAAAAGGTTTTTTAAAGGATGTTTCAATCTGCACTTCCATTTCAATTCTTTCCCTAGATGTAGAGGGCATTTTTCATCATAAATCATTTCAAATTGCCTTGGATCATTGTATGGTTGAGAATAAGTAAATCTTTCAAGGTTGATAATTGTCAATATTTCTATGACTATGTAAAATATTGTAATGGTAATTAATTTTAATTTTAAGACCCCTTTTTGTAATATCAAGTAATCAGGTACTTAGCCCTTAGTAACTAATCAAATTTCTGTGAAAGAAACAGAAGGTGTGTGAACTCTGTCTCCTATTGCTGACATAAGAGGAAGGTGTTGGCTGAAATGGGAAAGCAATGATGTGTGTGTGTATATAGGAAAAGCCCCAGGGAGAGACAGTCAGAATTTTCTCCTGACAAGGTCATCCTGGTTGAAGAAGCTGTTCTGATGGACAGGGAGGGAGAGAGAGAGAGAGAGAGAGAGAGAGAGTTTCTCTCAGCAGCTGGGCTACTTCTGCTGGACTGAGAACTGAGTCAAGATTTTCTTGAGACCAGAATGTGATGAAGGCTGAAATTGCTGCTGCCTGGAAGGCTGAGGTTGCTGCTACCTGGAGGGCTGATGAGGAAAGTCCCACCTAGGCTTCAGAAAACTATTTTGATTTTCAAAACCTGGGAGGAATGATTTTGGTTCCCAGGAGCCAGGTGAGACTTCTTCTGCATCCCAGGGTCAGCATGACTGCGATGCTAAGACTTTGTTTCTTTATGGCTTTGTTTAGACTTGAATCACAAGGAACAGAAATTGTTAAGGTTTTGCGATGGACTAGACCCTGTGAACTTCAGTGTGGTGCAAGAATTGCCCGGAGAACTGCACTAGGACCTGGGAGCTATCTGCCTCTGAATCCAGGTGAATGCTTGGTAGATTCATGTAACAGCTGGGACCATGTAAGGAGATCCAGAAAATCTGAGAAACCACTCCAATACAAGATAAATAAAAGAACTCTCCTTGGGTTTTGAATGCTGTAATGAAATTGAAGTTTACTAGAGACTTAGGGGTGGAGGGTTTGTGTATTTTCTATTGATTGTACTTATTGATTGATAATACTTAGTAATTGTGAATCTGAATAAGTGACTAATTGAGTTGACCAGTGGAGGGTTTATGTATTTTCTAATGATTGTATTTAGTGATTAATGATACTTAGTAACTGACTGCTAGATGAGTGACTGATGAAGTTAACCTAGTTGCCCCATGAGTGGAAGACTGAGTATTGTATTTTGAGAAGACTGAATGATTGAATAAGATGGCAAACCTCCTTAGGGATACTAGATGATCGTTGTTTTGTTCTTTGTTATAAATATTGTAACCACTTTGGTGAAAACCATATGGACATTTTAATGATAAGCTGTTATAAACATTATATTGTGATTTTCTGAAAATATTTTGCTTTGAGTTGTTATGGAATAAATAGAGTGTTCACTATACTATGCAATCAGAGCCTTAAAATCTGTTCACAGTAGCATTCTTCTGGAAAGTTTCTTATGCATGGCATTAAAAATGTTCTCTTGGTTTTCTTTGTTTCACTTTGCATCAGTTTATGTAAACCACCACAAGAAGAATGCATGCGTGCCTACATACATATATGTACATGTGTACATGCATATGCATAAGTGTGTACATAGATGTAAATAAATATATTCACATATAAAGGAATTCACACATGTGTAAATATATATCATTTTCCTTTTTCTTTATTCTCTGGAGTATGGAACTGGTAGTCTATTTTTTCAATCAAAACATTTTATATCTCTTTGGGTATAGTTCAATTTTTTTTCTATAAATTAGTTCACAGCTTCATCAGCAGTACCTGAGTGTCCTTATATTTATACAACCCTTCTAACATTTGTCATTTTCCTTTTCTCTCATATTATCCAAACTGATACATATGAGGTAGCACCTCAAAGTTGTTTTAAATTGCATTTCTCTACCCAATAGCTACTTTGAGCATTTTTTTCATTTGACTATACTTTGATTCCTTTGTCTCAAAACTGTCTGCTCATATCAATTGACCATTTATCAATTGAGGAATGACCTGTGTTATTCTAAATTTCACTCAGTTCTCTGCATATTTGAAAGATGAATCCTATATTAGAAGTACTTGCTGTAAATTTTTTTCAGGTTTTTAAAAAATTTTCTTTCCTTCTAATGTTGGCTGCATTCATTTCTTTTGTGCAAGTCCTTTTTATCCATTTCATATCTAATAATGCTTTTGATCTGTTTTTTCATCATAAATTCTTCCTTTATCCATAAATTTGACAGATAAACTATTCCATACTCCCCTTAATTTTCCCATGGTATATCCATTTATGTCTAAATCATGGACCCAGGGGCAGAGCCAAGATTGCAGGGTAGAAGCAGGAAAACTTCTCAGGTCCCCCCATAACCACCTCAAATACCTATAAAATATGACTCTAAACAAATTATTCCCTCAAAAATGCAGAGAAACAAAGCTCCCACTGAAGGCAGCCCAGCAGGTGGGACTGGAAGGGCCCATTGCAGTGTATTGGGAGCAGAAACCAGCCTGGTCTGAAACTCTGGCTTGGCCCCAGGGTGGGAAGGACAAGCTGTGGCTGGATCTTTCAGGAGAGCAGAGCAATGGCAGCTGTGGCAGGTTCCAGAATTATCAAGCCATATGAAACAAGGACAAAGTGAAAAGTCAGTGGAACTCAGCTAAATTTGGGAGAGAAAAGAGGGTCCTGTCCATCTGCCCCCAGGACAAGAAAGCAGTAGAAGTGGTGGCCCTGTAGCCACCTCCATGTGGCTTCTTCAGAGCTCTTGGCATACAAGTTGCAGGGGGGGCAAACAATCATTCAGAGGCTAAGTGCTCTTGCCTTAAACTGCCAGGATCAGGATCATGGTCTTGGGTGGTGGTCCTGAGGTATGTGAACAGTGAGCCAAAGCTAGTGGGGGCTGTGGAGACAGCAGCCTCATAATAGCTCTGGAAACCCCAGCAATCTGGGACAAAGCTCTCAGCTCTGGAAGCAGAGTTCCACAGAGTGAAAAAGTCAAGTAATTGGGTGGCAACATGAGAAGGCAAAGGAAGCAAAGTAAAACTAAAAATCTAAACCCAACTTTAGATTCCTTTTTTGGGGACAAAAAGGATCAAAGCATGGAACAGGAGGAAGACAACACAGTCAGAACTCCTGCACCACAAGCATCCAAGAAACATGTAGACTGCCTACAAGTCATAGATGAGCTTAAGAAGGATTTTGAAAACCAAATAAGAGAAGTGGAAGAAAAATTGGGAAGAGAAATGAGAATGATGCAAGAAAATCATGAAAAGAGAGTCAACAACATGACTGAAGAAAACAACATCTTAAAAAATCAACTAACGCACATGGAGAAAGAGACTCAAAAAGTCGATGAGGAGAAGAATGACTTAAAAAGTCAAATTTGCCATTTGGAAATAGAATCTCAAAAGCTTACTGAAGAGAAAAATTCCTTCAGAATTAATGACATACACTCTAAATTGGGTATCTTCCCCTATAGGAGAGTAGAGGGGATGGGAATGAAAGAGGAGATGATAGAGGGGAGGGCAGGTTGGGTGGGTGAGGGTTGTTAGAACCACACACTTCTGCAAAAGAACAGGGGAAAAGTAGAGAATAGAACAAGTAGGAGACTATGATAGGAAGGAAGGAAATATAGTCAGTCTTTCACAATATGTCCAGTGGGGACATTTTCTATGTAACTATATATGTTCAGCCTGTATTAAATTCCTTGTCTTTCCAGTGGGGGTGGGTGATGAGAGAGGTAGGGAAAGAATCTAGAATTCAAAGTTATAAAATAAAATATAATACCAATACTACTACTACTACTACTACTACTAATTATTATTATTATTTACATATTACTGGGAATTAAGATATACAGGCACTGGGGTAAGGAGATCTATCTTACCCCACAAGAAAGTCAGAGGAGTAATGGGGGAAGATATAGGAAAGAGCAGATTGGGGGAGGGGGTAAACATGGGATGGCTCTTTTGGAGTGGTGGGTAGCAGAAAGATGGGGAAAAATTTGTAACTCAAAATCTTGTGGAAATAAGTGATGTAAACTAAAAATAAAAGTTAATTGGAGAAAAGGAAATAGATCAGAAATATAAAAAAGAAAATGACATTAAAACTGTGACATGATTATCTTGAAAATTATTATTTTTTGTCCTCAGTTGTTTCTGGAAAAAAAATGTTACTTGATATGTGCTGAAAAGGAAAAAAAATAAGCAATGAATATAAAACCTAAAAAACTAAATAAATCATGGACACATTTTAATCTTATTTTGGTATATCATGTGAGATGTTGTTCTATACCTGGTTTCTGTCAAAAATTTTCCAGTTTTCCCCATACTTTTTTGTCAAGTAGTGAATTCCTTTCCCAAAAGCTTGAGTCTTTGGTTCATCAAATGCTAGATTACTATTGTCATCAACTACTGTGTATTGTGTACATAATCTCATCCATTGATGCACCTCCCTATTTCTTTGCCAATACCAGTTTGTTTTGTTCATCATGATATTGTAATAAATTTTGAGACCTGATATGACTAGGTCACTTTGCTTCACTTTTGTATTGATTGCCTTGATATTCTTAACTTTTTTTCTTCTAAATGAATATTTTTTATTTTTTCTAGTTGAATGAAATATTTATTGGTAGTTTGATAAGTATGACACTGAATAAGTAAATTAATTTAGATAGAAATTGTATTTCATTTTATTGGCTTTGCCAACCTATGAGCAATTAATGTTTTTTTTCAGTAGTTTAGATCTGACTTTATCTGAAAATAATGATTTGTAATCGTGTTTAGATAATTTCTGGATTTGTCTTAGCAGGTAGACTCTGAAGTATTTTATATTGTCAGTTGTTATTTTAAATGGAATTTTTCTTTCTACCTCTTGCTGCTGGACTTTGTCAGTAATGTATAGAAAGGTTGATGATTTATATTGGTTTACTTTATATCCTGCAACTTTGCTAAAGTTGTTAATTATTTAAACTGTTTTTAGTTCCTTCTCATAAGTATATCATCATATTGCCTGCAAAAGTGATAGTTTTATTTCCTTGTTGTCTATTCTAATTTCTTTTCATTTTCTTCATTTGTTGCTACAGCTAACATTTCTAGTACATCGAATAATAGTGGTAACATCTTTGCTTCACCTCTAATCTTACTAGAAAGGTTTCTAACATACTTCCATTACAGATACTGTTTGCTTATGCTTTAAGATAAATACTACTTATCATTTTAAGGAAAGCTCAAATTTATTCCTATGCTTTCTAATGTCTTTTTTAATAGAAATGATGGGTGTATTTTGTCAAAAAGATTTTTCTGCATATATTGAGATAATCATATAATTTTTGATATAGGTCTTGACCCTGTCACTCACTGCCTCTCTGACTTTGGGAAAGTTTATTTAGCTTCTCCACTTCTTAATTCCTCACCTGTAATATGAGGATGTTGGACTATTTATCTCTGAAGTCCCTCCCAACTCTAAGTCTATCACCTATGCTTGTCTTCATTTCTCTCTCCCAAGGTTACTAAGGAAATGGGAAAAGTAAGCCCCAAATTTCTACTCTACCAGATGTTTAAACTAAAAAAAATACTTGATGCCTGATTGAGGTATGCTTGTCTTACTTTCACTTTATTGAGCATATAGAAGTGGAAGTGAATAAAGCTTCTTTTAACAAATACACCTAGGAGTCTGTTACAAAACTGAATTCAAGAATTTTTTATGAAAAATATGGAAGGCTCTTTTTCAATGTCCTCCATTCTAGGCCCCTAAAGCACCCAGGAGGGGGGTGTATGACATCATGTACATCCTTTTGGAAAGCAATAAAAAAATGCTGCAGGGAGCATATTCTGAATATTTCTATACCTGGAAAGCTGCTTACTGTGGCATTCATGGGCCTGAGAACCAGAGAGCAAATTTGGTCACATGGCATTTTTACCACATGCCAGAAGGTAAAGACATCCTACAGGTTTCCCGCTCCCAGCTGTTTCAGCCTTGCGTCTGAGTGCCAGAGTGGAGTGATCTCAAGTGCTTTCCTTGTGGGTACACTTAGTACTCTGCTGTAGGCTTTTTAATTAACCAAAAATCATATAAAGGTTGCTCAATAAAAGAAGCCAAACAATATGAAAAAAAGAGGCAAAGGGGAGAGAGGGGAGGGGATACTGTGGGAAAGAATAAACCAAAATGCTTTTATTGGGTGACTAATACTCTGGGACTACCCCAAGGACTTTATGAGGAGATAAGGGGAAGAGAACAAAATCATCAGTGTGAAAACATTTTTGTTTTATTGCAAAGTATGTAGATGTATTTTAGAGTTATTCAAACTAGACAGGGCTTCATGCTATAAGGTCTTATCAATAAAACATGTATGTGTTTGATAATTACTACAAAGGTGCTGTACTTTCAACATAAATGGTACAGTGTGTTGGGAAGAATGATGTGTCTCTCAGTTTACTCAGGATTTTGCTTGGGGAGTTCTCCACAAAGTTAACTCAATTAAAATAGTTTCCTTTTATGACTATACATAATCAACAATCTTGCATGTTATGCTGCTCATCTCCAATTCATTCAAGTGTGTGTGTGAGTGTGTGTGTGTATACACACATGTGTGGCCACAATCACACACACACACACACACACACATATACATACATTATAAAGTGATTCCTAATTCTCTTTCCTCCATTGTTTGCCATGTGCTTCTCTTTCATTGTTTTCCGTTGTTCACTTTCCTATTGTTGTTACTCTGCCTGCAGTTTTCATTATGGTCTTGTTTATGAAATGAGTATTGTTTAAGAGGTTCACTTGACAGCATCTTGGATGGGATCTTTGGAGGAAAGATGCTATGAAACCCCAATAAATAAGTAAATAGGTCTCATTCTTTATTCATAGTCACGGTGTTTAAACACCAAGAGAATTATTATCCTCATCCATCTTACCTTTCATTGGTATTTGTATTCCATGCAATGAGTTTAGACAAATTTTAATACCAGCAAACAATCATTTCAATATCCAAATGGATCATAGTATAGTTTTCTCCCAGTTTCTCTAAGAAATTAGTAGTAGGGTTGCACCAGCTTGGTCTATATAACCAGTGGAATGTTTAAACAAAATGGTTCCCTTTAAGTTCCAAGATGTCAGCTCACAAATTTGGGTAATACCTTTACAGACTTGACCAGGTATTCGACAGAACTGGTTGAATCAACTACCTTTTTATGGATCATTGATTATCAGAATCTCGTTCTGACAAGGTTTAGCTTCTTTATGGACATTTGCATCTTGCCTACAACGAAGGAATTCCTCCACATTTTTCTTATATACAACTTAAGTCTAGAGTGACCAGTTTAATTTGTGTTTAATCTCTCTTGCTTATTTTTTTCCCCAAATTTCCTCTTAGTATTACGGCAACATTTTGTCCAATTGTGGCCATGTTCATATCCCTTCAGTCTGATGCCTCAGTTTCCTCTACTTTGGTCTTTTAGTGATAACAGCTACTATATGTGGTTCTCTTGTGTTTTCAGCACTAATCTCATAAAAAATATTTTAACACCTCACACAGTATGCTGGTAACCTTGAGCTTGTCAGTGCCAGATGACCATCATAGAAACTTCTGTGATGAGATAAGTTTGAAAAGTAAATACTACCCAGAATTGAAGCTTAGTAAATAAGGCATGCATCTCCTCCTTGGTTGGGCCAAAAAATAATCTATTGCAGTTGATTTTCCTATGCTTCCATAGCTTTGATTGGTTAATATTTGTTGTTCCTTCTGGATTATCCACAGTAAACTTATTCTCCCTCAACTTTTTTATTTGATTCCTCAGCCAGACTAATTTTGACTCTTGATAACTCATCCCAAGTGAGCAACTCATCTTAGTCTTTCAGTTTAAACCTTAATGTCCCAAGATATGGGTTCTAATGATTATATAGGTGCATGTGCATGCAAATCTACATTTTCAACTATGAGATCTTTCTATGGATATAGGCCCATATCTATAACTAATTGCTATACATTTATACTGCTATCACTGTGATTCAAAACTTCAGAGCCACTCCAAATCTCCAGTTGCCAAGTCCTATCTATATTCCTTTATAACATTGAAACATTTGAATTGTCTTTTTAAAGTTTCTTCTGCTAACTCTCAGTTCCAAGCCTATATCATCTCTCTTCTAGACTGTTGTAAAAAAATGAATTAATTTACCCCCCTCCCTAATTAGGTTTTCTCCATTTAAACTGCCTTTAAACTTTACTGAAAATATAGCTCACGTTACCTATTAAAATGAGATGTTGATTCACAGACCAAGTATGAATTTGTTGAATATGTACCTACTGTTTCTATTCACATGTTAATGTATATGTGTATGTATGTGTGTACATATATATATATGTGTGTATATATATATATATATATATATATATATATATATATATATATTCCTGTATACATATGCTTATATATCATCTCTGATATAATCAAATTAGTTTCCTTCTTTATTGATCATGGCATGAACATTTTACCTTGGTGCTTAATTCTCTTGTCTTTCTGGGAATGCCTTCTATTCCCTTCACTACTGGGGGAGCAACCCCATCTCTCCCCCTACTCCCACTGCTAAATTACATAGTATCTTCTCAACAGTAGGTAATCCCACTCTTCCAGGAGCCAAGATGGCAGAGTAAGAAGTAAGTTGCCCTCACTCTCTTTACTGACTTTGAAAAACTCAGACAATACCACCCCAGGAAAAAAATCCTGGAACAGCAGTCAGCAGAAAGATGCAATGCAGAAGTTTTTTAGTTCATGAGGCTAGAGGAATTTACAAGAAAGGTCCTTCTTGCTGTGAGTGAATGGAAGCATTACAGGATAGGAGTAATGCCAGTAAACCATTCACAAACCACACTTCAGCAAGCCAGCAAGAGATCCTGAGCCCCAGGGTTGTGGAGCTGGCAAGTGTCAACACAAAGACCTCTGTGTGCTTTCTCACAGCCAGGGAAATCAGTGAATAGAGAATGACCACTTGCAATGTAGATGGACATTCATCAATAGCTGAGCCTACCCATGCCCTAGCTCAGCCCCTGGGGAGGAGGATACCTCCAGAGACCAGAATACCCCTCACTGACACCTCACTCTGGGACGCAATTTGATGCAGCTTCAGTATAACCACAGGGAAATTCAAAAAGACCTCATCTGGTCAGAGCACACACCATCCACCACCAACAGACCAATTCAGCACCAGGTAAGCCACATCATTATATAACTTCCAGATGCCAGAACCTAAGACAGTTAATTTTAACACACAAAGTCAGCGCCAGGCTCCTAATCCCTAGCCCCTAGCACAAAAAAAAAACCATGGGACAGAGAACCCTGTGCCCCAGAAGCAGAAATCAACTTTAAAAGGAAGAAAAAGGCAAACATGATGAGCAAAATGCAACTTAGAAAAGGAAAGATGATAGATTCTTACTATGGGTAAAGGGAAGATCAAAACACAAGTTCAAAATTATACAGCATTATCACTATAGCGACATCTGAAACCTCAAAGGGGAATATGAATTGGTCTCAAGCCCCAAAAGTCTTCTTGGAAGAACTCAGGATGGATTTTAAAAGTCAAATTAGAGAAGGAGAAGCAACATTGAACAATTCCTTTAAAAACAAGTTTGACAAAATGGGAAAAAATCACTTATGTAAGCTCCTTAGAAAGTAAAATGATTCCTTTAATAACAAGTTTGACAAAATGTGAAAAAATAGCACTTATGTAAGCTCCTTAGAAAGTAAAATTGCGGTCATATGGAAAAGGTGGTACAAAACCTAACTGAGGAAAACAATTCACTAAGAATTAGAATTGGGCAAGTGGAAGCTCATTTCTCTATGAGGCACCAAGAATCAGTCAAACAAAATAAAAAAATAGAAGAAAGTGTAAAATATTTCACTGGAAAAAACAAGCCACCTTGAAAATAGATCCTGGAGAAATTACTGAACAATCGATTATTAGTCTACATGAAAGTCATGATGAAATAAAAAGTCTGGACACTATCTTCCAAGAAATCATCAAGGAAGACTGCCCTGAGGTCCTAACACTGGAGGGTAAAATAGTCATCAAAAGAATCCACTGATCACCTCCTGAAAGGGATGCCAAGTTGAAAGTACTGAGGAATATTGTAGCAAAATGTGAGCATTATCAGATCAAGGAGAAAATACTGTAAACAGTCACAAAGAAACAATGCAAATATTGGGGAACTACAGTCAGGATGACACAGAACCTTGTAGCTTCTACATTAAAAGATTGGAGGGATTGGAATATTACATTCCAAAAGGCAAAGGAGCTTGGTTTACATTCAAGGATCACCTATCCAGAAAAATTGAGCATAATCTTTCAGGCAGGGAGATGAATATTCAATGAAATAGGAGACTTCCAGACCTTCCTGATAAAAAGACCAGAGTTCATTGGAAAATGTAGTGCCAAATACAAGACTGAAGAGAGGTATAAGAAGGTAAACAGGAAAGAAAAATTCAATAAAGGCAAACTGTTTACATCCTTGCATGTGGAGATGATTATTGTAACTCTTGAGAATGTTTTTTATTATATTTTAAAAGGATATACGTGGAAAGTGAGGGTATAAATTGACTATGATGTGATGATAAAAAAAACCTAATTAAGGTTTGAAAAGAATTTTAATAGGAGAAGAGAAACAGAAGAGTCAGAAAAGGGTAAACTGCATCACATGATAAGGCACAAAACTTATTACTCTAGAGGGAAAGAAGGTAGGGAGATGATCATTGTTTGAATGTTACTTTCATCAGATTTAGTTCAAGGAGGAAATAACATACTCAGATACAGAAATCTAATTTGCCCTACAAGCAGTAGGAGGGGGAAAAGGGAAATATAAGAAAGGAAGACAGGGGTGGTGGTTAAAAACAAAACTCTTCTGAAAAAAGAAATGGAGATGAGAGAAATAAAAGCATAAATGGGTGTGGTGGTGGAAGAAGAAATAGGATAGACATAGTAAGTGTAACTGTGAATGTAAAAGGGATGAAGTCTCCCATAAAATCAATAGGAATATCAGAATGGATTAAAAGTCATTATCCTACAATATATTGTTTGCAGTAAACACATTTGAAACAAGGGATGCACACAGGGTAAAGGAAAAAAAAGCTGTAATAGAATATATTATGCTTCAGTTGAAGTAAAGGAAAAGCAGGAGTAGCAATCCTAATCTCAGACGAAGCAAAAGCAATAGTAGATCTAATTTTAAAAGATAAAGAATGAATTATATCCTTCTAAATGGCACCATTGACAATGAAGTAATATCATTAATAAACGTATATGCACCAAGTGTTATAGCATCCAAATTCTTGGAGGAGAAATTAAGGGAGTTACAGGAAGAAATGGACAGCAAATCTACTAGTGGGGGCCTTCAGCCTCCCCTCTGCAAACTTGATAAATCTAACATAAAAAAACTGAATTTAAGGAGGTAAATAGAATTTTAGAAATGCTAGATATAGCAGACCTTTTGAGAAAATTGAATGAGGATAGAAATGGATATACCTTTTTCTCAGTGGTACATGGCACATGCACAAAATTGACCATAAAAACCTCACCATCCAATGTAGAAAGCCAAAAATATTAAATACATCCTTTTTCTGATCATAATGCAATAAAAATTATATGTAATAAAGCACCATGGAAAGACAGTTTAAAACTGATTGGAAATTAAATAATTTAACTCTAAAGAATGAGTGAGTCAAACAATAAATCATAGAAACAATCAATAACTTCACTGAAGAAAATGAGACAACATACCAAAACATATGAAATGCAATCAAAGCAGTTCTTATTAGAAGTTTTATATCTCTGAATGCTTACATGAATAAAATAGAGGAAGAAGAGATCAATGAACTGGACATGGATCTGAAAAAGACAAATTAAAAATCCTCAATTAAATGCTGAAAACCAAAGGAGAGATTAATTAAATTGAAACTAAGAAAACTATTGAAGTGACAAATAAAACTAACAGCTGGTTTTGTGGGAAAATATTACTAGGATAAAGCTTTGGATAATTTGACTTTTAAAAAAGGAGGAAGAGGGAGCAGTTAGGTGGCTCAGTGAATAGAGCCCTGGTCCTGGAGTCAGGAGAACCTAGATCAAATCTGGCCTCAGACACTTGACACACTTACTAGCTGTATGACCTTGGGCAACTCACTTGACCCCAATTGCCTTGCCTTCAATCCTCCAAAAAATAAGAAAATCAAAATACCCGTATCAAAAATGAAAAGGGTGAATTCACCACCAACGAAGAGGAAATTAAAGCAATGATTGGAAACTATTTTGCTGACTATATGCCAAGGTACTTTACAGTCTTAGTGAAATGAATGAGTATTTACAAAAATATGATTCATTCAGATCAACAAAGAGGAAGTAAAATACTTAAATAACCCAATCTCAGAAAAAAATAAATTGAGCAAATCATCAAGGAACTCACTAGGAAAAAAAAATATATGGGTCCCATTAATTTGCAAATGAAATCTCTCAAACATTAAAGAACAATTAATTCCAATACTATATGGAATATTTTTGAAAATAGACAAAGAAATAGTCCTACTAAATTCATTTTTGACACAAAAATGTCACTGATACCTAAACTTGGAAGAGTCAAAAGAGAGAAAGGAAATTATAGGCAATTTTCCCTAATGAATAAGGATGCAAAAGTTTTAAATAAAATATTAGCAAAAAAATTCCAATAACTTGTCATGAGAATAATATACTTTGATCAGGTATGTAGATGATGACTGATTTTTGATAGACTTAGCCCTTCTCAGCAATTCAAGGACATAAAACATTTCCAAAGGACTTATGATGGAAAAAGACATCCACATCCAGGTAAGAAATATGGAGTCTCAATGCAAATTGGAGCATACTATTTTCTCTCATTTTTGTTTTGTTTTTTCTTTCTCATGGTTTCTCCCATTCATTCTAATTCTTCTATGCAAAATGATTAATGTGAAAATATATTTAAGAAGAATGTCTTGGGCAGGGGCAGGGGAGGGAGGTGGAAAAAATTTAAAATATATAGAAGTTAATCTTGAAAACTAAAAACAAACTAATTTATTGAAAAGCAAAAAAAAAAAAAGAATAGGAAGCCCCAGTTTTCAGGAAGTAAATTTATGAGTACTTGTCCACTCAAATTCATAGCTCATATAGTCTGGCCAATTTGTTTCCATTTAATAGTCCATATGAGGTGCTAAAACATTTAAAGCAAAAATTGTTAATGAAAATTAGCCAAGAATTTTGAATCCCATAATTGTAGGGCATGCTTATCCTTAGCTACATACACTATCAATGGGAAAGATGGACAGAGAATAAGCAAGAGTAGAGAAGGAATAAAAAAATAAAGAGAAAGGAGAGAAAAATAGTTACATGATTATATATTTAAAAGGAATAGCAAGTTGTACATAATATATTTGCAGTTTCATGTAAAAGCAAACTTTTTATTATTTTACCATGTTATGGAAATGCTTGTTCTACTTCATAAATTAAAAATAAAATAAATGCATATTTTTTAAGAAAAAGATGTGTGTCCAGAACACACACATGGAGGAGCATAATTACAGATAATTTATATGACTAGAACACATGAGTGAAGAAAGAAATTTTACCTCCAACTTTCCAGGCCTACAGATATTGTCACCATGTTGATTCTGTTAGTCTTGCTCCAAGCTGGTGTCATGCAGTAAGCAATCTCTCAGAGCTTTCTTATTTTTCCTCTGCCACATGCATTTCTTACATGCATGAAGATAGCATGTCCTGTCTCTGCCAAGTTAGGTGGTACTTACTGCTGGTCTTCACATTCCTTTTAATATTTCCCACACAGAGTTGGTAGGTGGCACTGATAGATCTGACTCCACCATGAATTTACAGAGCTTTTCTCTTTTTCCATGATCTAGTCTACTGTAGTATGTGAAATAATATTCCCATTTTATAGATGAAGAAACTGAGGTAAAGGAAACAGGAAACCAAGAAGTAATGAAACTCAGCCATGGCCATATAACTAGATTTCCCAAGCCTCCCTGTAATTTCATTATTCTATGATTCTAAGAATTTTGTTGATGGAAGAACTACTAACTTGGGGAAAGTTTCCATGTTTCTAATTTTTAATTCATTGATCCTTTGGTAAGCTTTCTAAGCAACACAATCTTTCATTACAAAATCCAGTTAACTTTTAAGCAAAAGCTTATACAGCCTGAGATCTATAAGGGAACTTAAAGGTTATCTTAGATTGCCAAATAATATTTCCTATCCTTAGTATTAGAAAAGCAAAAGGAAGAAAAATCCCCCATGGTTATTTTCCCCTAAAAGCAACCTGTTTTGAAAGACTGCCTGGGGAACGTTTATTTGAAATGGGCACAGAATGATCTTTGTTGTGATGAAGTTCAGAATTTTTCAGTGAATTTAAAGCATCATGTTGTCCTGGAGCTAGGACAATCCATACTTTTTTTTTCTTCTCTGACCTCAAAAGGGGTGTGCCTCTGCACCAAGATGAACCTTAGCCCATCTAAATGATCTGGATAATGGAAATCCTATTACAAAGGTCTATTTTTGTGCTTTCTTTTCTGAAATTCAAGTCCTATGTTCCAGAGAGATATATTATATATTGCTACATATTTAAATTGGTATAAATAAAATATCACACTGAAGGAGTTGAATAATTGGGATGCTTCATCTAATAACAGATATTTTCATGCCACTCCCCAATACAAAATAAAATAAAATTAAAGTATTGATAATGGTATTGGAGCTTTGTATACATACTTCATTTAAGTCCTTAGTTGTTCATAAGATCCTTCAGCATAACTACAGGTAGAATTTTTTTTAACTGCATCAGAGTGAGGTAAACAAGGTATAGCTAGAGAGAAACTATGTCAGGAAGAGAGAAAAATAACTCAACTTCTGTGCTATCATCACAGAGGAAGCAAGTCTTGGATACTGAAATTTTTATGATTCTGAAGAATTGATCACAATTGGGGAGGCTGGGAGATGTGAAAGCTAGGGGTGGGTTGCTGGAGGAAATGCACTTTAGAGCAATGCTAACTGGGTCTTCTAAATTTTTGCATCTTGGGAAAAATTCTTAGTTATGGTTCTATTCTTTGTTTTAATATATTTACATACCAAAAGGTTATAGCTTTTAGTGCTTCCCCTTTCACAATAAACAAATGGGACCATGTATCATTTTCAGAAATGTGAACGCACTTCTTGCATGCAACTCCGATCACATTATTCTCCACTTTAAAATCTTCCAATGACTATTGATCTTTCTGAAATGCAATTAAAACACTCTTTTTTTACCCTTTCAGAATCTTTGCCTCATTCTATGTATGCCTTTTCTATATATTTCCTATACTTTCAACATTATTTTTTCTTTCTCCACAATTCCAATAAGTCAACTCATTCCTATCAACTTGATCTGTATCTAAGGATTCTGTAAACTATCACTAAGTTCTTCTAGTCCAATTGCCCATCATAGACAGGCATATTTTTCAAGGCATCTCAGACAGTTGGGCACCCAACCTTTGGTAGAATGACGAAGAATCACTCTCTGACAAGGCAACCTATATAATGTAGAGAAAGCTCTAATTTTAGAAAATGTTTCCTTCCTTACAGTAGTAATTCCTTCATTGTATTATAGACTTAGGACTCAGAGGAACTCATTCACCTCAGCAGTCTCATTTTATACATATGGGATTAAAATCCAGAGAATTTAAATTGTTTGCTTAAGTATGTATATTTGTATATACATATAGTTATATACACACAAATGTATATGAGTATGTATACCTATCTATCCATATCCATGCACATATATACTTATACACACATACACACATGTGTATCTTTATACATATAAACCTATATATGTGTGTATATACATGTATACGTGTGTTTGTGTGTATGTATGTGATTACATAGCTGTGTGCTTACATATATATGCATGTTTACACACATATATGCATGCATAGATGTACTTATACACATACATATAAATGCATCTACATATATACTATATATGCATATGCATATGTATGAACTCATAAAATATATAAACACATACTGTATGTATGTATGTGTGTGTATGTATGTATGTATGCATATACTAACAACTCAAGAGTTGTGAATCAAACATTTACCTTCTTGATGTCAATGTCAGCTATTTATCCATAGTGCCACCTAGCAAATTTTTTCCTTCTTATAAATTCTACATATTGCTCTACTTCTGTAATTTGGAGATACAGACAATTATTCAACCATCTTCCAACAGTGTTTTAAGCTAATCCAATTTTTAAAATATATATAAGTGCTTAAACTATACAGAGCAATATGAGCAATGACTGTGGTCATATTCTGCAAAGCATTTTCTTTCCCCACTGCTCTAAAAAGCTCTAAGAATTTTAGTAATCATTGAAAATGTGTGGGTTGGGTCAAGATGGTGGATAAAATGCAGGGGGTTGTCTGAGTTCTCTCATATTCCCCTCCAAATAACTTTAAAATAATGCTTCAAAATGAATTCTAGAGCAAAAATATCCACAAATATTGAGATGAAACTATTTTTTCAGCCTAAGGTAATTTAGAATGTCAGCAGGAAAGTTCTGTTACATCAGAATGAGAGTGAAGCACAGTACAGTGCAAACAATGCTTGGCAATTCAGCAGCACATCATTAGTAATCCTTGGGAGGATCTCAATCATCTGTGAAGGCTTCCAGAGCTCCCTATCGACAGACTGTAAGGAGGTCGAAAAATTAGTCAGAAAGAGACTTCATAGATCCATTTGTAAAGGGTGCAAGATTTTGATGACACTAATGCACTGTTGACCGAGTTGTAATTTGTTTTGGTCGTTCTGGATACAAATTTGGAACTATTACTTGAAAGGCTATACAAGCATGCTTATCTTTTCACCTAGAGGTGTCCCTACTAAGTTTGTATTCTGAAGAGATTTTAAAAAGAAAAGGAAAGGAATTGTATTCAAAGACATATTAGTTGAAACTTCTTATGGTGACAAAATTGATACCTATCAATTGGAGAACAGCTGGACAAGTTTTGGTATATGATTGTGATGGAATACTATTGTGCTATAAGAAATGACAAGCAGGAAATTCTCAGTAAAACCTGGAAAGAGTTACATCTATTGACTCAAAGCAAAACAAGAAGAACCATGAGGATATATGTCATAACAAGACTATATGATAATCAACTGCGAATGACTGTTATTCTCAGCAATACAATAACCCAATACAGTTTTGTTGGATTTATTACAAAAATGCTATTCGCACAGTCTACTAGTACTTCCTAAATCAAAAATAGTTTGAAGATGGTCTGTATTCATTTCTTTTCATTCCTCCCCTAATGACTGAAAATGAATTTCTGGTACTTACCACAGCCAAATAATACAGAACAAATACAATCTGTAATGGGCCACAATAAGCCACAGAGATGGCATCAAGTATGTACTTGAACAATATAAAAATAATATGTTAACACAGGCAAACCCTAAAAATTCAATTTTATGACAAAGGAACTGATGTCATGTATTGAAGGGCCCAGTATTACACCTTCTAGTTCAAGTGTCCACCAAGAAAGACCTAGAAAAATCTTTGGATTCAATTGTTAAGAACACTACAATCAATTTTATACTTGCAACCATTTTTACCAGATGATATTAAATACCACTTTTTAAAAGGAAAAGAAGAATCAAAGAAAATTCTATATTCTTCAAAACATTAATTATAATACCTAAACTAATACAATATCCCACTGAGCATTCCCTAGTATCATTTATGGTCTCAGTGTGAGGGTCTTTTCAGAATGGAATCCCTGTTGTGATAGATTAGTGGACCTATCTTTTACATGATTTTAACTTAATTATATGTCTGTATGTACACATAGAGTGTGTCCTGAAAGTATTGGTACAATTTAAAGCTCTTAAAACTTGGTATATTACTTCGTATGTATTGTTATATACACTACATTTATATTGTTACAAAATATACATTACAAAACACACACTGCATGATAGCTATTCTATTGATTGATAGATGATGAATATATTATATAATCCATGACAAAATGTATTATTTTATTGTATTATGCATATAATTAATAATGAATTGATAGGGTTCTGTGGCTATTGGCCATACGCAGATGAAATGTTCCCTACTACTGTTTTTTGCAAGTATCCTCTGATTATAATTAGAGAACTAGTATGTGAGCTACAAGAGAAATGTAGAACATAGAAAGAATGGTAGATTTGAAATCAAAAGATCTGGGTTGCTATCTCAGCTCTGCCTCTTAGGACATGGGTAAAACACAACTTCTTTAGTCATCTGTTCTCTCGTTTGTAAAATTAGAGCTTGGATGAGATGTCTTTTAAGTTCCTTGCTTTATTTAATATCCGTGATTCTATGTACTTACTTCCACTGGATATCTTATGCACAACAGCTGAGTGCTAAGAATTCTTCTCCTTGTCCAAATAATGCTATAGTTCTGGTATGACAACATTTATATTTGATGCACAAGTTATCCATTTTTGCTGGTGGGTCAGTCCCCCTGTAATATTGGTTAGGCTAGTTTATCCCTAAAATACAACATATTTGTCCCTGATACTTGATTGTCTCAATGATCCAAAGCTCAAGCTGATCCTTCCTTGACCTAGCTTACTGGTGGCCTCTGGTCAAATTGACATGGGATTCCAGAGAACATGAAGACATAAAATGTCCCTCCTACATGGGGTCTGAGACTTTAAAATTTTTTGTACAACCCAAGGCTTTTTAAGCTGACATATCCTGCCCTTCTGAATAGAAGAGTTTCCTTACTAAGAAGATGAGATCTACATATACACAAAATAAGTTCTGGGATACCCTTATTGATATTCTTTCTATGCTATTACTAAGTAAAACTGCTTTTGTTAAATATTGAATGATCTGTCTATTCTGTCCCAATACTGAACCTAAGTCAGGCCCATCACCAATAACACATTTATATTGCCAAGAGATAAATATAGTTACCAATTCATGACTTCCAACTTCTTGAATGGATACAAACTAACTTCTTTCCATGCATTTTATCCAGCAAAATCCCAACATTCATAAAACACTAAATTATGGTGAAGAAATAGAATAAAATCATAGTGAATATTTCAACCTGAAATTAGAAAATAATAATAATAATAATAATAATAATAATTCAGTCATAAATTCCCAGGTAACAGGAGAGTGGGCCACGAGTTAAGCCATCACCAGAACAGACAAATAACCTAACTACCTTCCAACTCAGCCAAAGTTTAGATGGATAGATATAACTGATAAGTATAACCTGAGTTTAGAGGCTCAGAGTAAAAGTAGAGGAGTCCTCCAGGAAACCTCCAGGGTTGTCCAAAAGAAAGCTGCAGGACACTTGACATCAACAGCAGGGACTATGGAAATTCCAAAAATGCCAGCCACATAAATTCATAGATTCCCAGACTCATAGACTCCCATAATGTGATGGATGCTTAGTTCATCCTACAATTGACCAAGAATCCTCTGAATCAGAATTTGAAATTTGGTTCTGCAGTTCACAGTGTAACCTAAGGCAAATCATTTAACATTTTTGAGTCTCAGGTTCCCTTCAATAAAGCCTAAGATTAGAACAAAGTGGACGTCAAGGTTCCTTCTGATAATTAGTTCCTATAGTACTTTTATAAATCTTACTCCTGTTCCTTTGGGAAATGATGATAGTGACTCAGTAGAAAAGAATCACCAGTAAGACTCTTAATCTTTAAAATACTTCCCCAGAGAAGATATTTTGAAAGGTGAAATTAAAAGGTAGGAGAGAAATAAAATGAAAGGAGACAGGGAGAGACAGAATGGGGTTAGTCATTTCATATAGAAGAGACAAGGGAAAACTGTTACAATGGAGGGGAAGAACAGGAAGGCAAAAAAGGAATGGGTCAACCTTACTCTTATTGAATTTGGCTTGGGGAGAGAATGACATACACTCTAAAGTGAGTATCTTGCCCTGCAAGAGAGTGGGGGGAAGGGAATGAGGAGGGGATGATGAAGGAGAGGACAGGTTGGGGGGGAGGGATGTTAGAAGCACACACTTTTGCAAA
>CM053594.1:277378655-277400244 GCA_028646575.1 Pseudocheirus occidentalis | reverse complement strand
ATGTCTCTGTAAAAATTATTCCTTATAAACACTGGCCTTCTCCCAAGTCCACAGGGGAGTGTCTCAGCCAATAGCATTCTTCCACATCAACAGGGGAATTCACACTTTCCAGACAAGGCTCACACCTTCCATACAGAGCTCACACCTTCCAGACAGAGCCTTAGCCCTCAATATCCAACAAATTGATTACCATTGCAATCCTCCAGACTCTGCCTTCCCCTCCATCATGCCACCTCTCATCCCCATACCCCCTACTCTCCTGTGTGGCAAGATACCCAGTTTAGAGTTTATGTCATTCCTTCCCTAAGCCAAATTCAATGAGAATAAATGAAAGTAAAGTTGAAAGTTATCCCTTTCCACTTCAATATGGGATGATTAACCCCATTTTGTCTCTCCCTGTCTCCTCTCATTCTAGTCCTCTCCCACCTCAAAATTTCACCTTTTAAAGTATCATCCCTTTGTATTCAATTGATCCTGTTCCCTCTATGTACACAAATATACATATGCTCAGATATGTATTCATATGCATATATAGCCTCCTATATAGACATATGTGTAGGTATACATATATATATTTTTATTCCCTTCTCCAATTCTCATACTAAGAAAAGTTTCATAAGTTACTGTTATTGTTTTTCCATATTGGCATGTAAATAGTTCAACTCTGATAAGTTCCTTATGATTTCTTTCCCATGTTTACCTTCTCATACTTCTTGTGTTTGAGTGTCAAATGTTCTGTTCAATTCTGGTTTTTTCAGCAAGAATGCTTGAAAGTGTTCCACTTCACTAAATGACCACATTTCCCCCTGGTACATTATACTCAATTTTGCTGGGTACATGATTCTTGGTTTTAATTCCAGCTCCCTTGATCTCCAGAATATCATGTTCCAGGCCCTTTTATCCCTCAGTGTATAAGGTACCAGATCCTGGGTTATCCTAATTGTGTTACCACAGTATTCAAATTGCTTTTTCTTGTCAGCCTGTAATATTTTCTCCTTTAACTGGGTATTCCAGAACCTGGCAATAACATTTCTAGGAGTTTTCTTTTGGGGATCTTTTTCAAGAGGTGACTGTTGAATTCTTTCAAGTTCTATTTTGCCCTCTGATTTTAAAATACCAGGGGAATTTTCCTTGAGAATCTCTTGAAGGATGCTTTCTAAGTTCTTTTTTGGATCATGATTTCTGGTAGACCAATAATTTTTAACTTGCCTCTCCTGGATCTATCTTAAAGGTCAGTGGGTTTTTTTTGGTTTTTTTGTTTTGTTTTTTTTGGAGGGCAGTTGGGGTTCAGTGACTTGCCCAAGGTCACACAGCTAGTTTTTGTGTTAAGTGTCTTAGGCCGGATCTGAACTCAGGTCCTCCTGACTCCAGGGCCGGTGCTCTATTCACTGTACCACCTAGTAACCCCAAGGTCAGTGGTTTTTTCAAGGAGGTATTTCACATTACCTTCCATTTTTTCATTTGTTTGTATCTGTTTAATGGTATCTTGATTTCTCATAAAGTAATTTGCTTCTATTTGCTCCACTATCATTTTAAAGGAATTATTCTCTTCAGAATGCTTTTGAGATTCTTTTTCCATCTGGCAAAATTGACTTTTTAAGGCA
This sequence comes from Pseudocheirus occidentalis, assembly GCA_028646575.1. Lineage (NCBI taxonomy): Eukaryota > Metazoa > Chordata > Mammalia > Diprotodontia > Pseudocheiridae > Pseudocheirus > Pseudocheirus occidentalis. The sequence continues at coordinate 277,398,640 of CM053594.1, read as the reverse complement.
TTCTTCTCCTCATTGGCTTTTTGGACCTCTTTTACCATTCAGGTTAATCTGCTTTTTAAGGTGTTATTCTCTTCAGTCAGGTTAACTCTTTCTTACATCATTCTCATTTCTCTTCCCAATTTTTCCTCCACTTCTCTTATTTGGTTTTCAAAGTCCTTTTTAAAGTCAATCTATGGCTTGTAGGCAATCTTCATGTTTCTTGAAAACATTTGGTGTGGGAGGTCTGACTGTGTTGTCTTCCTCCCACTCCATACTTTGATTCTTTTTGTTTCCAAAAAAGGATTCTAGAGTTTGAATACTCTTCTTACTTTGCTTCCTTCTCCTCATGTTGGCCAGTCAATTAATTGCTTGATTTTTTAACTCTGTGGAACTCTCCTTGGGGTGAGGGGGAGCTCTGTCCCAAATTGCTGGGATTTTCACAGCTGCCAGAGCCATTAGGGGGCTGCTGCAGCCCCCACCAGCTTTGGCTTGCTGAAACCACACCCCAGGACCACCACTCAAGACCATGATCTGGATCCATGCCGTTCAATGCAACAGCCCTTGGCCTTTGATCAATTGCTTTTGCCCCCCTACTATCTGCAGGCCAGGTTGGGCTACTTCCTTGTCCTTGGGGCAGTTTGGCTGAACTGCTTTTTTTTCCCCCTAAATTTAGCTTGAATTCCACTGACCTTTCTCTTAGCCTTTTTTTTCCTGGCTTGATAAATATGGAGATTTCCCCAAGTGCTGCTGATCCACTCTCCAATAGCCTCCAACTGTGGCTTTTCCTAAACATCCAGGGGCCAGGCTGTGGTTCCGGGTTGGGGTGGCCTTGCCTCCCAGCCTGTCGTGATGAGTTGCCTTCAGGGAGAGATGAGTTTTCTGCATTTTTGTGGGTTTTGGAGCCCTAAAATTTGTTTAGAGTCGTATTTTTCTGGGTATTTAAGGTGGCTGTGTGGGTGCTGCAAAACTTTGCTGCTTCTACCCTGCCATATTGACTCCACCCCTCCCAAACAAAGCAGGTTAATAGCTACAAATTAAATCTTGGGCTGACCTAACACCAGTCACTTGCAAAGTCCAAAAGGAAGGACTTTGGGTTAAAAGTGTTACTTCCTCTTCATGCTCCAGTTTCATCGTCCCTCCTATGCCAAACAGTATCACTGAGTGCCTAGCAGATAGCACCACCACAGGTCCCCCGGAAACCAACTTTTTAAAAGTAATAGTACACTAATCTCTCCTTTACAAAGGTGGGAGTAATGTAGAAAATATTAAACATACCATCAAATTTCATTGATGATTCAAGTATTGATTTTGCTTAATTTTCTCTCTCTCCTTTCTCTGTATAGTTCCCTGGTTAGGATTTACACACACACACACACACACACACACACACACACACACACACACATATATGTGGAAATAAAGGTAATCTAAAGTTAAACACACACACACATATGTTCTCTAAATGAGGATGATACTATCTATAATATCTACCGGCTAAAAATCTGAGAATTAAATGTGGTAATGTGTGTATAGTGCTTCTTAAAACTTAATGGTTTATAAAATCATCCCTTCTGTCTATGTTACTGATTTTCAAAATTTTGTTCAACCTGAAACTTCCCTCAGTACAATTGTACCCACCTCCCCTTGATGAGTTATCTCTAGAGACTTCATTTTAGGGACAACCCCAGGCCAATTATGGTTCATTCCTCCTCTTTATGAGTTCAGTACTCTAGATATTGCCACCAATGCCTGAATGGGTACATTCCTCTGCCTGCATCCATTTTCAGTTCTTTTTCATTTGCTCTAATCCCCGATTAGAATGCAAACTTCTTGAGGGCAAGTAGGGTCTTTCTTTGTTCTCATATTTGTTTCCCAGTATTTAGCATCTTGCCTGGAGCATAGCAAGCTCTTAAGTGATTGTTGTTTTCCTGCCATTAAACAAACAAATTAATGAATGAATAGAAGAAATATATTTTTGCAAATCATTAACTAATATTATGACAAAAACTGCATTGTAATGTATGTAAGTCGAATATTGTTTTCTTCATTTTGGAGATGAGGAAATTGATTCTCAGGGAGCATAAATGAATTCTCCCAGTCATACACATAAGAAGCAGAACCAGCACTAGGACTCACATTTCTTTATTCTAGGCTCAGTGTGCAATTCCACCACACCAAATTACTTCTGTGTAATTTCAAATTTATACTGTACAAATCTTGGGTGTATATTGCTGTTTTTATATTGTCTCCCACATTATAATGCAAGCTCCTTGAAAATAGGGACTATATTATACCTTGCTTTGTATCTCCAGCACTTCTAACAGTACCTGACACCCAATAGGCCTTTAAAAAATCTTTTAAGACTGACTATTTTGTTGTATTTTTTGCTATTACTCCATATGTTTTTATTGATAAACTTTAGTTTTTAATTTAGTCTAAATCATCTGGAGAATCAACTTCCATAGCTATAACCAACTATAACTATAAGTACATGTAAGAAAATAATTTAAAATGATACATTGACATATATTTACAATGTTCCTGTCAATAAACCTTCCATATCTACAAAGGATGTTGGAGATATATCTTCTCATATCTTGTGTTTGGTGCCATATTTGTCCTTTGTTTCATAATACCAATTTTAATATAATCATACATCAAAATATTAACAGATTTTGAAATATAGAGGGGGCAATTCCATTACTTGAATATTTATCTGATTCAAAGAATTAAGGGAAGAAAGAAAGGGGACAAATTTGAAGGTTAAGCATTTTAAATTTTGGAACACATCATTCTATGTCATGGAGACTCAAATAATCAAGAATGTCTAGGAATCTGTCATTATACATTTTAGAAGATTAGGAGAAGCCACTTTACATACCATGTACATATGCAGTATAAATTGAAATGAATCAGACCAGCATTATTTTTCAGCATCCATTGAGCATGTGTAGTATCATAAGATCTATGTCAAGTTTACAAAAGCTCTCATCCTTAATGAGTGATCAGGCAATGCAAAAAAGATAAAGAAAACAAAAAGATGCAGACTACAGGTCAAACTAACTTTGGGTTTCATTTAGCATTATTATCAGTTGCTGGAATTCTTCATTGCATCCAGTGATTGGATCATATTTTCTTAAAATGTTTGTGAAATGCATTATACTTTCCAATACTATATGCTCTATACTTTCCCCTTAACTATAGATATTATAACTATGGCTGTTCGTGAAATAATCATTCATTCATGTATGCCTTAAAGGGGGAAAGCTAGAGAAACAATATAACTGTCCTCAAGGTAAATTTGCAATGAGGGTCAACTGTACCTTTGAAGTTTCTATGACTAACTTTCTTGTAAAATATCTGAAATAAGATGACTTTTAGCAAAGAAAAACAAACAAAAATAAATAATAGCAGTGTAGCATTTCCAAGATTTTTCCAATTATGCTGTTTCCAAAGAAGGGTCTTTAGCAAGACCATGACCTTGCTCCAGTTGATAAAAATTAACCTTTTCAGTTCACCCCAGTATTTGTGATAAACCAGCACAGTCAGAATTACATTTTACTGATTTCCTCTCACGCATGGTGTGCAGGAGAATTTTTTGTCTTTGTAGAGAAAGGAAGAATAATTTATGCCTCTCTGGATAAACCCAGTCTAACATGCTTCTAAGATATCTGAACAACTTGAGTAATTCATTCTTCTCCTGATCATACTTTTTTTCTACCAATATATTTACTTAATTCATGCACCTTTCATACCACCTAAAATATACTATTGGAACTTTTTTTTTCCTTTGACATCCAACATCACAGGACACATAATGAAAACAACCTTAATACCAGATTCTCTATGCTGCTCAGGACACGGGTGAGCTCTAATTTTCAGTTCTGTCTCTATTGTAGTTAGAGGAACTAATTTATTTAATCTATTAATGTACTTTTTAATGTATTTGTTCACTTAGATTCTTAACTTGCCTCCTTCTTCCAACAGGAAAACTATACCTTCTTGATTTCTCTATTTCAATCAACCTCAATCACGTGAATATGGCATGATGAATTCAATCATGTCTGTATTTTTTACATCTTTATGTAACAAAACAATGTCAAGGATCATAGTTGGAAAAGGAACAATACTAAATGTATCAAAATTAAGATGTGGGTTCAGCACCTGTAGTCCCTTTTAGATGTGAATAGCTCATAAGTAGAATAAAGTGGAGACACAAACTTGGGCCTTCTGAGGACATATTCCAGGTGCTGAAACTCAGATTTTTCTGTCACTCATTCATAGTAGAAACTATCAATTAAATTTTTATTCTTACTCTCCAATTCCAATCACGTGTAGATGTTTATATCTGAGGTATTTCAGATGTTTATTCCTATTCAAGTCAAAACTGTCTGCTTGGTCTTCAACTTTGATGATGTTTCCTGTCTCACTACTGATCTCCGGAACTTTTTTTTCTGATCAGAGAGAAAGGAAGTAAGGGCAAAAGTGGATGCTCTTCCTAACATCTATTTTTTTTCCTTTGCATCTAAATTGGGTAGGGAGCTTAATGTAACAATTTTCATTTTTTTAGAATATGTCAAAGGAGTGAAAATTTTTGAATGAAAATGTGAATAAGTCAGGAGAAAAGAATAGGAGAGAGAGAGAGAGAGAGAGAGAGAGAGAGAGAGAGAGAGAGAGAGAGAGAGAGAGAAAGAGAGAGAGAGGGGAAATCCTAGAACATATGCTGTGGAATGTTGGAAAGGATTTTATCAAGGGTCCAGATAGAAATATTAGCTTTATGAAGAGGGGATTCTCCTTCTCCCAAGACAGGGGGGAAGAAAGACTCCAGACTTTCTTCTAATTTATTTCTGATTGATTTCATAAGTCTCTATCATAACTATCATATCAGTGTAGATGACCTTATCTATATCAAGCGACTCTCACTTTTTATAATCAAATACCTATTTGAAAAAGTAGGATAGGAGCATAAACTTAGGGACCTTACAGGACACTCTCAACACTCTCATTTTACACAAAACAAAGCAGATCTACAGAAGCTAGGTGAACCACCCAAGGTTATACATGTACCATCTCTTTTCTTCTCCCTGCATATCCAGTTGCCAAGTTACGTTAATTTCACAAATCTTTCTCATTTATTTACTTCGCTTTACTTATCACACTAGTTTATATACTCACCACCTTTCTCCTGATGTATTGCAAGAACTTCCCAAATTGTTCTCTGTCTTAGGTCTCTCATCTTTCCAAATGATCCTCTACACACCTGCCAAGTCATACTACTAAGGCACACGTTGAAAAGCCAAGCAAAAGCAGCTTTTCAGAAGAATGCTCCTGTGAACATCTTTTAAGGTTCTGATTACACAGTAGAGTTAACACTCTATTCTGTAACAAATTAAAGCAAAACATTCACAGTAAATCAAAGTACAGTATTCACAATGTTACAACTTACTGCAGAAAATAAAAGAAAGAGCACAACAACTTATCACAGAAAATGGCCATGTAGTTTTCACCAGAGTGGTCACAAAGTTCTGAACAAAGTACAATCATTTAGCAAACCAAACATTCACAAAATCCTTAATTCAGTCACAAAGTACAATATTCAAAATTCTCCACTCTTGGGGCATACTAAGTTAACTCAACTGGTCACTTATTCAGTCATCAATCACTAAGTACAATCATTTAGTTAATCAATCGTTCAGTCAATTCTATCATTTAATCATCATTCATCATTCACTATACAATCATCAGAAAATACACAGACTCTCTACTCCTAGGTCACTATTAAATTTACAATTTCTCAGAAAGTACACAGTATTGAAGTAAAGTCTTCTTTCAGTTTGACTCAGGGTAGTTTCTTGATTTCTCTTGATCCCCTTCCATGGTCCCAGAGCTTATGTGCATTCACCAGTCACCTGGGTTCAAAGGCAGACAGTTTCCAGGTCCTTGTTCAGCCCTCTGTGTAATTCCTACCACATGCTGGAGCTCACAGTGCCCAGTCCATCTCAAATCCTTCACAGTCTCTGTTCCCAGGAAGTCTGGACTCAATAAAGCCACCAACAGGTTCATTCAAAGTACAAGCATCACAGTCACGCTTCCTCAGTCTTTACTACCTCTGGCTGGCCCTTGGAAATCCTCAGCAGCCTCAGCAGCTCTGGCTAGACCTCAGCTCTGACTGGTATTGGAAATTCTTAGCAGTTCCAGATGGCCCTTGTACTCAGCAGAAGTTTCATCTGGTTCCCAGAATCAAAATCACTCAGTTTTCAAAGTCAAAATCATTCTCTTCAGCCTGAGGGTGGGGGGTTTTCCTCTTCAGCATCCTAAGCTCCTCTTCAGGCTCCCTGGAAGCAGCACCTTCTGCCTCCATGCAGCTTGCTCAAAGAATATTTGACTCTCCCTCTCTGTGACTTTTCCTTATATACAGTATTGCACCTCAATATTCAGCCCCTTGCTATTACATAAACAAAGAGTTCAAACCTTCTGTTTCTTTAACAGAGGCTAAATCTGAAGTAGGTGCTAAGTACCTCTTAGCTTAGCTATAGAAAAGGAGCTTCAAATCTCATGACTGTTACACATCTGACCCATTCATTTTGTTTCTCAAACCAATGGCTTCCTGTTACCTCCAAACTCAAATATAAAACCTACTCATCATTTAAATTCATTCACAGAATAGCTACAATCTTCTTTTTCCACTTTGCTGTTTTACTTCCTTCCATGAACTCTTTGCTTAATCTCAATTGTGCTTCTTGCTCTTCCTCATTCAAGATATTCCATACTACATATTCATCTCTTTGCAAAAGGTGTCCCAAGATGCATACATAGAATATATTCTTTTCACTCATATGGTTTTTGAACCTTCAGTTTCCTTCATAGCTCAGCTCAAATTCAGCATTCTAAATGATGTTTTAATACTCAGTTTCTAGTGCTGTCCCAACCATATATACTTTACTTTTCATATATTATATATATGTTTATTTTATTTAAAAGTTGTATACCATAATGTATATGTGTATATATATATATATGTATATATGTGTATTCACACCCATATATGTGTGTTATCTTATAGAATATAAGCTCCTTGAGAGCAGGGCCTATTTAATTTTTATATTTCTATCCCCAGTGAGTGACATGTCTAAGGAAAGCTTAAAAGTGCCAGTTTATTGAGTTTTAATTTTGATTCTGAGTAGCAAGGAATAAAGCACAACTGGAAAGTATAGGAGAATTTGTTAGGAAGAGAATAGGGATTTTAATGTATTGATTTGGAATAAGCAAGAAGTAAGAAGAAACTAAGATAAGGTATACTAACAGCAGTGTAGTTTTTTAAAGAAGAATAACATGGAAAAGGTAATGGGAGCCTCCATCTTACCTCCAAGTTTCTAAAAAAAATGTATTGGTTAATCAATATGATGAGAAGTATATTGGAGTGTCATGCTAACTGCAAGCCATTGAATTTCTTTAGTTGAAGAAATTAAACAAGAGGAGTCCTTTTTCTCTTCCACTGCTTTCACGTTCACACTCACTTCTGACATGCAGAACAATGCCAGCAAATTCGTGGATCTGCATGTGATACGTAAATGCTCCATGAGTAACAGGATCCTTGGGGCCAAGGACCATACATCCATCCAGATGAACATCGCCAAGGTCAACAAGGTTACAGGCAAATTCAATGGCCAGTTTATAACCTATGCAAATTATAGAGCAATTCCAAGAATGGGGGAATCTGATGATTCTATTCTCAGCCTGGAAAAAAATGATGGTATTGTTTCAAAGAACTTTTAATTGAAGAAATCTTCTGGAAAATGTCTTAATAAATCAGAAAAACAGCAAAAAAACAGAAATTAAGCAACATAAGAATCTAAATATTTAAGCAGCTTCCATATTGTAAATGGAATGTTTTAGTTTTTTGAATGTTTGAATGGGATCTCCCTATTAGGTGTTCACATGAGGGGATTTGACACATTTTGATGGAGACTTAAGTATTTCTAAGTAGGAAGAACAATCTCTTAGATTAATTGTTAGATAAGAATAGGTTTTAGTGGCTCAAAAAAGGAGATTAATATTGGAAATAAAAATCTGCAGGGATTCTGCTTCTCAATCCTTGTGCTCCTGAAAGTATTCTCTTCTTAAGAGAGCCCCATTGACAATAAAGACTCAGCAGGATGACTTGGGATGAAGATTTTTGTAGGTGTCTTAGAAGCTCTGTGCTTGGTTTAGGTCTAAACTGAATTGCTGATTCAAGTAGCTAGCTTTTCCTCCTTCAATAAGGTTCTCCTGATGACTCATGTTCCAAGTTCTCCTAAGAAGAAACATCTTCCAAGTTCTTCTTATAGTTTATTATCATCAGAGTACCTGAAGAAGTATACATTGAAAATGAGAAAAGTAGAACCAAGACAGTGGAGTTGAGACAAAAACCCATCCAAACTCTCTTAGTGTTCCCCTCCAAACAACTTTAAAATAATACCTCAAATTGAATTTGGTAGTGGCAGAACCAAAAAAAAAAGTGTGTGTGGGGGTACTTTTTCCATCCTAAGATAAAGCAGGAGTCTAGCAGTAGAGGCCAGTAACACATAGTTGGGATCTGGTCCAGAGTGCCCAAAAGTGACAACAGCAGCATGGGCCTTGGAGAGGAATGGAAGAGAGGCAACAGTAGCTTTGGAAATTCTCAACCCAGAGATAATAAAGAGATTAGAACAACTGATCAGAAAGAGATTTAAGGGGACCATCTGATGACATTAGGTTTAGGGATTCATGCTTTTTAGTAGCTGTACATTTAGTTGTACGTAATAGACCTATTTCATAGTTCCAAGGTAGAAAGGGGAACTTATAGTCAACCACAATAGAAAACTAATTTGACCATAAAAAGAGCTACTATTATGACAAGAAAAGAAATAATTGCCCCACCCAGAGTAAAATCCTGAATCAGTGGAAATAGCCTCAGGCTTGGGAGTCACTGAGGAAGGGGGAAGTGAGGCAGTAGGAATTCTAAGCCCAGGAGAGTGGATCAGGCAAACACTAACTACTAAAAAGCATACTTTAGCACAACCAGGAATTAGCTGATAGCAGCCCTGTTGGTCTCCTGCTAATGAGCCTGCCTGAGCTGTAGCCCAGAGACACAAAGCAGGAAACCTGAAGGAGCCAGACCACTCTGACCCCATATGTTACTCTATGAGCCTCGGGTAACTCAGGGGAAACACTGAGACTCCTGGCTTTGGCCTCAGTCTAGTCCCTCAGATGCACTATCTCATGAAGTTAACAACCAAACACCTATATCCCAGCCTTAAAAGCTCAATACTTCTGCAACCCAGAAGCAGATAGCCACTCTAAAAAGCCAGGACATAGTCAATCACAATGGGCAAGAAGGAACCTATGGAATCTAGGATCATCAAATCTTTTTATAGTAAGCAATAACAACCACATTCAGAAGACAACGTGGACTCCATACTCACATTGGGGACCACAGAAGAAAATGTGAATTGGTCTCAAGTCCAAAAAGTTTTCTTGGAGGACCTCAAGATGAATAAAAAAAAAGAAATTAGAGAGGGGCAAGATAAATTTTAATCTACAGTGACCAAATTGGGGAAAAAAATCTCACTGAAGAAAACAAATCTTTACAAAGTAAAATTGGAGAACAGAAGGTCCAAAATTTAACTGGAGAAAATACCTCCCTAAGAATGAAAACTGAATATATAGAAAAGGAGCTTTAAAAATTAATTGAGGAAAATGATTAATTAAAAATTAAAATCAGTCAAACTGAAGCTAAGGGCTGTATGAGGCAGCAAGTGTCAGTCAAACAAAATATAAAGATCGAAAAATTTAAAGAAAGTCTAAACTATCTCACTGGAAAAATAACTGATCTGGAAAACAGATTCAGGAGAGATAACCTAAGAATTATTGACCTACCAGAAAGCCATGATGCAAAAAGCACCCTGGACAGCATCCTCCCAGAGACTGTCAAAGAAAACTGTCCTGAGGTCCTAGTATAAGAAGGTGAAATGGTTATTGAAAGAATTCACCTATCTCCTCCTGAAAGAGATCCCAAGTTGAAAACTCCAAAAATTACAGTAGCCAAATTCCAGAGCTATAAGGTCGAGGAGAAAATACTGAATGCAGCCTGAAAGGACCAATTCAAATATCATGGAACTACAGTCAGGATAACAGGACTTAGCAGCTGCTACATTAAAAGATCAGAGGGATTGGAATTTTATATTTCTTAAAGCAAAAGAGCTAGGATCACAAACAAGGAACAACTATCCATCAAGACTGAACATAATATTTCAGGCAAGGAGATGATCATTTAATGAAATAATGAACTTCCAGACTTTCCTGACGAAAAAGCCAGAGGTCAACGGAATATTGGATATTATGAGCCTGGCCGACACCTCACTAATAAAGATATCAAACTCATGGCTGTCACCTTGAAAGATGAGTGATGCTGTTGAAAAGACAGAAAAGTATGGAGAGCAGATATTCAGTCCACTGCTATTTTCATTTTAATATATTAGTTTCCCATTGATATGGAATGATTGACTGTATTCTAATATAAACTCATTCCTCATTCTCCCCAAAAACTGATAATGTGATTTGAAATGAAGTTGGATTTAATGAAAATGAGACAATTATCATTACACACTCTTCAAGAAAACCAAACCAGTTTATCTTAGAATGAAACTCAAGGATAGATGTTATATTGCTAGTGATAAGAGGGTTATCATTATATCTGAGACCAAAAATGTCAAAGAGAAAATTAAAGCTCAAAATTTTATTTTAAATGGCTGAGAAAAATTCATTTATTATTATTATTATTATTTATTATTATTATTATTTTTTTTACCATTTTCATTATTTGCTGTAGTCAAGCTGCTTTACTCTGTCCTGGAAATATAACTGATTTGTTAAAATCATAGGTTTTTTGGATTGGAAATAGAGGTCATCTGGCCAAATCTCCTGTCTACTCCAAGTATTTCTTCAAAAATTTCCTTGACAATCTAAAATATAACCTTGACTCAAATCCTTTCAGTGACACTTTCTTATTTGAAGGTATAAAGTATTGATGTTTTTGTTTTGACATTACAGACATTTACAATTTGTTCCCTCTTTGTGAGAGGTCTTTGGTTGCAAAGTAAAACAGTTATGTAAAACTTAAAACATAATTGTCTTACCTGAAACCACACGCAACATTGCACACCTGTAGAGCTTCTCAACTATATATTTTAAATAAATTAACAAAAATGTTGCTTCTTCATTTTGGAGAACAATTTGGAGCTATGCCTAAAAGGCTATAAAAATGTGTTTACCCTTTGCCCCAGCAATACCACTTCTAGGGTTGAATCCCAAAGAAATCATACAAATGGGACAAGTACCCACATGTACAAAAATACTTATAGCAGCTTTTTTTTTGTGGTGGCACAAAATAGAAAATTAAGGTGCTGCACATCAATTGGGGAATGATTGAACAAGTTGTGGTGTATGAATTTAAATGGGATGCTATAGTGCTATAAGAAAAGATGATAAGGTGGAATTCATAAAAACCCTGGAAATATTATTATGAACTGATGCTGGATGAGGGGAGCAGAACCAGGAGAACATTGTACACAGTAACAGCCACAGTGTGACTAACACAGCAATGACTAATGGATAGATTCAGCTCTTCTCAGCAATGCAAGGTTGTAAGATAACTCCAAAACACTCATGATGGAAAATGCTATCTGCATCTATAGAAATAATTAGGGAATCTGAATGCAGATTGAAGCATAACATTTGCTCTCTTTCTTGTTTGTTCTGTTTTATTTTGTTTCTTCTTTCTCGTGTTTCATTTCATTGGTTATAATTCTTTACAACATAACTAATGAGAAAGTATGTTTAATATGCATGCATAGGTTAGAGGCTATATCAGATAGCATGCTGTTTTGGGGAGGGAGAGATGAGGGAGAGGGAGAAAATGTAAAACTCAAAAACTTGTAGAACTGAATATTGTAAATTAAAAATGAATAAATGAATTTTAAAAATGTTTCTTCTTATTCTCACCCATACCATATTTAAAAAAAAACAAATTTCTTTTAATACATGTCTCAATCTGTACTATAAATGTGTCACATCTTTAGGATTGTGTGTTTCATCTCTAGTCCTTTGGAATCATGAATTGTATTGCTTACTTTTATTGTTATTGAACGACTTTTAGTAAGCAATACAATAAATTGTATTGATCATAGTTCTTATTACTTTCAAATTTTATTATTTTTGTAATATTGTTGGTTTCAGATTTTTTCCCTCCTGGTTCTAATCACTTGATTCTTCCTAACTTATAATAGTTCTCATTATTTACCGTTTTTATAATATTGATATTATAAGTTCAAAATTGTAGAATTCTTTCCCATTGTGAGCTAATTGACTTCTTTCTCTATTGTTTCTAGTTGAGACTCTAATATTAGTATAACACAGAATAAGTCTATGTCCCATTTTAAAAGTTAGCACTTCAAATATCTGTAAACTAGTCTGCTGCTTTGCTTAGAAAATTCCCCTTGGTCTTAAATACTACATTAATCCTATTATTTAATTAAAATTCTATTAATTAATTAGACACTATTTCTGTTCCACCTCCTTCATGTTGGCTTCCTTGGTCACTAAACTAATAATTGTATCTCCTCCTTCTGAACTCTTGTAATATATAAAATTTTGATCACACATTTGACAGTTCTTGAATCTTGGCATTTTATTGTACCCCCCACATACATTCCAGTGGCTTATCTATCCAACTAAACTAAAAATTCCACAAGAACAGCTTTGTATTTTCCACAATACCTAGTAAAGTGTTAGAAATGGAGTAGCTGATCACTAAATATTTGTTAATTGCTGGAATCAGTCTTGGGAACAAAGTTTACTTATTTAGGATTATAGAAACTTGGTTGATTATTTTAGAAATTTTAAAAAGTTGCAATTGCTAAATATTCTTAAAACCAACCTTTGAAGAGCCAGACTCAAGTTCCTTATTGCAACAGGCCAATTTTGTATGTGTAATTCCTGAACATATTATTGAGCATGTCTCCTTTTAGGTCACAGCATCAAATTGATCCAAATGAAAATCAAATTATTGTCTGAACAAATAAAATAGGCTACTCTCACTGAATGAAAAATAGAAACCTAGAACAATTCCAACTAGATTGCTGTCAGAGTCTCAGTCAGTTCAAAGGACATTCAAGACAGAGGATTCTAATTTCCTTTGGTTTAAAAAGGAATTTTTGATGATTTAAGTTCAGTATCGATAATTTTATTTTTCTCACGTGAAACTGACATTTAGAAAGGTGAAGTGACTCACATATTGTTAAAGAACATTGAAGTAATAGACAAGATAGACATCAGGGTTTCTGACTGCCATATCAGTTCTCAGTAAGAAGGATGTTGAAAACCAAATAAGAGAAGTGGAGGAAAAATTGGGAAGATAAATGAGAATGATGCAAGAAAATCATGAAAAGAGAATCAAAAACATGACTGAAGAAAATAATGCCTTAAAAATACATGAACTCAAATGGAAAAACAGGCCCAAAAAGCCAATGAGGAAAAGAATGCCTTAAAATGTCAAATTTTCCAGAGGGAAATAGAATCTCAAAAACTCACTGAGGAGAATAATTCCTTCAAAGCTAGAGTGGAGCAAATGGAATGAAATTACTTTATGAGAAATCAAGATACTATTAAACACATCCAAACAAATGACAAAATAGAAGGCAAGGTTGTATGGGCCAGGGACCCTTTCCCCCAAGCTGGCCCCTTTAAGCAGCCCCTTTTAAGCAGCCCCCTTTAAGTCTTCTAGACTGCTTTGAAAGACAGATGACTGACCTTGGTCAGTGTGTACTTGAAAGTGTGGCTGATACTTGGCATGGGTCCCAGAGGAATCCAAGAGTAGGATCTGCCGCCACCCCTTTTCCTGTTTACCAAGGACCCAGGATCTCCTGTTTCCCACGAGAAACTGAGTACCTTGGTGGGAAAAAGGGGAGCAATGGTATAGAGCTTGCTCTACTCACAGAGGAGCTCTCCTCATGAACCAAATTGCCGTTGCCAAGGCATGTGACAGGAGGCAGACAAATGGTTAATAAAGAGGGCAAAGAAGGTGGAGAGGGGATGGAACATGGTGCATGGAGGACCAGCAAGAGATATACAATAAAGGATCTTTGCAACTTCACTAGTTTGTTGGGCTTATTTGTCCAATCCGGGAGCCTCTCAGGATCCTGAAGAACCTTTGAGGAGGCTGTGGTTGGTGTCATGCACCAGAGGTAGGTGATGTGGGGTTTCTTCTTAGCTCAGCAGGTCTGGGCAGAATGGTGTGCCAGCGTTGGGGCAGCCTGCATCACAGAGGGACAGATAGCCATAAGCATGGTGCAGTTAAGAGCAAAGTGCAGTAAAGCGCCAGAACCCAAGAGCAGGGGCGCGTTAGGTACTTGGGGAGTGCATTAAGATGCTGGAACTTGCATCAGGGTGCAGCAAGAGCTAGTACTCCTGATAAGGCGGCAGCGTGATAAGGCACCCAGGAGGGGGAACAAGTGCAGTTGCCCCCTACCCCCATGACACCCATAACAATGGATGTGTACTGTAGGCAGGTCTCTAAATTGGCTAAGAAACAGAAGTCTGTCTGGTTTTCATGGCTGTTGTTACAGGGACAGACAGAACTATGTGGTTTAAGGACATTAGGAAATGAATTGATTTACTCCAAAGGCCTTACAATAGCTCCCTGAAGTACGATGTTAGGAGCTTGCTTAGTGGAAGGTAATGAGGGAGGTTCATACCTTTTCTGCCCACACTCAAATGGGTCCATCCTCACCTACTGAAGGCAGCCCAAGCAGAGATTTGGCCAGGAGAGAGAGGAGTGAGAGACTAGTGAAGAGGGACCCCAACATTTCCCAGTTTCTATGTTTTTTGTGAAATATATTAATGATGTTTGTAGCATTGGAAATGAAGGTGCCAGTGGTGGCTCGAACACTTCGGTGTGATGCAGATGTCTCTAATTTTATCATATAAGCTTCATCTGGCTTCTGTTACATCTGGAGAGCCAGTAATTTTTTTTTTCCTCAGGAGATCTATAAAATTCTATATAAAGTTTTTGGATCCATTTTGTTGTTTTTGTCACTGTTTGCTTTGTCTTTGTCTTCAAGTGAGAGAATGTGTGAGAGTCATTTGTCATTCTGTAAGACAGTGTGTACAAGAAGTTCTGAGATTTTTAAAAGTTTTAGAATCTCCTTCTCTTTATTCCACTCTGGCCAAGTGGAATAAGGAGACGGTGATGAGAAATGGGATGGGAATTTCCCCCCCTTTAGATTAAATAGGTATACAAACAACCATTCTCTACTTAGAAGGACAAAAATTTTGTGTATTGGAATTATGCTGAAAATGAATTTGAACTTATTTTGATTATTTTAGGGAAAATGTGGAAAAGTGATGTGATGCCATTCATAGCCTGGTGCTGATATAAGTCAGAATTTATTATACTAATTGGTATTTAGGCAAATTGGAATTTTGTTAAGAATTGGTAAAAGAAACTTTTGGAGGGCTAGGGCTTCAGGCTTCCCAGATTTGAAGAATGGAATAAGGTACCTCTGAGAATTCTCTCGGAAAATCTGTTTCTTTTGAGTGGGGGGCTTGGAGCACTTACCGTTCTAAGAAATTTGTAGGAATAAACATAGCACTAAGTATGAGGTGTAATTAACAGTCTAAGAGAGAGTGCTGTGAGTATAATTGAATTCAGGACATCCTTCCCTATCCACCTAGAAGGTAAAAATGAATAAGGAATCTATACTAAGCTCCTACAGCTGTGAGATTTCACAAACACCACTAAGTTACAGTGCCCTTGATCTAGGTGACTGGTTTCTGCAACATACAGTCAATTTATAAAATTACATACATTTTTCACATTAAATAAGATTTTGTCTGGGAGAGTCCAACACCATAGGATTTCCTTGTGGCAACGAACACACTTTTTTGAGCACCTTTAAATACTTATTCCTCAGGATTTGGGGACATGGTTCCCTAAGAGCTTTGGATGGGTGTGTATGTATGTATATTTGTGTGTGAGATAGACAGATTTTGAAAGGAGTGTATCATCAGAGGTAGGAATATATATGTGTACATATCTATTAGACTAGATAGTCTTTTTGAAATTTTTGTTTCTATGAAATTACTACTGCTGGAAGTGAGTGTTGTACTGGTTCAGTAGTAATGTGGCTACTGCCTGCCCCCCAAGGGGGCTGCACCCAATCTCAGTGTTTACACACATGTTGCTGCTCCCAGCACTTATTTCTCAGAGGAAAATTACTTTGTATATAAAGAGAGAAGCATAATTTTATTTAGTAGTTTTTGAAACTCTGAAATTAGTGTCCTTATAGTTTTTCTTAATTACAGTAAGATTCCAGTGTAGTGGTGATTGAGAAATCATTGCAGGCCAGAAGCAGTATCTTCTTATCAAATTTTAAGTTGAATTTTATGGGGATTAAAGATATGGAATTTATTTTAAACCAATTAAGCTACTTGTGTCTTATAACGTTTGCTCTATGGAAAGTTAAGTATTTATACATTTACCTGTAATTGAAAAGGAATGTTGTATCAAAAACCATTTGGCTATCACTTATGGAAGTTATCATCAAAGTTGCTTTACGGTTTTGACAATGAAACCTGAGATTAATTGATTGCTGTATGTGAAGGAGATTAGGTGGAAACCTTTATCTGGATTAATACTGTTACTTTAGGTTGTTCTGCAAAAAAGCAGGGGTATCTACAAGCAGCCCCTCCTTAAAGTTCTTCTCACTTATTCCTATGTTGTAACACTGCCAAAAGCCCATGGAAATTATATCTAGAGACAAGGTCATTCAGCCAAAGAAGTGAATTTGTTATATTTAAAAGTTTCTAAGAAATTTGCAAAGTATTTAAAAGGAGCTCTGAGGTTTCTAAGTTTAAATTTGAGAAAGAAAAATGTTGAGTGAACTACTTTACATAAGAGAAATTTAATTTGTTTATTACAGCTCCATGGGAATAAAACATTTTCTCTTAATATTAATTGACTATGAGCCATGATTTCATAAAAGAAATGTTTTAGCTGCTCAAGGCAGCTACATTTTAGGAAATTCTGATATCACTAGTTTTTAAAGTAATGTGATCAGATTAGTTTACAATACCTCTTCTGGCTAAAACATCTTTATATCTAGCATTCTACAGGGCTATAGAAATTCACTCCTTATCATACTTTCTGTATTTTTATTACTTAGGAGAATCTCGATACCAACTTAGTCTTAATCATCTTCCTTGGACAGGTTTGTTTCCCTCTAAAAGTATTCACAGAGATCTTGTCATTGATATTTGGATTTTTGAGCATCTCTAGGGATAAGTGTATGCCAACAAAAAACAATTTGGGGATGTACACACCCCCTGTATAGAGTATATATTGCATGTGAGGTCACATACAATAGAAATAGGGCCCTTTTATGCTGGAGACAGACATGTTAATTCTCTTCTTCCTTTAGGTTTTTTCTCTAGGTAAAGCTACCTCAGCACATAATAAATTTCATCTTTCAGGTCGTTCTCTCCAGATGTTATGTGGCTTAACCAAACAACAAGCCATGGACATAGTAAAATGCTGTATCTCCTGTGTTCCTTTCAAACCTCCACTGGATGTTCCTGCTCAGAATCCATGAGGGACTCACCCCCAGGAACTGTGGCAAATGGATGTCACTCACTGGGGTTCCCAATGTACTCATGTTTCTATTGATACTTTTTCTATGTTTCTGTGGGCCACCATCCAGCCAGGAGAAGTGGCTTGCCATGTGACAAATCATTTACTGACATGTTTTCTTTTGCAGGCCCCCCCCACTGGCCATAAAAACAGACCATGGTCCAGCTTATACCTCTAAAGCCTTTGCTTCCTTTTTACAGGAAACCCCACCAGTCAGGCCATCGTAGAAAGAGTGAACAGCACCCTCAAGACCTTCCTTCAAAAACAAAAAGGGGGAGGTCTTCTGGGGTAGACTAGGTGAGTTGGATGACTCACCATGGGCCAGTTACATGCCACCCTCTATACCTATAATTTTCTTCCAGTGATTTTTTAACTCCTGCTATGCACTTTTATGCTGCAGCCCCACAGGTTGAAGGGCTCCCACAAGCCACTACACAGACACCAACTCCTCTATCAGTACTAACAAAAACCAAGGCTATCTGGAAGGACCTGGAGAAGGATTGGGAGGGACCAGGTACTGTAACACTTTGGGGAGTGGGGTATACTTATGTTGTTCCAGATGGAGAAATCAAAGGCAAATGGATACCCATAAAATGGCTCCATCTCCTTGCTGGCGACAAGATACCAGAGAGAGAAAGGGAGGAGGCGCTGGAGACGGAGGCCCAGAGTGGGACAGAGAGAGATCCGTGACCTTCAATGCTTGTGGCAATTGCTGACCGTTCTGACCATCATACCAGCTACAACAGGTGCTGCTGTTGTAGAGCCACAGGACAAATGCCTAGGAGCCACCCAACCATGGTGCTTGTGGAAAGGCATGGACAAAACTGCTCTACCTTCCCACTGTCTAGATGTGACATACACACAGACAGTCTTCTATCATGTTGCCAGGACACTTTGTAGGATTCAATACCTGTCCCCAGACAATCAACCCTGTTGAATGAGTTACCCTCACCTGGTATGCCTGGATGGTTACTGTAGGTCCAGTTGGACTGTTCACAAACATTACTGGACATGACGCTCACTCTTATGGAGGAGTTTGCTTTTCTGACCCCTGCTATGCTTTTGCGGACTTCTTTAGTAATTTTGGTAATATTAATTATAATTTGGTACAGTATCTCAACAATATATTGTATAATTTTACTTGTCATACTTGTGTCATTACCCCATGTATGTCCCATTATGTCCCCTATAAGTGAAATTTATATAGTGCAGAAACCTATGTATGCTCCTGTTCTGGTGCAGCAGGAAGGATGGTATCCTGCACCAGCTGACCATGCACTGCAATTGTTACATAGACAGAAAAGATGTATTTCCTATGTTGTTATTGGAGTGATGTCTCTAGTGACACTTTTGGTATCCTCCCTATCATTGGCACAATCAGTTGAAAACACGTGCTGGCATTCAGCAAGCAAGTTGTGTAGAGCAATTAGCAAGAAATGACACCCATGTATTTGAGGTTCAGCAGAAATTTAATAAGGACATGTTTAAGGCCCTCCAAGCTCTAGAAAGGGCAGTCAAGCAAGTAGGTGATGAGGTCCTCCTCCTGGAAGTAGAGGCACATTTAAAATGTGATTATCGTCAACAAACCATACATATGACCCCCACTAGGTATAATGACACTATTGTTTGGGAAGCTGTAAAACACCACCTACATGGTCTTATTGAAGGCGGAAACTTGTCTGCTGACCTTGCAGACCTTGAATGCCTAATTTGGAATCTAAGCCACACTGATACTAAGAATTTGGCACCTAAAGATATCCTTAAAGATATGTTACAGAAAATGTGTGATTTCCCTTGGGTTTCATGGGGTTCTTTGTTTTGGGGAGTTATGGTACTTACAGGATTATGTTTTCTTCTTTGTTGTTGTTTTCCCCTTGTACTTTGCCTTATGTATGTTATGTTTAAAAATAGTCTTGCTTTGTTGAGCACCAACACCATCCTTCAAAATTGAAAGGGGGAGATTTGTACGGGCCAGGTACCCTCCCCACAAGTGAGCCCCTTTAAGTAGACCCCTTTAAGAGGCCCCTTTAAGTCTTCTAGTCTGCTTTGAAAGACAGATGTCTGACATTGGTCAGCGTGTCCTTGCAAGCATGGCTGATACTTGGCATGTGTCCCAGAGGCATCCAAGAGTGGGCTCTGCCTCCACCCCTTTTCCTATTTTTTTTGAGGCAATGGCTGGCAAGTTTATTGGATGGGTGTTTCATTGAACTCCAAGCTCAGTACAGGAAGCAGATGACAAAGAGAAGTCAAGGCAGCCCCTCCCAGCCAGCAGGCAGAGATTGTCTGGGCCCCAGGGGCTGGG
>CM053594.1:277358681-277378155 GCA_028646575.1 Pseudocheirus occidentalis | reverse complement strand
CTAACCTGTGCTTATAACTTGGGTTTGTATTCTCTGGAGTTCAAGGTGCTGACTTTTCCCCCTGAACTAGGTAAATGATATGTTTGTTTGACTAAAGAAAGATTGTTAACCCATTTTGAGTTGCTTTCCTTTAGAAAAGCAGATCTAAGAACCTGTTCTAGCAGCTGCCCTAGGTATGCTAGGGTCCTTGCTGATACACATATTGAAAACATTAGATGGGGGTCTCATTTCTCTAAGAGTTCACAATTCAACTGAGGAGGCAGGGAAGGTATATTAAGAGATCCCTGCCCATTTATGATAGGGTATATTAAGTACCAAATTAATAGTACACAAAATAATCTAGAAGAGAGGTATAAAACTTAGAGCTTGAGGCAAGAGCCCTATAAAACTTATATAGAATACAACATAGATAACATTATTATTTTTTTTTCTAAATCAGTGTGCCACCCACAGCGATTGTCTAGATTTGAGTTTGGTAACACTGATCCCAACTTCCTACTGTATCTTATAGACAGAGAAAATGGGTGAGAGATGATAAAAGCTTCCTGCAGAGCAAGAACCAGAAGCTAAATTTTCTGACTCCTTGTTCAATAATCTTACCCCTTTTCACTACTCCTTTGAGTGGTTTAGGAAATCAGAGAAAGATGAACTCATTAAGAATTAGGGCTGAACTGCAATGTACATTACATATATTTTTTTCTTTTCTTAACTGTTGTGTACATGACAAGTATTTTTTTCCTACTGCTATTCATGCTTTTTGTTTTTATTTCATATTTAAGCTTAAATACATTTATTTTTCTTTTCTTATGTATTTACATTTTAGAAGAGAATAATAAAAAAGAAAAAATTAAGACTGAGGCAAGGATATTCATGTACCACAGTAAAGTAGAATTTAACTTAATCTTGAAAAATAATGTTTAGAGAGATGAACAAGATGTGATTGAGAGAGAGGGAAGAGACCACTCCTCACACATGAGATCCATTTGCCCAGCATCTCCTTGCTCTTCCTCTTAATATTCTACATGCTGTCTCTTTATTTTTTTCCCTGTCCTCAAGCCCACAACTTCATATTGATCTATTAGCAGAAAAACTTCTTTCCTACTGTATTGAGAAAATCATACCTATTCTAAGTTTACACAGTTCTCCTTCTTTATACCTCAAATTATTTGACAAGGATAAGCCCTTGTACTGAAACTCTAATCATATATCCTCTCAACTCCTTTAGAACTGTTTTTCCATCTAGCATCACCTTTCCTTAATTATCAAGCTTCCTTCCCATTGCTTGGAATTATGCTTAAAAATACTATCATGGGAGAATTATGATGATGATTATGATGGTGATGATAGAATATATATACACATATGTGTATATATACATATATAGTACATACATATATGCATACATATATATTACTTTAAACTTTTCAAACATCATTTAATCCTGACAATAACCCTTTAACATAGATATTATCATCTATCTTACTTATTATTATCTATCTTATCATTACTAATACAATTTATAATTTGTAGGGATCTTAGTAATGATACAATCCAACATCCTTTTACAGATGAAGAAACTAAAGATCAAACACATTCCATATCTTGTTCTATGTCAGAAAGCAAATAATTAACAAAATTTGTATTTAAAATAAGGTTTTTTACCTCCAAATCCAATGTTCTTTCAATTATAGTACTTTAAGGAAGAATCAGTTATTATCTATTTTATGTGCTTTGCATATTCTGTCCTTTTGATCTTTAATTGCTATAAAAGTGGACTTTTCTCCATTTCCAGATTGGGAAAATCAGTTTAGATGAATGCAGTGACATATTCTTTTAAAATTATTATCATTATTTTTTAAAGTTCTAGATAACTGAAGTCTTATAATATTATTATAGGTACCTGAGATTTGTGAAGTAGACATACTTAATTGGCTAAAATTAAGTAAATGCTCATCTAAAATTCAAGGTCAATGCCAACTAGCAGATTTGAGACACATAGATTTAGAAAGTGGCATGGTGGTAGATCAAAAATGCATCCATGATCTAGCTGCTGGAAAGCCTAATCCGAGTTTATGGAGCCAGCCTGCTGGCAGCCACAATATTAAAATAATCATCCTTCAATCAGGGAGAATGATTTCACTCCAGGGATATATTATTCAATAGTGACTGTTTGGAATAAAAGTTTTATTGGGGCAGAAGAAAAAAAAATTAAGCAATAAATAGGCTGTCAGGAACACTGTAGCTTCTCTGATTAGTGTTGCGTTATGAGAAGGCTATGATGCAGACAAGAATAATCTTCTGGAATTTTCCACCTAAGACTTGTAAAAAAAATAAAAACCACTTCTCTTGATTGACTCCTTTTATTTTTATAGACGCAATATTGGAGAATGAATAATTTATGGGTGAGAAAGCTGACAAACAGTTTCAATCCACCCCTTATTAAAATAAAGTAGTCTCACCCAATTAGTTCAGACTCCACCAGAGACATTGAGTTGTCCAATAGTTGAAGCTGTTGTCAGTTTCTGTAAACAACAATAACTAAACCTTTGGAACTGGTTCTATTACTAACATCAGAAGTTTCACTTGAGTGAATAGGGATGGATTTAGTTACTAGCTGAGTTACAGAAAAGGCATTTCCACAAAGACCACTGCCTGAACATTACTCTCCCCTCCCTCTTCCCCATTCATCAGATGCCTTGAGACTTCTCTAACAAACTCAGCTTGATTTATCATTGAATAAATACTTAGGTTTTACTGGAAATGAGATTTTATACCATACTTGTGCATGTTGTCCTATCTTGTGATTCCATTACTCTGGGGAATTCTCAGTGACAAAATTTCCTCTAGCAATGTAGTTTGGTCAGCATTCTGCCATTTTTAGTTTTAGAGAATTGCTTGTTTAGGTGGTTTGCTTTGGGTAATAGACCTATTATATGCCAGATGTAGAACTTGAACCAAGTCATTATCTAAATGAATCTGAATCTCTATGTGCTTTGTTATGTTAAATATTTATACATTTATTATTTTAAGGGAGGTGGGGAACTAGGTGGTACAGTGCTATTATCAGACACTGACACCTCAGCATGATCAGATATTAGCCGTATGTTTGTAATTCACATTATTGAGAAGATTAATTATAAGAAAAACAAACAAAAATTATAACTACATATAACCTAGAAATATCTCAGAATCAGAATGACATGAGTTCAAAAATGGCATCAGACAATTACTAGTCCATCATCTAGGGAAAGTCATTTAACAACTGTCTGTTTCCATTTCCTCCACTATGAGATGAGGATAATCAGAGTAACCACTTCTCAGGGTTGTTTGGAGGATAGAATGAGCTGACATTTGTATATAATTTTGCAAACTTTAAAGAACTATATAAATGCTAGCTGTCAGACAGCTGTGAGGCAGTGCAATGGAGGGCAGACTAGGCGTGGGGTCAGGAAGACCCAAGTTTTTTCTAGCCTTAGACAATCACCAGTTATGTGACCCTGAGAAAATCACTTAATATCTGCTGTAGTTTACTCAACTGCAAAATGTATATGATAAAATCACCTACCTTCCAGGATTGTTGTAAGGACCAAATGAGGTAATATTCATAAAGCACTTAGTTAGCAAAATGCCAGGCACATAGTTGGAACCTAATAAATAACTGTTCCTTTCTTTTTCCCCCAGTCTTTCTCCTGAGCTGTATTGCAGCTGCCTGAGGAACATTCTGAATGATATCCCACAGGCATGGCATGCTTAACCTGTCTAAAATAGAACCCCTCATCTTTCCCCTAAAATTTATTTGTATTTTGAGATTCTCTCTAATTTTCAAGGGAAATGCTATCCTTCCAGTCACCCATGTTTACAACCTTAGTTGTCATTCTCACTCATTCCTTATAACAAGTTTTTTGACAAATCTTGTTATTTCTTTCTTTACAACATCTGCCATTTATGTTCCCTTTCCTTCACTTACAAAGCCCCCACCTTGGTTTAAGATCAAATTATCTCTTTCCTGGTATTATTCAATGGACTTTTTTTTAATGTTCCTGCCTGACTCTCTCCCCACTCCATTCCCTTTCTCACATGGGGGAAAGAAGGGATTATACATTCATATTGTGACAACTATGTTCTAGACATTATGCTATTACAAATCCTGCCTCATTTGTTCCTCATGAAAACCCTTGAGGTAATAGTATTTCCTTTTTAGAGTAGAGTGAACTTAGAAAAACAGAGTTTAAGTGACACAGCTATTAAGTGTCTTATATCAAATTTGAAATCAGGTCTTCTGAACTCCAGGCCCGGCACTCTATCTGCTTCATCACCTACTGTCACATAGGTACCAAAATGATTTTTTTTAAAGGCAGGACTACATAACACCTCTACTTAATAAACTTTGATGCTTCACTTTACCTTTAGAACCAAATATAAAATCCTCCATTAGGTACTTAAAGGTCTTTACAACTGACCCTGAATTATGTTTTTAGCCTTGGCACAAAATATTCTTCTCCAAAAATTCTGTGTTCTAAAACATAACTTCATATTGTTCTTCATATGTTCCAGAATTCCTGCAATGCACCCTTTCTCTATCTCTTGTAACCATGTGTTTATTCAAGTCTCAGATAATGTACCAACTTCTGCATGAAGCTTTTCTTGTAACAACCCCACCCCCAAACTAGTACCTTCCCCTCCTAGGTTACTTTACATCTGCTTTTTATGCTTGCTTGCTTGTATTTTTAAAAATATACTTATATTGTTGTCTATCCTGATAAAATGTAAGTTCTTTAAGGGCAAAGACAATGTCAAGTTTTATCTTATCTCCACAGCCTAGCACACTGAATGACATATAGTAGGCAAATGGCCACTTAATAAATGCATATTCATTGGTGCATTCATTGTTGATGAAGACAAAAGAGAAGTACTGATTCATAACTTTCCTCCTCTAGGACAAGCACACCAAATGAAGAACAAGAATAGGGGAAATCTATGAGAACCTGTGTCACTTGGGTGAAGGATATGAGAGAAATAGAATAGGAACAAAAGGAAAATGGAAAGGGTTCTAAAGAATACCATGACTTTTTGATTCAGGCTTTGATGGGAGGAAGGTATAGGAAGGTGAATGAAATAATACAGAAGAATAGAAGGTACAGACAATTCATTTAGAGAAAGTATGTGTGCTGTGGTGACACCAGAACCATAAAGTCCCCACCCTACCCAAGAAAGCCAATATGATTTGTCTCTGTGAATCCTGATGGAGATGCTAGATGATCACAGTAGATTGCTTTATGGGATGGGAAGAGGGGAAAGGGGAAGGAGATAGAAAGAGAGACAGACAGACACAGAGACAGACAGAGAAAGAGACAGAAAGACAAACAGACAGACAGAGACAGACACAAAGATAGATACAGAGACAAAGAGCCAGAGCCAGAAAGACAGAAAGACAGAGAGACAGAGAGGGAGACTCTGAGGTGTCCATCCTACCCCTCAGTTAATGGAGGAATTTATAGCTGATTGGTGAGCTATGGACAATCCCACAGGACTGTGGAAGAATTAAGTAAATAAATAAATACAGCCTGTAAGGGATCCAAAGCTATGGTTCTGAGTCCCTGTGTCCATAAGGGACTCTCACATGGTAGGGCACACCATATGTCTCACAGCACTTGGCAAAAGGAGGAACAGAAGGAATCAAGGACAGAGAGTCAGCCAAAAATTCAGAATATCCCAGTTGAATTCCCTCTGTCACAATCTCTGAGTGATCTATTGAAGCAATCTCACTGAGTACAATATTAATTAAAAGAATAGTTACCTCTGGAGAGATCTGAAGGTCTGAGCACAGAAAACCTAGTCAGGATAGACTTTCTTCTTATAAGCAATTAGTGGTCATTCACATAATATGATTTGAGTGTCATCTTTTTTCTATTCTGTCATGAGCCACCACTACCACCACCAACAAAATATTTTAGTCCTTGCACTATTGCTTTGACATTTGGCTCAAGACATTCAAAGTCCATGTAAAAATGCAAATCCCTTACCTGGCCAGATTTAATCATATAGGTTCCAAGAAGTGACCAAAAACACAAGATAGGTAAGTTTTGATAGAGGAAAATAGAGAGAAGAAGTGATGGGAAGAGAAAAGCAAAGAGGAAGAGAGGTAACCAGAAAGCTCTAAAGAATGGAATTCTGGCTAAGAATTTCAATCAAGCTAGGCCACTCCAAAGCAGAATCCTGGGCAATTAAGGATCTGTAATACAGTAGTGAACACTTGAGATTATGCTCAATTATATAATGAAAGGTAGAGGATAGGAATGAGATAGAGGAATGATAATATTTCATTTGTGATCACAAGATTGTTGTTATTATAAACTTAATGATGACAAAGATTTCAGAACTAGGAAACTTCCCCTCCCCCCAAAAACTTACCGACTTCAGAATAACTGGAACTAATCACCTCTAACACAGCAGGGAAGTGTGGGTATCCCTCTTGCCTTTAATAACATAATGAAAACAGCAGTAAGATAGACTAGAAACACCTATAGTAACTAAGGACAACAACAGGCTTATCTCTTCTCTAATGAATCATAATTTCCTCACTGTAGCTCCTCCACATAAGTGCTAAAGAAATATCCAGACTATTCCAATTATAAGTAGATGTCCCCAAAGGCTTTGTCCTTGGCCTTCTCATTTTTTATATTATTTAATTTGTTATTTTTCATTTATTGCATTTTTTATATTATTTCATTTGGTGAACTCATCAGTTGTCTATGCATTTGATTCTCGTGTCTACTTTATCTAGCCCTAACCTTCAGTATTATATTAGACATCATGAATTGGATATCCCTTAAATATCTGAAACTCAAGATGTCCAAAACAGAGTTCATTAAACCCCTCCCCCCCCATTCTTCCCTCTTCCAAACTTCTCTACTATTGTCAAGGGGACAATTATATTCCCAGTCACCTGGGCTCAAAAACCTTAATGTCATCCTTGATTCTTCCCTTGTTAGCAGTCCACCCCCACTCTCACATATATTCTTTTGCCAGGTTTCATCAATACTACCTTAGTAATATCTCTCATATGTATCACCTTCTCTCATCTGACACTGACCACCCTGCTCAAAAAGTTCCAATAGTTCCGCAATGTCTTTAGAATGACATGAAAATTGCTGTTTACCATTTGATACCTTTATAATCTGGCTCCAATATGCCTTTATAAATAGTGGATAAATCAGGTTAAATCTAACCTTAGTCCCCTAATAATTGTCTGACACTGTGTGAATCTCTTAACTACTTTTTTTCTTTTTGGAAGGGGGCAGGCAGGGCAATTGCAATTAAGTGATTCACCCTAGGTAACACTGATAGTAAGTGTTAAGTGTCTGAGGCTAGTACTTAACTATTTTTTATCTCAGTTTCTTCAACTGTAAAATAGATATAATAATACTTACCTAGCACAGTTGTTATGACCATCAAATATTGGTAAAACGCATACCCCAGGGCCAGCCTACCTTACAAGCATTTAATAAAACCTTCCTTCCCTCCCTCTTTCCTACCTTCCTTTCCCCTTCCTTCCTTCCTTCCTTCCTTCCTTCCTTCCTTCCTTCCTTCCTTCCTTCCTTCCTTCCTTCCTTCCTTCCCTCTCTCCCTCCTTCCTTCTTGCCTGCCTTCCTTCTTTTCTTCATTCTCTACATTCCAGTCAAATTGGCTTTCTTGCTGTTTCTCTCTCTCTCTCTCTCTCTCTCTCTCTCTCTCTCTCTCTCTCTCTCACACACACACACACACACACACATCCCTTCTCCTGTTTCAACTGTACAAATTGCTCTATTTTACTTTTTAGCATTCCTAGTTTCCTTCAAAATTCAACTCAAGGGACCATCCTGCATGAAGCCCTTCCTCATCTCTTACTTCCTAACTAGTGTTGATTCCCTATTCCTTCCCAAGTATAAACTTCATAAACTTCTTAAAGGCAGTTTTGTCTTAGATTCCCCAGGTCAAGCAGAGTACTAAGGAGTTTGGCGCTAATGTGAGTAAGAACACTAGACTTAGTGTCTGAAGCCCAAGTTCAAATTGTGCCTCAGACACAATTCTAACTGTGTGACCCTGGGAAAATTACTTCTTTCAGTTTCAATTTCCTCATATGTAAAAATGGAGATAATAACAGTGGTTACCTCACAGGAAAATTGTGAGGATTGAACTAGAAACCCTAGAAACCTTATTATAATAGATGCTTAATAAATGTTTTCTGATTCATTTATTAATAGCTATAACCTACCTAAGCTGGCTGTTGAGTCTTAAATGAGTGGTCACATGGTGGAGTGGGAAAATCACTAGACTGGAAAGCAGGAAAGCTGTGATTCTGTTTTGATTTTGCCACTTACTAACTATATAACTTTGGGAAGCTAATCTCTTCTCTCTCAAATTCAGTTTCCTCATATGAAAAGTCAGTTGAATAAAACCTGCCATACACACACACACATGATAGATAGATAGATAGATAGATAGATAGATAGATAGATAGATAGATAGATAGACATATAGACATACACGTGTGTGTGTGTGTATCCAATGAGATTTTACAAGTGAGCATGATATGTAAACAGATATTTGGCCTTGAGCAATTCATATCCCTCTCTTTGGACTTCTGTTTCCTCCTTTGTAAAACAAGAGAGAAGGACAAGATAATCTTTATCATTCCTTCTTCATCTACATTAAATCATTCTTATTTTAAAGTAGTATATTAACTGAAAGTATTACTGTGATATTTCATGAAAAGAGTTTGAAAAACATGTTTTTTACTGAAAGCCAATGTATTACTATTTTCAAAATATCCTGAGATTCCACATACTTAAAAAATCTTGAAAAGAATACATTAATAGTACAAAAATTCAGCTTTCTTTCCACACTGTCCAAAGAAAACATTGCGTGAGGCAAAGAAAACAAACAGACAGGGATACATTTCTAAGGGTTATTTGAAAATATGCTCAAAATTTCAGTATGAGATTTGATCTATTTTTTCATTAATTTTTAAAAAATATCTACTAAGTGCAAGGCCTTTTCAGTTACTGCTGGGAATATCTATATCTATATACACATGCATAAGTATATATACATATGTAAATGATGAATATCCATATCATATTCCTTTTCTTCACCTTCAACAAAGTGCATCGATGGGGACATTGAGGAGAATTAAATAAGCATTTATATAGTATCCACTAAATTCCAGGGACTGTGCTAAGCCTTTTACAATTAGTATCTCATTTAATCCTCACAATAATACCAGATAGTTGCTATTATCACTCTCATTTTACAGTTGAGGAAACCGAGGGTCAATAATTGGCCTTGGGTGGCACAGCTAGTAAGTTTCTGGGGCTGAATTTGAACTCAGATTTTCCTGACTCCAAACCTTGTTCTCTCTCACTGTGTCCTCAGGCTATCTTTAGTAGATCCATCTCTGAAAACCAAAACAAAACCAAACAAAATAGAAATAAATGAAATAATTAAATCAAGGAAGTTGATAGGAAAATAAAGAAAAATAAATAAATGACTGAACTAGGTGACTTTTTTCACCTATGCCATTACCCAAATATATGTCCCAGGGACAGCATCATATCCAGCTCTTCACTGCCCAGATTCCCTAATTTTTTCCCAAGTAATATTGGTAAATTACAAGAACATATAACAAATGCTATAAACATATAACAAATACTCTAAAATCTCCCAGTTTCTCAAATAAACCTTCTTTCTAGGTCACAAGAGATATATTCCATGTTTCTTCTCTAAGAATTATTCATTGATGATAACTGACCTTTATTTGATGCTTTAAGGTTTTCAAAGTTTTTTATACCCATTACCCCACTTGAGTCTCACACTAATAACATGAAAGAAAAATATATATGTGTATATATATATATATATATTTAATATCTATGACTACACATAGATACATATCTACATATAAATATATGCAGAATGATCTTTATTTTTACAGATTCAGAAACTGAAGCTGAAAGGAGTTAAGTTTAAGCACTCTCCTCTCTTCAGTGGGGTTCCATTCTCATTTGAATGTATTGGAAGAAGAGAGAATTAGACTTGGAGCCAAAATACTTGGTTTGAATCTTTGGTCTAGAGATGATAAATTTACTAAGTTCTTAATTTAGTCACGAGTGCTCTTTTTGGGAAGAGAATATAGTTACAGACTACTCATGCAAATTGTAGGTGACCACCTGCACAGTCTTTAGCAATGAGTAACCATTCAGCACTCCTTTTCATAGGACTAGTACATATACACAAATATAAATGTTTGTATATACAGCGATATAAATATATTCATACATATATATTTACACACATATATTATAGTTCAATATTCTTGTTTACTTTTATTAGACTGTTGACCATGGAATGCTAGCTCTGCAGAAGGCCTAGATAAAACCTCCTATTTTATACTTCTAATAGGTCAGTTTCCTCTTTTATTCATGTAGTACACTTTTCCATTCACTAACTCATGTTCCATTCACCAACTTATATACAATAACTTTTATTTACTTCTGATAATTTATCATTACTTTCTCCCTCCACCCACCCCACCTTCTTCCTTTTCATCCTTTTCTTTCATATGTAATCTTTTTTGCTTTTTATTCTGCAAAAAATTATCTTATAATTTATAGTACTGAATTTCCCAGGAAGGAAAACTATCAGAACATTGCATGTTAGTAGAAAATAATTCCTTGACACTGCTCTTTTTTTGGTTTGTCTACCTTTTTGGCTTCTTTTTCTGTGTCAGCTTAATAACTTACTCTTTCTTTGAATGTCTAAATGTAGGTATCCCCTTAAATTCGCATTGTGTCCTTTTCCATTTCTCTACTTTCTCCCTGTAATTTCATTCATTCCCACAGATTCAGTTCTTAGTTCTATGTGGTTTCTACTAGTCCTATGTGGAGTGGTATATGGGTGTTCAAGGAGGACTAGCACTTCAGGTGTGGGGGCTTATTGAGCCTTGCTTATCCACTTTTGGTGCCTACTTGGCACTCAACTCTCACCTGTGACTCCAAGAAGGTGTAGTATGTGCAACAGCCACACCTTAAAAAAACTATCTTACCAGAAAAGCTAAACCTTGAGAAGTGGGTGGATGAGAAAAAAAAATGTTCCAATGGCCCTGAAGGTAGCTGAAGTAGATGCTATGGAACATCAGAGCTTGGGAAACATCAAAAAAGCCAAAGTCATTCACCACATCCTGAGACCATCACCAATCATTTTGACCTTTGTCTTGCCACTGGAATTTGCTGATTCTGGAAGAGAGAGTGAAGCTTCTGTTTTGGTATAATTATGCCTCACCTAAACCCAATTCATATGTGAATCAAGATATCATCCCATGATGTCATTGGTTCTCTTAAAAAAAAAGACAAGCAACCTTTTTTACAAGGCAATGTGAAATATGAAATGGTCTAGAAGTCAGGAAGACCTGGGTTGAAGATACATCTATAAGAAATATTGGCTGTGTGATGCTGAACAAATAACAATGTCTAAATGCCACAGACAACTTGCCAATATAAAGACAGAAAATATATTAAAGGCAGATAGTGTGCAGATGTGTGCTAGTAAGCAGGGTCCCCTCATTAAGAATTTCTTATACCAGTGAATTTATAGACCCCCATCCCTTTGCATTTCCTATAGCTCACTCTAACCTCTCTTCCACAAGTGTTTCATGAGTTTCTGTATAGTATTTACATTTACTTGCTAAAAACACTTCCTCAGTTTCCTGCAATCACTTCATATTCAACATATTCCAAACCAGGCTGATTGTCTTCAATACAAAACCTTTTCTTCCTAGCTTCCCAGCCTTTGTTGATGGCATCATCCTTCTTTTAATTACTCAGCTTCAAAATATATACTCAGGAATAGACCTTGACTTGCTCCATCCTTCCCTATTCACATATGTCATCAAGTCCAATCTATTGTACCTCTATGACATCTGACACACAAGGTCCTCTTTATTACTCACACTGTTACCACTCTTTTCCTGATTGTCTCTCAGCAGGACTATTGTAATTTGTAAACTGCTGTTGGATACTACCAGAAATGTGCTTTTATGTCTACTCATTGCAAGAAAAGAAAATTTGCTGTACACGGAACACTGCTGTCATGCCATGTTCCCCATTTTTAACTCATTAGCTTTGCTAATCTGCTAGGTATTAGAAATTTTCAATTCAGTGCACTTTTAAGGTCTAAATCAGTGGTTCTCAACCTGTGGGTTATGTTCAATTTATAACAATGAAAATACATCCTGCATATCAGATATTTACATTACAATTCATAACATCAGCAAAATTACAGTTACAGAGTAGTAACAAAAATAATTTTATGGTTGGGGGGTCACTACAACATGAGGAATTGTATTAAAGGGTTGTGGCATTAGGAAGTTTGAGAACCACTGCAAATCCTGCCTTCTTCATAGTAACAGGTACCATTCTGCAAAGCCCACTAGTCAACAATGGTTAAATGATTTCTTTTTCATTGCTCAACCTTGCTTGGTTTTAAGTTATTTTTGGTCACTGTACAACTTTCTATTGTGATTGTGAGGAATACGGAAACATTTTCTACCTCTACATACATACACACATACATAAACATATGTATTAATATATATATGTTTATGTTTCTATATATAAAAGAGAGATGTATGCAGATACATATATACATACATATATGCATATACATACACACAATTTCCTTAGAAGCACATATACTTATCTTTGACTCTTAGTTCAAGGAATTGAGCTCGATATCTCTTTCTACATCCTCAGTTTTGGTTATCATACCCATGTCAGTTATCAGATTTTTCCCTTTTTCTCTTTATATTTAATATCAAATTAATATTAATTAATTAATAATATTAATATTAAATACATTATATTTACTAGCATTAGAGGGAGGGAGGATCTTACTGTAATCTGTGTCTCTTTGTGAAGCACTATAAAATAGAATTGTCTGGAATACAAGTTTCACTCATTTATTTTGCATAGCTAAATCACTATATCCTTTAATGATTAAATTTGAATTCTGTTTATATCTTGAATAATTTTCAATCATTAAAACTGGTTTAATTTGGTTCTTTTAAATTTTATTTTTTTGTATTCAATCTATTTATTAATGAACTGCTATGTATGCCAGGTATTCTTAGAAAACAGAACCATATGTTTAGAGGATAGATCTTCAACCATGATTCCTTACTTTCTTGCCAAGACAATGTCCATCAAGTCAAACATGTAACAGAAAAAAGTATTTACAGTACGCCATATAATTCCCTTTCAGAACTTGTTATGTACTATGTGTGTATATGTATGCATGTATATTATGTAATATATTATACTACATAACAATATATTATTTATTACATTTAATATATACATTCACTCAATAGAAATTATTGACCACACACATTTCATTTTTTAAAAGACTTTTTTAAAACGTTTTTTGTGGAGGGCGAAGGTAGGGCAATTGGTGTTGTGACTTCCCCAAGGTCACACAGCTAGTAAGTGTGTCAAGCGTCTGAGGCTGGATTTGAGCTCAGGTTCTTCTGACTCCAGGGCTGGTGCTCTATTCACTGCCCCTGCTAACCTCCCCTACACATGAAGCCAAGGATTGTGCTATCAATTACACATGTGAAATCATGCAAAACATTTCTATATTAGCCAAAAAAAAGCAACAAAAATAAACTGAAAAAAGTGACTGCAGTCTTTCTTTATCAGTTCTTTCGTTGGAGGTGGATGGCATTTTTCATCTTAAGTCCTTTGGAATTCTCCTGGATCATTGTACTGATAAGAATAGCTGAGAACTTTACAATTGATCATGACATTATATTGCTGTTGATGTGTCCACTGTTCTCCTGATTGTATTCACTTCACTTTGTTTGAGTTCCTAAAAGTCTTCTGAGGTTTTTCTGAAATGATCCTGTTCTTTATTTCTTATAGCACAATAGTATTCCATCACAATCATACCCCATAATGTATTCAGTCATTTTCTAATTGATTGGCATTCCCTCATTTACCAATTCTTTTTCATCCCAAAAAGAGTCTCTAAATATTTTTGTACATATAGGGTCTTTTCCTTTATCTCTTATATCTTTGGGATACAGACCTAGTAGGGTATTATGGTGTGAAGAGGCATGTACAGTTTTATAGCATTTTGGGCATTTTTTCAAATTGTCCTTTAGAATGACTGGCTCAGTTCAGAACTCTGCCAAGAGTGCATTAGTGGCTCAATTCTTTCATATTCCCATGACCACTTTTGACCATATATTTAAAAGAACCTTAACAGACTAAGAGAACATTGATTGAATGTCCTCTGGTAAAATGACTTTAAGATTAAGAGACAAAATTTGAGTTTCTGATTTTGATCTCCTGTGGGAACTAAGCAGATTCATTTCCTTTTTATAAACTTCAGTTTCCTTAATTATTACTTGAGAAGATAGTAATGTCTGCCCTGCCTATGTCACAGACTTGTTGAAAAGAACAAAAAAATAGATAATAGGTATGAAAAAGCCCTTGAAATATTTCAGTTTTGATGCAGGTTTATGTAAGGCATCGTTATATATATATATTTTTAAGTACTAAACATCTTTGATGAATGGTCACCCGGGAGTTCTTTATAAATTGATTGATGACAAGTTAAGGCCCAATGCTAGTCAGATAACATTCTCAGAATTATAATAGACCCTTCTCTGAGTGAGACAAATTAGTATATCATTAATTTTCCATTTTTTTTACCATCAAGAAAATTCAATCATTTCCTACAGATGATAAATTTAATCAATGCTCTAAAAAATAGTTTAGCCCTTCACAGAAATTAGTAGTTTCAGAGTCAGCGGGTGATATCAGTTCATTTCAGCTTCTTTTTCATTCCCCAAAGGTTCCATTTCTAAAGGTCCTGGTTTGATTTTTTAAATATAATTAGTTTCCACTGTGTGAAAACAATTTATTGGAATTCTTCTGTACTTGAAGAGCGGCTCAATTCCAAAGAGCTTTCACACTTATAATAAAATCTTGATTAATTGCAATACTCAAGAAAGGCAATATTCTTTTTAGTTATATTTTCTGATTAACCGAAGTTTTAAATTTTTAAACTTTGTTTCAAATTTTGTTATTGCAAATCTTTCTAAAAATAGCATCTTCTTTCTATCAAAATATTGACTAACCTTATCTACCCAACCACATTCCCACTATTCCTCAACAGTTATGACTATCTTCTCATTATACACCTATCTTCTCATTATCTTCTATGTATAAAATTAATACATGAACCATTCATATTTATGTACATTTTTCCCACTTCAAATGCTATCTCATTTCTCTTTGCCTGTATAAAACTTTATTATTCTTCAAGGCTTTTGTCCAGTTCCATCTTTCCCATTAAACACTGGCTGACCACTTCAGCATAGAGTATTCAAAAGTTTGAGTCAAAATATTTCAGTTTACATGTAGATTCTAAAATGTAATAGTACCACAGTTCTTGTTTGGGGTTTTGTCAGACTGCCTCTTACCAAGACATATTTGTTTTTTTAAGTTTTTTGCCCTGGTCCTTTTTACCACTTCTGGACTCTCCTCACAGTTTCATACTAGACACTTTCATTTATTATGTAACATGATTAATTGACATTTTCCTGCATGTCAGAGAAGGGAAACCAATCAAAGGAAGGTATGAGAAAGTCTCATTTCTCAAAACCTCTGGACACTGACTTTTTTACTTTTGTTCTAAGAGGTGAACTGCTCTAGTCTAGCTGGCCTAAAAACACTGAATTAAACCAGTTTTAATGGTTTAGATACCTTGTGGCTCAAGATCCAAAACTAATCTCAAAATTAATTCAAAGGTAGACTTGAGCTTCACACCATTGCATTTTATATTGACAAACAAGGAATTACTGATTATTATCAGTACCTGCCTATTTCTCTAAGTTACACAATTTAGAAGAACAAAAAGCAAGTTATCATCATGAATTTTAGCTTTAACTGACTTATGCAATTTGTCAATCAACAAAAATCTGTTGAGTGCTGTACTTTAGTACAAGGCCAGACAGTATTTTAAGAGTGGAGACCCAAAGATAAAAGGAGAATATTCCTTTCCCACAAGGGTCTTAAAATCTGAGACAACATATAATACCTACACAGGGACAAATAAAATATATTCACAATATATATGGGATGCTATGGTGGGGAGATAATAGAAGTTGGGAAGGGGGCATTGATATTGTCAGGAAATGCTTCTGATTTTTATTATTATTCAGTTATTTTGGTCATGTCTGCTTCTTCATGACCCTATTTTGGGTTTTCTTGGCAAAGATATTGGAGTGGTTTGTTATTTCCTTCTCCAGTTCATTTTGAAGGTAAAGAACTGAAGCAAGAAGATTTAAAGGACTTACCTAGGGTCACATAGCTAGTGTTTGAGGCCATATTTGAACTCAGGAAGATGAGACTTCCTGATTCGAGGGAAGATGCTCTCTTGCTTCCAAAGTGTGATCATGGAAGGAAAGTAAGGATTCTAAGAGATAGAAGTGAGGAAGGATTGAAGTTCATGAATAAGATAAAGCCAGAACAAAATCAAAGAGCTAAGAGATGGAACCATGAATGAGGACCAGAAGAAAAGACCAATTTGGCTTAACTTTCTCATGTGAAGTGAGATCTCCACCATGTCTTCATATCCCAGGAAACTCGCAAATGGGAAATCTCATTACTCTGCAAGATCCAGCAGATGAAGTATTCACATCTCATCCCTGTGTCCCTATTATTTGACTGCCTGACAGAAGAACAGAGAGATATATTGGGGATAAAGAAAAATAACAACATCCACCACAACAAAAAACAAACACTTGATCTTTCCATACTTGTTAATACCATGTTATATATCTTCTCCCCTTCATGCCTAAAATCTTCAAAAATGTGATTTACAATAAGTGCCTTCACTTTTTTCCACTTACCTCTTATAATTAGGCTTCTAATCTTAGTATTACACTGAAACTTTTCTCTCCAAAGTTACTACTAATCTCTTAGTTGCCAAATTCAGCAGTTTTTCTCAGTCTTTATTCTCCTTAACCTTACTGCAGCCTCTGACGCTGTGGATCACTCTCTCTTCCTTGATACTCTATCTTCTCTAGTTTTTCAGACACTACTGCCTTTGGATTTTCTTCCCACCTTCAGTCTCCTGGGTTTGATGCAGATCATGCCTTCTGACTCTAGGTTCTATCATGATCCTTAACTTTTCTCCTTGTATTTTATTTCACTTGATAAACTCATCAACTACTATGAATTTAGGTAACATCTCTATGCTGATGGTGCTTAAATCTACCTATTCTGCCCCCATCTCTCTACTGACTTCCAATCTTATATCTCCAACAGTTGGACCCCTTGAACTGGATGTCTACCAGACCTCTGAAAATATGCATCCAAAACAAAATCATCCTTCCCCTTAAACTCCATCACTACTACCTTCTCTGTTACTGTAGAGTGTAGCATCATCCTTCAAACACCTCAGGATCATAATCTAGAAACTGAATGGGAAAAGTGAAACTTCTCAGCCCATATATTTTGTGGGAGCAAGCCAGAGTTTTAGTTTCACCTTCCCTTCTCACCTCCCTTTACTGCTGCCATGTCAGCATTAGGCCCCTTCAGGAGTTTTTGACCTCCACCCTTGTATGCCACACCCTTATCCGAATTAGGCCCTTTATCAGTTTTCCACCTCAGTTTTCCACCTTGCTTCAGGATCCTTCCCCCTTTCCCTTGCTGTCAATCAGCATTAAGTTCTTAGCCCTTGACTTGTTCACTTTGCCATTTGCTAAATAAGGATAGCTACATTTGAACTGGCTATTCCCCGTTTCCTTTTTGTTTGTAAGCCTGCCTCCCAGCCACTGAGAAATGGCGGTGGGTCTCTTTCTTCCTTATCACTGGAGGAAAATTCATGCTCAGATTGTAAGCCTACCTCTCAGCCAATGGGAGAAGGTACAGCAATGGGAGGGGGCTTAACTGCCTTAGAGTAAGAATTCTTGTTCCTTCTTCTATAACATGCCTCCTCTTCCTGATCTGCTGTGGAGAGGACCACCTTCTTTCCACAGGGGAAGAAAATAAAAACTTCCTCTTCTTTCCTCAAGATACCTCTAAGTTTTAATTTTTCTGGGTAGGGGATTTTTGGGGTCCCCATGCCTCACACAAAATCATCTTGGATTTCTGACTACTTCTCAACCCCACCCCACTCCCCCATATCCACGGTTCTGCTAATTCTGTTGATTTAACTTTTGTAACATCCCTCCAATAAGCCCTTTTCTCTCCTCTAACAGTATCAGCAGCGTAGTACAGGCCCTCACCACCTCACTCCTAGATTGTTTCAATAGCCTGACTCTATTCTTCTGAAGCCTCTACTAAGTCTAATCCACCCTTAATTCATTTTCTAGAAGGATTTTCATAAAATACAAGTGGGATCATGTCACCCTATATACATAAATATATTTATATACATATATATATACATATATATATATATATATATGTAATGTTCTGTTTCGCATTCCAAGAGCTTCACAGCCTTTTTCTCCCTTTTCAGTCTTGTTAGAACTTACTTCCCAAGACATACTCTTTGATCCAGTGACACTGGTCTCCTTCCTGTTCCTCAAATAAGACACTGTATCTCTTAGTTCTGTGGAGTTTCTCTAGCTGTCTCCTGTGTCTGGAATGCTATACCTCCTCAGTTCTGACTTCAGGATTCCCTGGCTTCTTCTAAGTCTTAACTAAGTCTTAACCTTCTACAGAAAGTCTTCCCCAACCCCTCTTAATTCCAGTTCCTTCCCTCTCTGCTAATAGTTCCTATTTATCTTATAAACATGTTTGGATATATATTTTCTTGCCCCTCCCCCTCAAGTCTAAAGCCTCTTGACATATGTCTACATAGGAGGGTTTATATATGCATATGAATACATCTGAGTACATGTATATATGTGTACATAGAGGGCACAGGATCAATAGAATAGGAAGGGACTACACTTTAAAAGGTGAAATTCTGAGGTGGGAGAGGATTAGAATGAGAGGAGAGAGGGAGAGACAGAATGGGGTTAATCATCTCATACGGAAAAGGCTAGGGATAATTGTTTCAATGGAGAGGAAGAAAAGGAAGGCAAAAGGGAAAGGGTCAATCTTACTCTCATTGAATTTGGCTTAGAGAAGGAATGACATAAACTCTAAACTGGGTATCTTGCCACACAGGAGAGTAGGGGGGCCAGGGATGAGAGGTGAGATGATGGAGGGGTGGGCAGGGGGAGGAGAAGGGTTGCTGGAAGTATACCCTTCTGTAAAGGGACAGAGACAGGGTAGAGAATAGAACAAGGGGGAAGGGATAGTAAGGAGGGACATATAATCACTATCTCACAATATGCCCATTGTGAAGATGCTCTTTGTAACTACAAATGTACAGCCTGTATTGAATTGCTTGTCTTTCCAGTGGGAGTGGATGA
>CM053594.1:277341086-277358181 GCA_028646575.1 Pseudocheirus occidentalis | reverse complement strand
TAAAAGGGAACAGATTGTGGGAGGGGTCTTACAGTGGGATCAATGTTCTGGGCTAGGGGGTAGGGGCAAAAAGGGGAGAAAATTTGTAACTCAAAACCTTGTGGAAATGAATGATGTAACCAAGAAAATAAATTAAAATGAAAATTCTATTGGAATAACAGTAAATGCAAAAGAGAAAAATAAAAAATTTGTAAAATGTTTCCGTCAATTAAAAAAGTGAACTATGACTCTGATTAACTTTACTGCTTAACTGTTGCTTCTGAACTTAGTAAAAATTATTAAATGTTTCATTGCTTTTACAGTTCTAAGAAAAACATAAAAATAAAAATAAATATAAATTGGCTCTTAGGCACTATCTTGGGTACTGACAAGTTAAAAACAAAACAAAAAAACACCTTCAAACATTTAGGATCTTCCAAGAGGCAGTTAGCAACACTAGAGGGAGAGGTGCAGAGTGAATATACTTTTCCTTGCATTCTTGTGCCTTTGACAGAGGTGACTGTCTTCATTATACACTTGTATCCCCAGAGGCAACCCTCTCTCATATGGTCAAGAATAGTTACACCTGGTTTAATGTAATCTTTGAGTCCCCACACTTTATTTTCATTCTAATCAGTTCTAACACATAATTAATTAAAAGCAGTGATACTTAATAGAATAATACAAAGGTTGTAATAGAACAGTTTTTCTGCAAATCTAACACACTCTAACATACGCACATACCATCACTGGAATGAGTGTTAATGAATAGGGACCAGATATGAGAGGCATTCATTGGGGAACTAGTGTGCCCAAGACATACATGTGGATGTGGAGATCATATTTCTGATGCTTAAGAATCAAAAATCAGGGTTTTTGTTTTGTTTTCATGATATAATCATACTTTTTTTCACTGGACCTGCAGTTGGTGCACCTTCTGCTGGTTCTCATTTATCTAGTTGTGAATGAGAAGCACACAATCTTTTTTTTTTACTTTTTTAACATACAGAATAAAGCAAACAGTTTCCATAACATAGTACAGTTAAAAAGACGATTGCATATTAAGCTGCAAATCTACTATGCACCACTTGCTATTCCTTTCAAATATATAACAAAATTGTTACATAAATTTCTTCTTTTTTTACTTTCTTTCCCCCCACCCTAGAGTTGAATACCATTAGACAGACACAGGTACATATATGTAGACATATGTGGGTATGTGTGTATATCTGTGTAAGTATATATACACATATGTATATATGCATATGTATTGTGTATGTGTATTGCACATATACACATATGTGTAGGTATGTGTTGTGTGCATGTGTGTATACATGCATGTGTGTATGTGCATATATGTGTAAGCAAATGTGTGTATATATAGCTGTGTGTGCATATATATATGTACACCAATATAAACCTCTGTGTGTGTGTGTGTGTGTGTGTGTGTTTACAAAATGATTCTGTATATACTTTGGGTTCTCAACTCTTTCTCAGTATGCAGAAACTGCCTTTCTTCATATGTTCTTTACACTTATATTTTTTGTTTATAATAGACAAAATAACTTATTGGTTAAAGTCATTCTTAAAATAAAATTGCTGTTACTGTATACACTGTTCTCTTGGCCCTGCTTATTTTGCTTTTCATTATTTCTTGAAAGCTTTTCCACAGTTTTCTAAAATAATTGAGCTCATTATTTCTTATAGCCCAGAATACTCTATCATAATCATATACCACAAATTGTTTATCTATTCCCCAACTCGTGGGCATCTGGGTAATTTCCAGTTCTTTGCCAAGACAAAGAGAGCTGCTATAAACATTTTAAAACATATTTTTTTTCCTTTTCCCCTAATTATCTTGAAAATAGATCAATTAGTGACATTGCTGGGTCAATGGGTATAAGTACTTTAATATCTCTTTGGGCATAATTCCAAAGTCTTAACTGAGAGTTGCACTGGTGGTGTGTAATCACTCCTGGGTGTTTCTGCTACTACTTTTTCAGCTAATCCTTTCAGGTCTACACAAGTCATCTTGTCTGCATTCTCTTGGGATACAGTGGGCTAAAACCTAGCTACCATACCCAAATCTTAATAGCTAGGTCAGATTCAGTTTTTTTTTCAAACCCTATCTCTGATGAGAGATCAAATTTCTCTAAATGCCCTGAATTCTTTCCAATTAAGTGCGCAGACAAATCTGAGCCCCAAGAAAGGATAAGGTCAACAGGCAAGGCTTTTCTTCTCCACTTTGCAAGTCACATTACTGACTTTATTAGGTATATCAATTAGAAGCAGAGCCTGCCTACTTTGATTTTGTATTCTGAACAATCAAAAGCTAGTCTTCTTTAAGCAGATTTAATCAAAGGATAATGGCTAAAAATGGATATAAAATAATGTATATTCCTCTGGGAATCTAAGAACTCCCCACAACCCCAATAATCTGGCTTCAGTCTTAATCATTTAAATGGAATTATAATATCAAAAATTTCTAGTAATTTCTTAATTGATAAATCTAATTGATCTTTCTCAATTTTCATATCTTGACCTCTGCAGCATTTGATATTTTTGGCTGCCTGCTGAATACTCTCTCCTCTCTAAGTCTGTGTGTGTGAGACACTGCTCTCTTTCTCTGTCTCCATCTCTATCTCCATTTCTGTCTCTTCGCATCTCTCTTTTTTCTCCGTATTTCTCCTCTTCCTTTGGGTTTTAGCATTCCTTAGTCATTACCTTAGTCATACCAGATGGCTATGTATATATACTAAAGCTCTATCCTGGACCCTCTTCTCTTTTATCTCTCTGCTTTCTCATTTGGTGCTCTTCTTAACTTCCCTATATTAAATCGTCACTTAGATTAAAAAGACTCCTAGAATTGTGAAGTAATAGCTTGTCTTATGAGAATCTTTTTTTTTAATTATCATGAACTAATTATTAGAAATCACTAACTAGGTTAATTCCATAGACATCCCAAACACAACATGTCAAAAATAAAACTAATTTCTTATTTTATTCTAAATCCCATTTCTCTTCCAAACATTCTGATTACTATCAAATACACTATTGTCCTTCCAGTTACCAATGGCTAACTTTCATGTCACCCTCTGCTCCTCACTCTTATACATACAACAATTAGTTGTCCCTTCAGCATTTCTCACATATTCTCTTCCCTTTCTCTTTATTAATGTCAACATTGCCAGATATCAGGCCTCATCTGCTGTAATATTACAGTCTTTTCCCCTCACTCATCCATTCTTCACATCAGTGCTTGAATTGTTTTTGCTTATTTGTTTTTGTCTTCTTTTGTTTTTCTGTAACCAGCCACCTATTAAATAAACTGATCTTCCTAAATAGGGACACTCTTTTACTTCCAGTTGTCATGTGTATTTCCCCTCTCTACTCACAGTACAGATTAGCCAAAGTATCTTATCTGTGGTTCCTCAGACGTGGCACTCAGTGTCCTATTTCTGATCATTTGTACTTTTTATGACCCATGCCTGATTTCTATTTTCATATTTCAGTGTTTTAGAATTTCCTGGTTTTGTTAAGTTTCAGTTGAATTGTCACCTTTTAGAGGGAACTTTCTAGTTCCCCCAGCTACTAACACCTTTCCCTCTTTGGTTAGCTTTTTTTTTTTTTTTTGCTTTTTGGTAGGGGAAGACAGGGAAATTGTGGTTAAGTGACTTGCCCAAGATCACACAGTAAATGTTAAGTGTCTGAGGCCAGATTTGAACTCAGGTCCCCCCGCGTCCTCAGTGCTCTATTCACTGAGCCATCTAGCTGCCCCTCTTTGGTTAACTCTTATTCACTTTATATGTATCTAGCCTGTTCCTCTATATGAACTTGACATCTTCCCAATTGGAAAGTAGGATCTTGAGGTCAGGGACTTTCATGGCTTATTCTGTATCTCCAGTGCTTAGTACAGTTCTTTGCAGGTAAAAAGTGTGTATTAAATGCTCAGTAACTGATTGATTGCTTAAGGCCAGAGTGAGTAGTAATTCAAGATCAATGATAAAGATTAAAAAAAAAACTTTAAATATATATGATATACAGCAAGTGTTACAATAGCAAAAAATATGGAAAAGAAACACCAGTATCTTCCCTTTGCAGATTACATTATTAATATACAAGTAATTAATGACAAAGATTAAAAAATAGAGAAACGTTTAATAATGAACCACAATCTCAGTTGCCAGAGAAATAAAATGAAGAGGCCGGAAAAGAACAGCCACTTTTCTAGTTTCTCTGAACTGGCATAACTCAGTCATACCCTGCCGTATTCACTTAAAAAGCTTAGAGGTGAAGCAGCAAAATGAAATGATCTAGAACTAGAAAGGCTACACACTATCTCCTGGAAAGTATGCTCCATTCCTTACTGCCAATCACTATTTCAAAAAATATTCTCTAGGGAGTTTTCAAAATTTCTACCAAAGAAAAATGGAATAAAATAAGACATTGTTACCCTCCATTTATGATCCCAAGATAATTTGTATTATCCTTCATTTTCTTTTTTTAGGATTATGAAAATACCAGATAAGGGAAACACTGTAGATGTGTTTTATTTAGAATTTTAGCAAAAATTTTGAAAAGATGTTGAAAATATAGATTATAATAAAAAATGTCTGAGCTTGTTGGATACTCAAACTGAAAGAGAAGTTGCTAATGATTCAACGTCAACACTGTTGAATGTAATTGGAGGAATGCTTAAGGAGTAAGTTCATGTGTCTGTGATTATGTTTATCAATAAAGTGAATAAAGACACTGCCAAATTTTCAAGTGATACAAGGCCAGGAAAAAAAAAGAAGTTAGGAACCTGAAAGAATCATGACTGGCTAGTACTCATGACCAAGTGTACTAAGATGAAATTCAGTAGGGATAAATGTAAAGTTTTGCTCTTAGATTTAAAAAGAATCACCATCAAAACATAGGAGTTGAAAAGCATGAATAGGCACCATTTTGGGGTAATGGTGTTTTTTAGCAGATTTCCACCTCAATAAAACACAGCAGTGTTATGTGCAGGGAAAAAACAAAACAAAGAAAAATAAACTAATATAATCTTGTACTTCATTAAAAGTGCCAGACTTTCTAGGAACAGAGAGACTATAACTCTACTATGCACTGTCCTTATCAGACTTCATCTGAAGTATTGCATTCAATTATTGACACCACAGTTTAATAAATTGTAGGGCAACCATAAAGGTGAAGGGTTTTGAATCCATGTTATAAGAGAATGAGATGAAGGAACTAGACATATTTAGCCTGGAGAAATTAAGACACAGGGTTGGAAGGTATATAATAACGGCCTTAACGTTTTTGAATGACTGTCATATGGAGATAGAACTAAACTTCTTTTGTTTGGCCTCAGAGAGCAAAATAAATACAAAGTAAATACCAGGGGAAATGTCCTAACACTGA
Organism: Pseudocheirus occidentalis; assembly: GCA_028646575.1. Taxonomy (NCBI): domain Eukaryota; kingdom Metazoa; phylum Chordata; class Mammalia; order Diprotodontia; family Pseudocheiridae; genus Pseudocheirus; species Pseudocheirus occidentalis. The sequence continues at coordinate 277,352,796 of CM053594.1, read as the reverse complement.
GAGCTATGTAAAAGGTAAATAGGCTGCCTATAGAAGTATTGGGCTTCTTCTCTTTAAAGGTCTTCCAGGAGGAGCTGAATGACCTCTTTCTATTTATTTATTTTTATTTTTTGCTTTTTGGGGGAGGGGGCAGGGCAATTGGGGTTAAGTGACTTGCCCGAGGTTACATGGCTAGTAAGTGTTAAGTGTCTGAGGCCAAATTTGAACTCAGGTCCTCCTGACTCCAGGGCCGGTGCTCTATTCACTGCTCCACCTAGCTGCCTCTTTGTATTCATTTTGTATATAGTCCATACATCTATTTATCTTCCTTTGATAATAAGATCCCTTACCCCTCACCTGACACATTGTAAGTGTTTAATAATTTTTTAATGATTTGTTGTTTGATCATTTTGCCATGAAAATAAAATAAAAAGCAAAGTGTAATGATAACACTTGGGAAAAAGTAGCAAGAAGGTGAAATTTTTGGTTTTGCTTGTAGTTCTAAAGGAAATTCACTAGTTACTATCAACCATTTTAGCATAAAAATATCAACATATGTGTGTACGTTTGTGTGTATAATAGGTTTCATAAACTGCTATAATACAGGGCATTAGAGGTGGGGATTTTTCCATAGGAGTTTTAAGTAGCAAATGTTATTCTTTCTAAAAGTATAATGCTTTATAGCTAGCAGGGGCTTGATAAATGATTTCAGATTTTTTTGAACACTGGGACAGGAGACAGAAGATCTTAGTCCTAGGTGTTTTTCTTTCATATTATTGTTATGTAACCTTGAGGAATTTATTTAGCCTCACCAAACCCAATTTCTCAAGTTTCAGACTAGAAATAACAACTTCCTCTACATTTCCATACAGTTGTTACAAAGATCAAGTGAAATAATACCTATGAAATCAAATAAAATAATATATTTTGGAAAAAAAGAACATTTTTAAAGTGTAAAATTATATGTTATTTTTGGTACTGGTGATGTCATTATTGTCATTATCATTACTATGGCTATTTTTCTTTGTAATTTTGTTTTCATGGATACATAATATTAAATGTTGAGACAAATGCAGTAAAACTGATGGATGTCAAACTGAGCATCTGGGATGAATGATTTCACTCCCACATCGCACTTCTGACTGCTTCTTTCCATAAATAGCTTACTCAGATTTTTGCTATGAAAAAGGTCAGAATGAAGAAGTAAGTTCATTGTTTGGTGAAAATTAACAATAAAAATGGAAGAGGTGGAAAAGAGATTTAATTTAGTTGGAGTTTAAGGATTTTCATACAATGCCACATAAAAATACCAATGTACAGAATTGGCTGGGTTCAGAACCGTGATGAAATATTAATTTGGATAAAAAAAAATAACATATCAACAGTGGAATATGGTAGTAAATGCTCTTTTTTAATGGAAATAACAAAATTCCCATCACTTGAGTAATTTACAATTGAAGTGGACAAAATATTCTGACATATTCTCTAAAAACAATCTCTAAGAGACAGCATAGATGTTCTCATAGCTGTATTTATCTCTAGTCTTTAGACTCCAGGTAGCTCACGACCAAGTAAGAAGGAGGTGACAAGTAGGATGTTGAAAGAAAGTTCTCAAAGCAGTCCTACTTATATGTGGCATCAGTGAAAAAAGAAACTATCAACATAGCACTAATATGGCTACAATTGGAAGGAGATGCTGCTCACCACTGCCTGTAATGGTCAGTTAATACATCACAGCCACATTTTTACTTTTCATTTCATTAAGAAGATCCTAGAAAACTCTGATAGGTATGGCACTAAATATGTTATTTAATTTAGGATAAATTGTCATTTTTATTATATTAGCTCGACCCAACCATGAGCAATTGATGTTTTTCCAATTAGATAGATCTGATTTTATTTATATGAAAAGCGTTTTGTAGTTGTGTTCATAAAGGTACTGGGTTTGTTTTGTCAGGTAGATTCCCAAATATTTTATAATATCTACAGTAACCTTAAATGGGGTTTCTCTTACTACCTCTTACTGTTGGACTTCATGGGAAATATATAGGAATGCTGAGGATTTATGTGGCTTTATTTTATATCCTACAACTTTGCTAAATTTCTTTATTGTCACAAGACATTTTCTCTTACCCAGATCTGCAACAATCCTCTCCCCTGTGGTGAGAAGGCTGTCTATTGCCCTTAGGCTGGGGGAGTCTGCTGGCTGGCTGGGTCTTCTTCTCAGTCGGCCATACTCTGCTCTCAGATGGATGCTGGTGCAGCTCCTGTATGCTCCAAGTTCTGCCCCACCCTTAGTAGGCATGTTAGTGGGCTAGGAATCTGCTATAGTCTGTCTCTCAATGGGTTCTGTCACTCTTAAATCCATTCAAATTCACTTTTTAGCTTTTAGCGACAATTCTTGGAGGAACTTGGAAAAAGGAAGCTACGGCTTCCTTTCCTCCATCTTAGCTCTGCCCCCCAAAATAATTTCTGAAAATGTTGCTTAACCAAAATTTCTATTTTATTTTTTAAAGTGACTAAAAAAATATGAATAATTGATTTATGCCATGGGATAGGATCAGAGTTAAATGAGATCTTTACATTCATGTAGTCTTTCTTGTGTTAGTGAAGAAAAAAAACAAACTGTGTCCTTTAGCCATAAAATGATTTTCCCAAGTCATGTAGTTAATATAGATTTGAATCCAGGATTTATGACTCCAAATTCAGTGTTCTTTTCACTAGAATATGTTGGTGGAGAATGGAGAAATAATAGGAAAGCAAGACCAGTAGAGTTAAGATACATTTTCAAACATAATAGTGACCAATTCTAGATATAAGGATGGTGTATGTGTAATTTGTTGGATAAGATTAAGATTGGGTGGGGCGGCTAGGTGGCACAGTAAATAGAGCACTGGCCCTGGAGTCAGGAGTACCTGAGTTCAAATCTGGCCTCAGACACTTAACACAAAAAAACTAGCTGTGTGACCTTGGGCAAGTCACTTAACCCCAACTGCCCCCCCCCAAAAAAAAAAGCAAAAAGAAAAAAGATTAAGATTGGGTGCACTGGTTTAGTGAGTTTAGAAGTACTAGAAGTTACAATGAGAAAATAGTGTTAAAAGCCAGACAGCTAGAGGCAGACATTTATTATCAAGAATGAGAGTATGGACCATATCTCCATGAGACCCACACTAGAAAAGTAGACTATTTCATCCAAGATATCTCATATAGTTCCTGCAGAAATACGTGCCAAACATAGGGTATGACTAGTTTAAAATGACAGGCATGTTAGATTATGAATATAATAAATAAATTATCCTGATTTAAGTGGGTATTGTGGTAGCAGATATAGTCATAAGGTGAAACAATTGTGAGAAAGAATGATACTAAACAATACTGTCATGTAAATGGGTTTCTAATTGGTGTCCCTTTACTCTATTTAAGAAGTTCTATTAGTGAGTCTGAAGTTTCATTTTTCTCATCTCACTTCTAGGTCTCAAGGCCTTTTGTATGGATCATCTCTGCTGATGGTTGATGTGTTCTTACATATGAGGTAGGAGAACTGACACTGTTGGATGTGATATTTGTATTTTAATAGGCATCTCTAATATCTAAACCTTTTAATTTCCCAAAGGAATACAATGTTAATGCAATTTTTACTTTCAAATAAATGAAGCAAAAAATTTTGGGACGGATTGCCTTTTATACATGATCTACAAAAGAAAGATCTTACGATAAAATTGAAAATTATCTGTTTGCTTTCCAAAGCCCAGCATAACTGATGCCCTTCCTGCTTTCCTAGTCTTTTTACACTCAGGGTACTCTTATCCTGTGACACTGGCTGTTCATCTGATACATTTTCTTTTTTTTTTTTAATTTATTGACTTGTTTATTTACTTTTAGTTTACAAGATTCAGTTCCAGAGTCACTTGAGTTTCATATTTTCTCCCCTCCGTTCTCTCTCCCCCCCCCATGGTGGTGTACAATCATATATAGGATCTGCACACACTTTCACATTGTACAATAGTCTAGTTGTATAGAAGCGTTGTAACCAATGGAGGAAATAATGGGAAAAAAAGAAAAGAAACAAAACAAAACATGAAAAAGAACAATAGCATATGTTGCTTTAATCTCCATTTAAACTCTGGCCTTTCTAGATCTTTCTCTGAGTGTAGACATCTCCTTCCATTCTGATACTTGTAGAGTTGTCTTTTAACTGCGTTGCTGAGAAGAGCCCAGTTTATCAAGGTTGGTTGTCACACATATGATGTATCTGTGATTGTGTACAAATTTTTCCTGGTTCTGCTCTTCTCACTTAGCTTCAATTTGTATATGCCTCTCCAGGCAATTATGAAGTCCATCTCCTTCCCATTTCTTATAGCACAATTACATTCATATACTGTAACTTGTTCAGTCATTTCCCAATTGATGGGCATCCCGTAAGTTTCCAGTTTTTTCCCACCACAAAGAGAACTGCAATAAGTATTTTTGTACGTATGGATCCTTTTCCAACTTCTACGATCACTTTTGGATACAACCCCAAAAGTGGTATTACTGGGTCAAAAGGTATGCAATTATTTATAGCCCTTTGGGCATAGTTCCAGATTGCCCTCTAGAATGGTTGTATCAGTTCACGGCTCCACCAACAATGCATTAGAGCTCCAATTTTTCCACATCCTCTCCAGCACTTGTCATTTTCCTGTTTTGTCATCTTAGCCAGTCTGGCTGGTGAGATGTGGTACCTCAAAGTTGTTTTGATTTGCATTTCTCAAATCAGTAGTGTCATCTCATACATTTTCCATTCCTGACTCTGAATTTTCACTAGTTGTTCATCCAAATCTGGAAATGCCTCTTTTCTCCACCTTCTGTCTTCCTTGAAGGCCTCATCTTATGGAAAATACTTGTCCCTAATGCCCTCCAAGAGAGAGACAGAGACAGAGATTAAGTTAGCCCATCATGATCTGCACGCTGTATCTCTCTCTTGATTGGGAGCTTCTTTTTACCTCCACGCACTTACCACCATGTCTACCACAGACTTTGTGATTTATAAACATTTGTTGATTTGACTTGTTTTGGATTATAGATCTAAAACTCAAAGGAATCATCTAGCTTTCTCATTTTACAGATGAGTAAACTGAGTCTTAGAGAGGTCATATGACTTGTCCAAGGTCACACAGAGAGTTAATCAACAGAAGTGTTATTTTATCTCCGGCCCTCTGATTGCCAGTTTAATGTTTTCTCCATTCTTCATTTGGTCCAAGAATTCCTGCACTTATTAAAGTGTATTTCCCATTCTTCTATTGCATCTACCTGCATTTTTTAAGTGCCTAGATTGACTATATGGTTCTCTGGAGGGATAACATGTTTACAAAGCCTTTCTACCAAGGACTAAATATAGTCTCTATCTTTGCATATACCTTTCTCAACTCTATCATCTTTCCTTGTTTTCCCAAAGACCAAATTCAAAAGCAGATCTCAGGTAAGTAAATTTAAATCTTGCCAGATGAGAAGCCTTAGAAGTGAATTAATGATGATTTTCAATTCTTTCTAAGGACAGTATGATATATCAATCTAGGGAGTCAAAAGGGAGAAAGGGCTTCTCTGGGAATATGGCTGGGCATACCCATTAACCATGTATATCTATTATATTATGTATGAAATACACACTCGGACATGTGAATTATGTCTATATAGTATATTTTTGAATTTTGGAAAAATCAGTATTCATATAAGAATGAACTGATCCAATTTACCCATATAATGAAGTACATTTAAAGCCATTTCATATGTTCTGGAATGTTATCACATTACAAATGTGAAAATTCCTTCCTTTGTAATAAGAATAAAAAGCAAAACTTTGAAACTTATCTGAAGGTATGTGTTTAGGACACACTCATATTTCAGAACTTGGATTTATAATTATTAGAGTTGTTTTAAATTTAATCTTATTTTATTACTAACTTTTAAAAAATAACCTTTATGCCAAGATGTGTCCATGTGTGCATACCCCACAAAGTGTGGAGTTGTTCATAAAAAGAATAACTCAGGCGCGTTCTTTTCATTGACTCTTGCCTGCTGCTGCTTTAATGGTCCTCAAATACTGTTTAATGAGATTTTTTTCCTCATCCACTTAAATCTAAAACAAAAAGTAAGTTCATAAAAACTCAAATTTCATTTAATGGGTTATCAAAGGATTGAAACAAAAATGTGAGTGAAAGGCAAAATGGTTTCTGGGAAAGATATAAGGGAATGTTGTTAACTGAAATTCATGTGAAAAACCCTTCAAAATCATAGTCAATCAGAGCTAACAGCATGACACTGCTATTTAAAAAGAAACAAAAATATAAGCAAAAAAGATATACTTTCATTGAATGTATTTCAGAGAAATATAGCATCCAGAGGAGGAAAGGTAAGTACTTGCATTGTTTGGACTACTCTGAATATATGTATTTGGTTTTTGGACTCTAGAAAAAAATTTTGACAGATTATAATGCATCCAGAGGAGAACAAGAAATTTCTGGAAACCATATAATGTGAAGAAACATTGAAGATAATAGGGGAATTTTTCCTGGAGAAAAGAAGCTTCAAGGATGGATATAATCTCTGGCATCACACATTTGAAGCAGGGTAATAACAAAATAGAAGATATTTTGCATAACTAACAAAGATAGAACCAGTGTCAACAAGTAGAAGTTATGGCAATACAGAATTTAGCTTAATTGAAGAATTCTCAAATTATTACAGTTCTGAAAAAGAAAAAGAAAGTAGGATACCTTGCAAGATGATGAATTCCATGTTACTTAAATTAAGAGTAATAATTCACATTTATGTAATTCATTTAATTTGAATAAAACTTTTTCCCACAATAACTTTGTTAAAAAGGCATGATAGCTATTATTTCCCTGTTTAAAAAAAAAGAAAAGAAAGAAAGAAAAACAGGCTCAGAGTGGTCAACTGACCTACTGGGGTTTGGGGGGGGTGTTCACACAGTCAGTTTGAAGGACAGGATTGACAATCAGAGATTATTCATCCTAAATCTGGCAATCTAACTACAATTTTTATTGTCCAAATATCCTGACTTCATTCCAGTGCTCTTCCCAATGCACACCATTTCCTCAAGTAGAGGCTAACTGTTAAGATTACAAAGGAAATGTGAAGTAAGTAGTCTAGGCAGTTATAAAGATCAGCAAATTTATTACTCGACCCTAAGCATACTGAGTTTTCACTGGTGATCCTATAGATTTTGTATAGATGATAACTCTTCAATGCTACCCCTGACATATTAAAGTGGTAGCAAGGACATGGGGTGGGGTTGGGGGAAGGAATTGTTGCATCTTTAAGTCTTTTTGTTTATCTATAAGAGAGAATGGCTAAGGTCTGGTATCCAACACAATCTTGTTCTGCACCAGGGTAGGACCTAGAGAATGATGCTCCTGGTAGTCTTCTAAGACATTATCTGTGGCTATAAGTGTAGTACTTTGTTTGCAGGACTAGATTCCCAGAGGTAGAAGAAACAGTAAGAAAATATACACTAAGACCATAAACAGGTAAAGTAAAAATTGCTATAATATAAAAGATGAAATAAGCACCAGACAGCCATGTTTCAAAAGTACAACATGAGTAGCCTTAAAGAAGTAGGAAAACAAACACCTTACCCTTCAACCGTGCTAACCTTGATCAGAATCCTTCAGGACAAAATATCTATCTGTATCTATCAATCAGTTGATAGATGAATGAATCAATAAATAGGCATTTTTGGGAGCCAAGCACTGCTCTACGTTCTGAGCATATAATGACCAAAGGAATAGACCATGATCTCCAGAAAATTAGATTTTATCTGGGCAATCATGTGAACACAATAGCATACTTATACTTACATACACATACACACATCAGATAATTTTTCTTTCCTTTTTATTTCATTGAAAAAGTTTTTTTTCTGGGACTTTTTTTTTCTGGGTATGGATTAGACTAATGACCAAAACAAGTCCCTTTAAATTATAAAATTCTGTAATTCTCACATACTTAATATGACTTTTGAAGGAAGTCATCATTCTTTGAGGTTGAGGTAATGAGAAGTGCCTGGCAGACAAAGAAGATAGCCAATAAAAAAAAGTTATAGTGCAGGAACATGGAGTGTCAAGAGGCAGGAACAAGAAGAAAGTTACTTAGCTGGATTATACGGTTTGTGAAGGTGAGTACAGTATAATAAGATTAGAAACATAGGTTGGAACCAGATTGTGAAGGATTGTAAAAATCAAGCACACCAATTTTGTTTGAACCTATAGGTAATAAAAGGACAATAGAATTTATTGAGTAAAGAGTGAGGTTGTAAGACTCGTATTTTAGGGAAAAAAACCATTTGGCAGCTATGTGGAGGATATATTGGAGAGGCAACAGGGATAAGAAGACAAATATAGAGTCTATTAAAGTACTTCATGTCAGAGGTAATGAGTTCTTGGACTTGGGTTGTGGCTCTAGGAGTAGAAAGAAGAGAACGAATGAGATTTGTGTTTCACAAGGCTCTGTCTGGGCACTCTTTCTCTCTTCTATCAATACTCTATATTTTCTTATCTCATTAGCTCCCATGAGTTCTATTTTAATTATCACTGATGAGAAGATTTTTCTCAACTATATAAATCTACCCCTAATATCTCTCTTAAGCTTCTGTCTAGCGTTGTCAGTTTCTGGATTCTTCCACTTGGATATCCCTTTAGCATCTCAAATTCAATATTTCTAAACTTTACTCATAATCTTACCCGTTAGAGTCATACCATGTCTAAACTGCTCTAATTCTGTAGGGTCTCATCTGCCTAGTCATAAAGACTGTCACATCAGAGTAATATTTGAATTTTCCCTCTTACTTACTTCCCACATCTATTTGCACATTCCAAATCCACTTAATCTGATCTCTGAAAAAGTGGGAGACATGCTGTTCATTCTCTTCACATTACCCTAATTTCTTCTGACCTGAACTATTATAATATCCTTCTTGGTTCCTTTGCCTCCATTCTCTCATCTGTCCTTCAGAGAGTTGCCAAAATATTTTTTCTAAAGAATAAGATAGGCTATACAATTCACATAGTCCCCTAGGATAAAAGGCAAACTAAATATGATGTTTGAGTCACTCTAACTATCTTGTAATCATATTGAGTATTATCTCACTTTATATACTTTATCTACAAGAAAACAAAACAGGACAACTATTTCTCAACCTAAACAGTCCATTACTATCTTCAGTGTGTTCTCACAAATCATTCCCTCCTATCTAAAGTGAAATTTATCTTCCAATCTGTCTTATAGAATTTTTATCTTTCTCAAAGTCTTGGCTCAATTATTATTACTCCTTACATGAAGTTTTCTCTCATCTCCCAGAGTCTGCCTTCTCCTTCCTTAAAGAGCTCTGAAACATTTTGATTCTTTCTTTTTTCCCTCGTTGCTACCTACATGTATTTTATTGATTTGTGCATATGCCATAGCCTACCCAGTGTAATATGTGTTCTCTGAGGGCAGGAACTATTTTATTGTCTATATATTTATTAAATTCCCAGTATATAAAATAGTTTATTGCAAATGCAAGGTACTTAATAAATGCTTGTTGAATTTAATTGAAACAAACAGATTAGAGGCTGTACTTACAGAGTGGGGGAAAATCAATAATTCTTTAAACAAATCAGTGTGCTTTTTCAAAAGAAAAATCCCTTTATATTTAGCCTTGTTTGACTATTTACAAATTCTCTCCTAGAGCCAAATCCTCTCACTATTGATCTGAGATTTAGCCATAACCCTTATATTCTCTCTGAGCAGTGTGTGACTAAGGGAAATAGGAAATATTATTTGCCTTTGATATGTTCTTTGGGACTGAAAGTTCCAATCTAAACTACAGCTAAGAGAATGCTCTGCTGGTTCATTCAGACCATATTAACCTCTGTGAGATTTTCATGAAACTAACAGAGGCTAAATAGCCACCTACCTCATGTGGTTATTATGAAACAAAATGCTGGGAAATTAACAACAATGACATCAAAAAAGCTGCATGGGAGCAACTGTGTAAAGGTGTACTAGTAATCAAGGACAATTAGCTATAATCTACGTAAATAGAAAAATGCAGGAAAGGTCAGTTATTGCATTTCCTTCATCCTTATCAAAATCCAATTAGATGAATTTACCAGCAGTTTGATGCACTCTTGGTATCTATGGTAACCCCTGCAAAGAATGAAAGTCTGCCTTTGTGCTACTGGTGGTTGAATTTAAAGAAGTCTCTGGTGTGTGTCTGTCTTAAGCTAGGTGGAAAAAAGTAATAAGGCATGGTATGTCCCTGCTTGGCAGTGATATGCATCCCTGAGACATCGAGCAGTTAGCTGAACACTTGTATCGCTAGTACTACCGTGCCAGACATATTGCAGTATAGTGGTATAATTTCATAACTGCATATATTCATCGAGAAGAAATGATGCCATACTAACCTCACTTGCCCTTTTGTTGACTAGGATACTGAAATTGTATTTCCAGGAAACAACAGTCACAAAGTATATCTGAATTTCAAAAAGCACTTGATGTATCTTATGAACAAAATTAAGAGACTTGAACTGGATAAACTGGAACATTTATGTAAAGTCAGAACTAATCAAATGACCACTTGCCATATTTGTTGATTCACTGATGCATAGCAAATTTTCAAATTTATTGTTTCACCAAAAATAGACTTATTTATACATCTCTTATTTTCCTCATAAAATGAGTTCCTTAAAGGAAGAGACTGTTTTACTGATCCTTTTATCCCAAGAACCCAGCAAAATATGTAGCATATAGGTGGTTTCTTAAAAATAAGTGTTTATTGGTTGATTGAAGATAGACTTCTTTAAGTGCTTTGCTTGTCCTTTGCCGTACTTTATTTTTAAAATTCTAGTTCTATTACAAATTCAGAGATGGTTAAATTTTCCTCATCACAGATTTCTTATAGTTAACAAAAATATTTAGAATAGATGACATCTAATATTCCTTTCTATTTTAAATCAATAATCATATGGACTCTAATGAAGTATTCTTTTAGAAAACTGAAGAATTCTAACTCTGACTGATCATTAAAAATAAGTAATTGTACCATAGATAGCTTGCACACCAAACTAATTAATGATATGTAACATAGAACACAACTTATATACCAGATAAAAAATCAATGTTCTAAAAAGTCTTTAATAAGGCAAGAAGATGAGCTCAATATATTTAAGTGAAATTGAATTGGAATAAATATTGTCTTACCCTTTAAGTTCACAAAATAAAAAATATAAATAAAAACTGAGATGTCCTACCTGGGTTATGTGTGTGTACATGTATATGTGTGTGTATATGTATGTATATATACACATATATGTATTTAAATGTGTACAGGTGTGTATATATTTGTATGTGAATTATGGGACTTGGAAGACTTCAAAGTCAACATGAGTTGTCTTCGAACAACCACAGAGTGTCTTATTAGACAAGTTAACCTAATGTGATGTTAATCCACAATAATATAACATTAGTGCAGAGGACACAGAAGGTTCAACTTTATTTCATAATGGTTAAGACATATATATATATATATATATATATATATATATATATATATACATATCTGAAGTACTATTTTCAGTTATAAGAATGAAGACATTTTAGAAAGAGAATAAACCATCATGTGTTCCAAGGAAAGCCATAATCATGGTATGGTTATTCAGTCATAGTATATGAGGCTGAAATAAAAAAAAAA